>CM038721.1:37545478-37962978 GCA_021613375.1 Megaleporinus macrocephalus | reverse complement strand
TACACTATACTGGATTTTGAGGTATAGTAAACTTTAGACTTCAGAGGGAAGACAGTTTAGATGGTTTTAATATTTGTATATTTATATGGCTTTAATACAGTCATCTGTTTATATCATAAAAAGAAATGGAGCATTTCTATTGGTCCAGTCATCATGAAATTTTCATACACTGTAATTGGCAGCATATCTATATATATATATATATATATATATATATATATGTGTGTGTGTTGTACATATATATTTATTGGTCTAATGCGAAAACAAAAACCTACTTTATTTTTAATGTAAGTCAATGGAACCAGATGTGATTTTGGAGCTTTCCTATTGGTCCCTTAATCATAATGTAGAAAAACTGACAACATTTTTTACTATTCTTGTTTAGTGTTTGACTGATTGTAGACTTATGAACACCAACATTAGCCAGTGTGAAACAGGCCTGCAGATCTTATCCTGGCCTGCTTTACAGAACATTCTACATTTTGGGGGTCATTATTATGGATAAACAACAACAATGGTGTTCAATTCCCTCCATTTGTACACTATCTGCCTGATCGGGTTCGAGTCCAAATAGTTCTGGATTCCAGTCTAATGGCCTATTAATCAGTGGTCATTAGACTGGAATCCAGAACAATAATTTTTCCTGAGAAAAATAGAAGTTCCTGAGAAATCTCATTGAACTGAGTGATGGCATATCATAACAGCTGTGTGTAGTAACAGCCAGACTTGTGATGCTGATCAAGACTGATCGCTGATGTTTTTAAATCAGGTAGGTTCACTCATACTCACACCTGATCTTCACCCAACTGATTCAACCTCCTGACCCAAATGATCACCTCCACCAAACTGACCACATACTTTTACCAACAATCACATTCAATGTTGGATCACTTTGTTCAATAAAAGAATGAAAAATGAAATAATTATTGGTGTTATTTGTTGTATTAGAATCTCCTAAAGTAGTTTTATGGTTTAAATGAAGATCTAATCATACTTCAGGTGATATTTATGTAACAATTCTCAAAGTGATCAAGGGTTCGCAAACAATCAAGCAGCACTGTAAACCAGGGAAGGAAGTTATGGCCCCCAGATACTTAGAAATAGCTTTACTTATATGGCTATCTTCAGATCATTTCCAGTTCACTTCAGCTTCGTTAGCCTTTAACTGCTTAGTGACTGCTTCGTTTAGCCAACTGGTTAGTAACTGGATTAGCTGATTAACTAGAAACTCAGTGGATATTCATAGTACTCATAGTAGATATTTTTTTTAAACCTGAAATGAATGTTTGATGACTTAATTTGACCCTGATGGAATGGACTCCAACCCCAGTGGACTTTAAATTACTTGGTCTTTTGTTGTTCACTGATAATCGATTGATAACCCTCACACTGGGGCTGCCAGACACTTTGCCATGTGCAAATCCACCTTTAAATATCTCACAATTGAACTGCTGATTGTAATTTCCCAATTTTCTTGCATTAAATATACATATTTTCTTCAATGGGCAACCAGATGTGATGAGCATATCAATGTAATAACAGGTTAATATCAATTGTAATAACGTGTGTTATGTGAGATCGTATCTTCTTTAGCATTTAACTGTAAACACTGAGGAATCATATGCAGAGCTACATGAATTCTTGTTTGAAATCCTTGCTTTTTATACTTCTCCAATTGTTTTATCCAACCATCTCAGATATGGCTGGGATATCTCAATGAATTTCCAGCTCAAGGCATGTTTCTGTGAACCTGTCAGCAAATTGGGGCTGATAATGAGAACGAAATCCTTGAATCAGGCACTTTATCATGATTGGAAGCCTTGAACACGCCTGTGAAGGACATCCTGTTGTAATAAAGAACAGCTCTCACTGTAATGTGTACCTTGACTATTATGTTTTACAGCACTCCCACCATAACTGCTCTGCTGGATGTGAACCACAGGTCATAATGCCTTTATCCTACATTTCGGCCCACCTGTAAACAGAGTCTACCAACATAATGTAGAGGGAGTTGGTGAAGAACCTTTATGCTAATTAAGGCTTCTAACGCCTTTAAAAGGTTATCATGCTCTTAAATCTTTAGTTTTTTCCTAAACATGGTTCCTTAGGGAACGAAAAGTGGTTCTTCTGTGGTTCTTGCTTTAACAAACACTTGTTTCAAACAGTATGTTTCAAGCAGTAGCTTAAAAAGTTTGCGAACCCTTTTTGTTTTGTGAATTGCTACATACAATTAAATAATATGACTAGATTTTCATATAATTCATAGCAACTGATGAAGAGAACCCTAAAAAACAATAACTCAGATCAGCCATTAAATACAAACCACCTCCTTGTATTTACACACATTGCCTATTATTATCAGCTCCACTGACCATATAGGAGCTACACTTATAGACTGTAGTTCATCTGATTCTCTGTACACTTTATTACTCTGTTCTTTAATGATCAGGACCCCCACAGGACCACCACAGAGCAGGTGTAATTAGGGAGGTGGATCATTCTCAGCACTGCAGTGATACTGACAGTGATATACCATTTCTATTGTATTACAGTTTGCACTTCGGCTCCATTTCAAAATGCAACCTTTCTTCTACTTTAGCCATTCCTTGTAGTCTCAAAGCTGTTTTTAGGGTTCTTTTCAGTGTCCCGGTCCACAGCAGCAAAATGGCCCCAAACCATGATACTGCCACCACCATGTTTCAAAACTGGGAAGGGCTCCTTCTGCTGGAATGCAGTGTTTGGTTTTGCCAGACACAGCTTTTTAAATAAAAAAAAAAATAGCCTTTTCTGTCCACATAACATTATTTCACTCTTATGACACATTCAGGTCATCTTTAGGAAATGTTGTTCCTGGAGAGCAGAGGCTTTCTGGCTTTGGCTTGGTTTCTTTCCACATACTATCTCTATCACTAGAGTTTGACTGATTGTAGACTCATGAACATCGACATTGACCCGTATAAAAGAGGCTCGGAGGTCTGTAGACATAATCCTGAGCTGCTTTGCAGAACATCCTACATCTAATGAATGAACTGATGCCTGGCAGCAGATCAGAAACAGTTTCGGAACCTGTTCCAGCCTAAAAATCTTGTTACTGGACTGATGGTTCTAGTTCTTCTGCCAACATAGAAATGTAATGTTGGATTTCTTTGTTAAATAAATGAATAAGAAATTGTATAATTGTTTGTGTTATTATATTTCTTTGTTTCTGGTGTTATGACTTACATGAAGATTTGATCATATTTGGGCTGCTTTGCAAAACATTCTACATCGTAGGGTCATTATTATGAATAAACAGAAACAATGGTGTTCAGTTTCCTCCATTTGTACACTATCTGCCTGATTGGGATCGAGTCCAAATAATTCTGGAATCCAGCCTAATGACCACTGATTAATAAATCATTTTCTGAGGTCCTGGGAAATCTCAGTAGACTGAGAGATGGCATACACTAACAAATGTGTGAACTTGCTGCCAGACTTTGGTGATGAAGACTGGTGGCTGATGTTTTTTTTTAAATCAGGTAGGTTCAATCATACTCACACCTGATCTTCACCCAATTGATTGAACAACCTGACCCAAATTATCACCTCTACCAAACTGACCACATACTTTTACCAACAGTCACATTTAGTGTTGGATCACTTCAATAAATTCAATAAATGGAGGAAAAACGAAATAATTGTTTGTGTTATTTGTTATATTAGAACCTCTTTATTTTTTTTATGTTTTAAACGAAGATCTGATCATATTTTAGCTGACATTTAGTGTAGCTTTTGATTTAGTGCAGCTTTTGATACTGTTGGTCACAAGATTGTAATACAAGATTCTAATCCACCATCTTATGGTGGATGGTTTAAGTCATATTTAAGAAATAGACAGTTCATGGTTTGATAGGAAGTTATTCATCAAGAAAACACAGTAATTTCCTGTGTGGTACCACAAGGCTCCGTTCTAGGGCCTTTGCTTTTTTGTTCATGTAGCCTCTAGGTGATGTCATCAGGAAGCATGATGTAAACTTTCATAGTTAGGCTGATGATACGCAATTATACATTTCTATTTCTCTGATCATTTATTTCTGGCAGACATACAAGCTGAGCGTCAGATACTTACATTGCAAAATGTTTTACAACTGAATCAGAAGAAAACTGAAATACTATATTTAGTATATTATATTTAAAAACTTTTACCAGACAGGAAGCTTTTATTTACTCAGCGAAACACTTCATTATTAAATATTAACCAGTATTAATAGAGTAAGTAGTGCTTTTACATACGTCAGTGTGTTTATTTAACTCTTTCCAAGCTTCTCCTTGTGGAAACAACCCAGTATTATTTACAGTTCTCATCTAATACCTGCTTTGTCTGCTCAGTACTTCATTAAGCTAAATCAAGATTGCTGCTGAAGGAACTGAATACATTCATACAATGTCTGGGGCGTCCAGGAGAAATCTGGAACCTAACTTTGTTCTTCAAACTGGAGCTCAAGATCTGATCTACTTCTCTCACAATAAGATATTCATGTTACTTTGTATTGTATGTATGATTATTTGCATCTGTTCTAATGATATCTAGCGTTCTTACTGGTAAACATACACTTATTGATCAGATAAACACTTTTAAACAATCAGATTAGTTGTGTATGTATGTATATATTTACTTATAATAATTATAGTGTTAATTGTAGTATATCTTCATTTTCAGCAGCTTTGCACCATTTCAGGTGTTAAATGCTGAATGTTCCATCATCACTCATGACATGACAAATCCAGTCATCTTAACCTGCCAGACATTTCAACTACCTTGATGATTGAAAAGCTGCTCAGGCATAGCACAGCACAGAGACACTAAACAAACCCAAAACATTACTGCAAATGTGCCTTCTCTCACACAGTGGGTAGTTTTTGAGCAGAGAGAGTCAGTGGTGACCATGTGGCCTGGACTGGAGTGCATTTTTTAAAGAAAGGCAGCTTTATAAGCTCAGGAAAGTGATGGAAACCCTGGGCTAGGCTGTGTTACTGGGCCTACAGTGCCTCTTCTGTTTGTCCTGAACCCACTAGCTGCAGTGTAAGCCAAGATGTTCCTTCAAATCAGCCTCTCCAATATCCTCACCCGGCACACAACACGTGTTGGCCTTCCTCTGCCGGCGAAGGCACAATATTTGCCCAGCAAATAGAATATGGGCTTAAAATCAGACCTAAAAAATAAAAAGACTTTGGACACTAATCATGTTCTGGATAGTAAACTCTGTTTAGTGTAATGTAGGATAATATAATATATGAACTAGGCCTTGATTTCCTGGAAACTGGGGGTCTTCACAGCAAGCAATAGCACTGAAGATGTTCTGTCTTTGGCTTATACTTAAGATTAGATTACTGAAGAGACTAAAAATAAAAGTCAGACTTGATATCACAAGCAATAGAGCTATAACTCCAGATAGAGAGTGCAATTAAGTTATTTTAATGGCACCGCATGTCTATTTTTGCACAGTATGCCGTTTCTAATTTAACTAGGTTCCATACATGTGAGTAATAGTCTCAGAAGGGGCTACTTCCCTCTACTCTTGTTTATTAGGACATGTATTGTATTGTATTGTTTTGTGTACAAGCTACTGGTTGCCTAAATTTCCTTCAGGATCAATAAAACATCTATCTATCAATCAATCTATCAATCATCTTACACCTAGAGTGTGGCAAAATAATAAAATATACCACGTGCACCACAACTTAAGATAAGGAAGCATGTGAGTAAATAAAAAAAACACACACACACAAATATTCTATTACTATTCAGCAGAACTGCAAGTCTCCGGTTTAGACTGTGCAGCCTATACCGTGTCTCTCCACCCAGCCCAGATTTTAACACAGCCACATGTGCCTCTTCCATATAAGGCAAATGGGCGGTCCCGAATTTGAGAGCCTGTGCGCTGATTGGACGCGGCTACTGACATGACGATTTTTTTCTAAACGTGGGCCTCCTCTGATTGGTCCAAACGACTTGGTCCGATTTTGTCTCATTGTAATCAGCATACGGGGAGGAGGGGCAGGCCCGCGGCCAGATAAGCCGGAGGTTGGCAAAAGGGAGGCATTTTCTTGCGGGGTTCACGGCGGATACCGGCTGGAGGAAGAATGATTGAGAACAAGAGAGAGAGATTAAAGACGTTTTTGAGAAAAATCGACGAAAAGGCCATATTCAGAATCAAGCATCTAATGAAGGAGAGGTGAGTGAGTGAGCGAGCGAGCTAGCTGGCTGGCTTGGCTTGGCTAATCGCTAGTTAGCCGGCGAGTCTTGCGGTATTTGGTTTATTTACGTGTGTGTTCTGGATTAAATGAGAATGTATCGCAGAGAAAACGGCTCCAGTCGTGTTTTAACGAGTATTGAAAGCGTTCAGACTTTGAACACGAAAGGAATTAACGTTATTATTGTCTTCCGTTATCCGCTAACTAACGTTGCATCCGTCCGTTACATCCTCGCTGACTGTTAACGGTTACCGTAAAACTCGGACTCAGTTCCCTGGAAAAGCTCAGCTGCTTGCTTCCTCGACTTAATTACTTATTGGAATTTCCCGTTCCACCTTAAATGGTACAGCAGTGACATTCTTGGGCTTTCCGAAGTTACCTTTATATTCTAATTCACCGTTCCACCTTAAATGGTGCAGCTATTATAGTTAACTCATAACTCACGCCTCATTTAAGGTGGAACGGAGAAAACCATAAGAAGCTAGCTTTCAGAAAGCCTGAGAATGTAACTGCTGCAGCATTTAAGGTGGAACTGGGAATAAGAAGCTAAGATAAGCCAGGTCTTTCTTCAGGTTAACACTCAATAATGGGTTCAAACTGTTAACCATGGCTGGCCTGTAGGATTTCTTATAAAAGTGTCTTTGTATGGTGATAATAATGGTGATAATAATTGTAAATTCTCTGATCTGTTCCAGTGTACAATATTTTAATATTTTATTGATGCTGATCTGTGTATTTGGCCATGCAGTCTTGTCACCATAATCTTGATCAGGGCTGAGATCAAGATGTCTTCCTAAGAAGTCCATCATCTCTTTCGGCTAATAGTGTGGAAGTGCTTGTAGTTGTGATTATTATGGTCTCTCATTACTTTAAGCCTTGGCTTGCTTCCTCGCTCTTATTTTATAAGATAAATAAATATTGGGAAATATTTCATCTACTAGTGCTGGCATCAGCTGTACAGGCTTGACCCAACTTGTGTGAACATCTCCAGTATACAGAGATTGTAGAAATGTATTCAAAGTGGGAAAGCTGGCCATTTGTCTGGTCAGAGTAATCTAAAGTCCCATTAAAGGTGTGAATTCCAGAGCGTAATCAGGTGTGATCATGCATTCCTTCCTAAATGGACTTCCACTTGGTGTGAAAGTGGAGATTGACTTCACATGCAAATTGGCCATCTACCAAATTGTTTTGCTGTGCCACATCCATGTCCCCAATCAGCGGCTGTAATCTAATTACATCACGCACTCAATACCATTGCATAATTAATACCATGTAATAGGGTCAGATTGACAGGTATCCCTCCTGAACTCCTCGAGTTCCTGGGACACTTGCAGCCGTTGTTGTGGTTTGGGCTCTATTTTTGTCCACTCTTTTGGGGTCCAGCTGCAGCTGGCGTACCAGGTGCTGGTGTCTACGCAGTCCGGGCTAATGCTGTTTTTAAATCAGTTACAGAGTCGTGTTACAATCCAGGGCTCTTGGAAAAAGTGCAGACTTCGCAATGACTCTTGATTAAGGACAGGAAGATTGCAGTGCAGTATTGCCAAAAAAAGAAGTTGTGAAGTTTAAAATGACCCCCTTGATCACTTTATGAGAAGTACTGCCTTTCATAAAATCATAAAATGTGGATAATGTGCTATATAATGCATTATATGGGGCAGTTTAGTTGTATTGTTTGGTTTTATAGTAGAATCAAGGCTTGTGTAAGAAATAAAATAAATAGAATCAGATTTAATCTCACATTCGAAAACCAGGTTGAACAGAGACCCTTGTGTGCTAGGTTTATTGTTTTGTTATTATTCTCATAAGAGATTTTATTCTACCTATTCTGAATGACATGGTAACTACTATGAAACTAAAGTGTGGGTGAGGGTTTGAGTAGTTAAATCACTGCTCTGGCTGTTAAAACATAGCTCAGGTCATAGACCCGGGGCAATTAGGATGTGGTCAAATTGGTAGCCTGGGCCATATTTGGATAGTAGTTCTCAGAAGCATGCTAACAATTTCTACCCAAGGTGTGGATCTCAGAGAAGAGCAAAAGTTCAAGAAGGATGACATACTAAATTCTTCAGTTGAAAACCCCAATGGTGTCGCTGACACTTTCGTTTTCACTTAACCTCATTGTGCTGGTGTTCCTGGAACTCATACCAGAGAAGCATTTTCTGGTTAGTCTTAACTGCTGGCTCAGTTTTAGTGATATTGAAAGAGAACAGAAACTTAGTAGGGAACCAGCCATACAACATGTATTGAATTGCATTGTGACCATCATATTAGTTCATTGCTAGAATGTTACATTTGGACACCATAAAGCGTTGAGTTGTGCTTTTGTAATGTAGAATGCTCTATTATATTAACATATTAATGTAAGCCACGCTTTCAGCCACACCTTATTGAACTAAGACTCCAGAGTATCATATTGAATATTCAAAATGCCTATCATCGCTGTCCAATGAAAAACATGTCTCCATTTTTGTCGATTTGGAGTTTTCTACATCATTTGAACACACCAGTGGTCGTTTACATTGTGTGCAAATTTCATGATGAATAGACCAATAGAAATGCTCCAAAATAGCTTGGAAACAATTCTGTTTCCATTGACTTACATTGAAAGTAAAGTATGTTTTCGGTGTCTGCTGTAAAGTTGCAATTTTAGAGATACTTGTTTTCCATTGCACAGCCACGATATAAACTAATAAATAGTCATTTGTCTTATCAGTTATTGCTTCTGTTTGATTAACACTGTGCTTGGCGCAATTATAGGAGAAGCCAAACTGAGCAAACAAGTCAAAACAAGCAATATCAATCTTGTAAGACATTCGTAGCAGCTCTCAGGACTTACTGGACATGTTTATCATGTTTATTAATGCAGCCTTAAAAGAGAAAATCAACTAATTCTTCAACCAATATTTTGTTTACAGTGGTGGTGATTGGAACCGGTAGTCATATTCATAGACATTTCATGTAATAGCTTTCTGCGAGGAAGCTTGTAGGGGCAGACGTCTGGTTCCTGTCACCACCATTGTGAACAGTTCTGACTCAATACTGACTCTATATTTTGGGTCTATTAGAATTTACCACGACTGTCCACGATTTCCATCTCATGATTAAGTGCATCAGCTGCTACGGAATGACATACGCAGTTCCCCGTAGCTGTTTTTGTGTGAAGAACAAGCTTCCAGCACAGGATCATGTGAGACTCAGGTGGGAATTCCAGGCAGCACATTGTTGGGCCTGTTAGCCAGTAGGAAGAAAGGCCCCCTCTGTGTGGATAGTCAGTTGGAGGAAGTCAGTGTGATGCATCGCGCCACATGACTCACACAAACAGACCCTCTGCTGAGGGGCTGGACCCCGGCCACAAGTAGTACATTGTTATTTGGCCTCAGCGATTGGTGTTTGGTCCGAACTGACCACTTTGCTGCTTTAAAAAATGCACCACATCCGCCTTCTTTGTGACTTCACAGCTTAACCAAGCGGAGGCATAGGAGGCCGTGTTTTCATGCATGATCGCCATTCAAATTTCAGAATGTTTTCTTTTTTGGATTGCTTTCAGATTGATTCACTTTTGAAACCACTTTTGAAAATATACTACATGTGGTCTATAGATTTTAGGGGTATGTTGGTGTAGTAGTTGTTTAATCATTCTGCTTTTGCAGTACAATAAATATGTCATCAGATATTGGTTTTAATTATCAGTGCAGTCTAAACCTATATCCAAATAACCTGGACGTGATTCCAGTATCACTATAAATATGAATTAAGGCATTTCTTATTTTAAATAGAGCATCTGTTGGATACCACATGTCCAAATATCCAGCATATATCCAGCTTTCAATGTTTTTTTCTTTCTCAGTTGCTTTTATGGCTTTCAATCACCCTTGGCCCCTACAGACCCTCTCAGTCCAAGCTATGCTTTCCTTCTGTAAACAGTCTAAACCCCAAAAGAACTTTAAACAAGCTCTGCAATGTTTTATACTGTGCCTCCAGTCATGCATATTGCCTGGTTGTATTTCGCCTGCGCTAGTGCTGCTGCAGTCACACCTCGTTCCACGTCCATGTATTTTGCTAAGGAGGAGCTTGCTTAACTACTAGGTGCCATATGCCACCTCATCAGGAAGAGATCCTGGGAAGGATCACTCGCTTCCTGAACTGGGCTAAGCCGAGCCGTACCTGTTACATGTTCCATCTCAGCTGCTGTGGATGTATCTAAAATTACACCCCCGTTCAAAACAAAATACTGCCGTGCTTATGTCCTCTGCGGCTTATCCGGTGGTCCCAGCAGTAACGACACTGCTATTTTAGGGTGTAGGTCTTGCAAGACTGCCCTTTGATTATGTAAAGCTGGAAATAGAATGAACATTGCTGATATCAACTTTATGCCAGTCTAGCTTCTTTGCAGTACATGCTGTCTCGATGTAGGCTGGTGGGCACAAATCTGTAAGGGTACACGATAGAATGAAATACGCAACACATCACGATTAAAAATAGTTCTTGGCTTGGAGCTGCAGTTCTAGGAAAAAGAAAATGTCGCTTTAGCATATTAACACAAAATGGATGTTCTTTAACCTTTAAAACAGCTTTCGCGCATCATTTTTTACCATCTATTATGTAAGTTCTGGTGTTGCACTAAAGCACTGGTACTTTTTTGTTTAGTTTGTACAGGTTACACAATAGAAGAGCAGGTAAAATAAGCAGCGCTCTGAGAAAATAATGACTGCTAAAAGGTTCTTGGCCGGGAAGTTCAATTGCTATGGGCCAGTTACTGTATATGGCCTTAAAATGCTTCTTCATACAAAAGAGATTTTTTAAAGAACCTTTCTTTGAAAGCTTTTTTAGTGAACCAGACATGCTTCTTTTATAGTATCACACTAAATAGTCCTAATATACCTTAATTTTTAGTCATGAATGATCACTAGAATATCTGATTGCTGCTTTCCTGACTCCTTCATTTTTGTATATTGACATCCACCCAAGTATATTTTTTAAATGTAAAAATCATGACTTTAGTACAAAAAGAATTAATGGTTCAGGCCTAGGGGTGTAAGTAAATTTTGAAATTATTGAATATTGTGATGTTTGTTTGGCGATATTGTATTGATTCTCAAAAACGATCGATTTTTACTTAGATTTGTGGGAGACCATTTTGTGTTGCGTTTAACCCCCCGACTAGATTATATGCCTCTTTACCAACATAAACAAGTAGCCTAAAAGCGCTAGCTCTGCATATGGTAGTGTGTTTTTATACTATGACGGTTTTTCTAAAAATTAAATGTTAAAAATCTTAATATATTGCTGCTTACAGTATCAGAATATAATGCAGTATATTGAATCATAACCCCAGTATCATGATTCATATCTGTTCTCCAGGTTCTTACCAATATACAGCCATGTTCAGGCCTACAGAACTCTATTAATGAATGAATGAACGCTATTAATGAATTGGAGCTAGCAGGGGCTCGCTGTGGGCTACAATGGCTCAGGCAGTCTGTTGACCTTACACAGCCTGAGTTTTCCGCCATTCCTCCATCAACCCACAAATCCCCAACTCACATCTGTTGATTTGTAAGCCCCCACGCGCCGCAGCTCTTTAACCTGACTAGGACAGTCGTGAGCGTGATTTCATTGAAGAAAAAGGAGCGTTAAAAGCAGCTTGAAGCACCACGTCATGGGAGATGATCAGTGAGGTAAGTGTTGTTAACTGGATGACTCAATCTGCCCGTTAGCTGTCAGCTGGATGTTAAAGATCACCCTGATAAGAAGGCTCAGGATCAGCAGAGCACCGCCGACCTCGGTGGCCCACATACAGAGCTCACGAGACAGTGCTGTAGGAGCACACCGCCCTATTTAGTTGCATTGAAAGCCGAGCGATGCTGGAACGATGGAGCAGCACCGTCTGTGCTGTAGCTGTGGCCCATAGCAAAGATCCTGTCCAGCCAAATGTCGTCCCTGTCCCTATTGTAGGACCTGCTTGCCTGCTTTCAGGCATTGTCCAGTATGCTTCAACAAAAGAAGACATCACAATGCTCTTTGTGAGGCCTCCTTTTGTTCCACTCTTGTATGCTTAGCATTCCTCCACTGAGCTTTGATGACATTTAAATAAAAAGGAGGACCAGCTTTGCTTTACTTTCCACCACCCACAGATCCTTACACAGTGCCCTTGTTTCCAAGGAAACACTAGCTGAGCCGCGCAAGGTCTTTTCTCGTTCACTCTTCTCTCCTTGGCTCACTCCGTTCGTTCGGCTTCGTTTGCGAGATCAGACGCTGTAAAAAGAGACCTTTAGACTCAGCCGTGCTCTTCCTGGCTAGGCTGCTATAAGGTAGAAGGTCGGGGGCCATTTGCTTCAGTGTAGACCGCACAAGAGAGGGAGAAGCCTCGCGAGCTCCGTCCGCTCATGGAGAACGAAAAGAGCCCGAGCCTTTCGGAGACAGCAGATGCTGTGGAGGGAGAGGAAGCAGAGAGGTAGGGTGGTTATCCCGTCACTGTCGGGTTGAGGTGGTGGTGGTGGAATTTCTCAGGGACTTGGGGGGGAGGAACAGCTGTTACACGCCAGCATGAGCAAGACAGTCGTGTCGTGACTTGACGTTGGGACATCAGACGTGAGAACGGCCTTCCAATAAAAAATTTAAACACTTTGCAAGTGCTTTATAAGTTTGAGTACGAGTATAATGTAGTGGGTGCTGTGCCACATGTCCGAAGTGCCATTCCGTCGATGCATACGTTATTTATTAGGTATTTGTTGGGAATCGCTTACGTATTTAAGCATTTGGGTCAGTCTTCCTAGAGTTGTTGACAACATTGACTAAGTGAGGAAAGCCTAAGCTCTTCTTTCACCAGGACATTGGAAGCGTGATGAAAGTTCAAGGCCCTTGGCTGAACAACAGATAATGAAACATTAAGACTTCCCTGTTTGCGTTAGTGGCTGTTGCAGCGTTGGTTTCGCACAAGCTACGTTTAAACCTACTGCAGATCAAGGCTGAGAAACATGGCAGTGATATAATACACAATATACAGTACACTTCTCTTAACATATGGTATCGTCAACACTGCCTAACAGCATGGTTTGTTATAATGAGAGCCAAATAAGTCCAATTTGATTGGATGTAGTGCAAAACTATATGTACAAATATTGATTCACTGCTCTGAGGGTTCTTTATTCTCGGTTCCAACTGATCAGAAAACAAATGTGGTGAGAAAATGATTGATATGCTAGATTTTTGTCGTATCGCCCACCTTTACTGCTTACACAGATTTAAGGTTATAGTACAGATAAACGTCAAAGACCGCCTGTTTGGCAAAGTGGTGTTTCATAAGGTGGCTGGTTGGTGCATCTCAGATCCTTATCGTCTTTGCAGGCTTCTGTTCATTTGCATGCAAAACACATTTGTATGCTGGGTGGAATTAGTGGTGGGACAAAAATATCATATCATGGAACATTTTCCTGATACCAATCGCAGGAATTTTCATGCATGGTTACAAAGCACTAATAGTACCACATTTAGAACCTGCCCAATGCTGTCAAGCTGTTAAGCCATAGAAGAACCACATGAAGGTTTTTTAATAGAATATATTGTTTCAGCTTTATCATCACGATTCACATCGGAGCACATCCAATGTCAAGTAAAGTAAATGAAATCCAAAAATGCTATTTATTTTATTGAAAACTTGCACAGTTCCCATTTTCAGTGACTAATTCCGAAAGGGATAATTCACTCCGATTTAAAGGTTATTGGATACATTGGATTTTGTGTTTGGTGCGTTAAAACTGTATAGTATTAAAATTCAAGAACTGATGATCTGCACTAAAAAAATAAGCCATCAGAGCCGTCATTTTCAGCTTTTTTGTTATTATTTAATTTTATTTTTAATTAACCAGTCTGTTTTAGTATTATTTTATTTCTTTGCCCTACAACCCATTCTCCATCCTTATCACCATTTCACCATTTTAAGAAAGCATTGAATAGTTCCATGTAGACCTCGTGATTCTAAGTTGAGCCGCTGTCTTTAGTGAAGAACCTTTCAAGAACCATAGTTTTTAGTTTTTTCTTTTAACATAAGCATTAAAATTAAGCAATCCTTCAAGTATCCTTTCATTGGTGATATATTTATTCATATTTGTTTACTGATTGGTGTATGAACCAGCGATCGTTGTGGTTTTGCTACTTTTTGTCTAGTTGTTTTTCTGCTTGGGTCCTCGAGCTCTAAAACCCTTTCAGCGGTAATCAGTTAAGAGTAATAATCCACACGTTTTCGTGTGAGCTTGGTGGACTATAATCCTGATGGTGAAACGACCAGGGTAGTTATGAATGTTCTTTGGTTTAAAAAAAAATGGCTGATCGTTCCTCACCGAAGGCCACAGCGCGGGAGGAGAACGCTGACAGTGCAAGGCTTGGCTTTTGTTTTCCTAGCTGATTAATTGCCTGTGAAACGTTGGAACAGGATGCAATGGTGTATCTATTTCCTCAATAGCGTTCCTAACCTGAACGACATATGGCTCAGTTGATTCCCGGTAGTGACCTGTTTTATGAGAATGACATGCTGCATTACCAGGTCAAGCAAAAAAAACCTTGAGAACATTTATTGCAGACTTCCTGTTTGCCACCTGAGGTGCTACTGACAAAGAACTAGAAGGTCTAGTGGAGAACTCGGGCCTAGTGAAGAACTTGGGCCTAGTGGAGATCATGGCCTAGTGGAGAGCCTAGCAGAATGAACTCAAGTAGAGTTTGCCTTAGGAAGTGTTGCTGCTTTGGTACTCCTGTGACTTAAAGAAGCCTCAGGCTTTCGTTTGTATTGTTTCTTGGTCTTTTGCAGGCTTTGTAGCATGAATTCCTCCTGTCTTGTGTGGTTAGCACTTCGTTACTGATGTGGTTGAGCTTTCGAATTGACAGCAACAACCGCAGGGACAGGCAGACTTCAGATAAAAGCTTACTAGCTGAGTATGTTCTCTTCAAATTCTTGCCAAGCCCAAAGCGTGTTCACGCTAAAACTTACTGAGTAGGGCAACGCTAGCATTTCTCTGCTGGGAACATTTTGTTAACTTGCGAGATTGTGTGTGTCTCCACTCGGCTCATCGTTCTTAAAGCTCACGGAAATGCTCCAGCGCTTTTTGTGTGTAGTACTTAGTCACCGCCTGAGTGTTTCTTTGAAAGTAAACAGTCGTGGCCTGATCTCACGCGCTTATGAACGCACCTATGGCTGTGGAGTAATCGGATCCTTTGCTTCCCCATAAATGGCATGTGATTTGAATACGGGCTCCCATTACAGTTCCACAGGGAACGTTTCATCTGAGCCGAAGCTGCACATGCGCAGAATCCGAACTTTTGTGTTCCGATGTCGGCTAACGAGACACTCGGACACTGTTTCAGCCCCCCTGAGGCTGAAGGCCTACTTTTTACTTGTGACCTTTGTTTTTTTTTTAATCAGTCGTGACACAAGCTGCGGGGAACTGCCTTTATTAAAGTCTGAGGCGAGCGAAGACTCACACGGGGCCTCAGAGCGAACAAATTCATCATTCACAAATGATTCAGCTGATTCACACTTAATGGTGACTCTGGCCCTCTTGCTGAAGCGCGAGCCCACGTCCGTGGAGGAGGGGTGACGCCAGCCTTTCAGTCGGCACATGCGCCCACACATTTAAATGTGTGGCGTGCTGTGGGTATCGTTTAGGGAAGAGGGAAAAAAGCTGTACAACAGGAAGCTCTTATAGGGGAATTCCAGAGATGTTTTAGATTACAAATGATGTGCTGCAGAGAAACATATCCACTGATTTCCTTTACCGTGGTGGTGAAAGGTACCAGTGTGTATAACATATATATTTTTAAAGATAGGGTTGGGCAGAAAGCTCTGTCACGATACCTCAAGATATTTTCCTGATGCACCATATACATCGCAATGTTTAGACTGTTAAGGTTGGAGTAGACAAAACACAGCCTGTAGTAGCACACACAAATGTACTATAATAATAATAAGAACAATTTAAAGTGGTGACTGTGTGAAAAAAAACCCTTAATCCAATTAAATCATTTTAATTATGCTCTTTTTCTAATGAACCATGTAGTTTGTCAGTGCTTTTTAAGTACGTAAGCATATTTTCTGAGCTAATTTATTAAAATTGTAATAAAACAATTAAATATTGGCATATTACCCACCTTTACGTGCAGTGTCGATGATGAAATACTGGAAAATGGTGGGGCGGTTGTGCTGTTTTGTGTTTTATGGCCATTGTAAAATGATTGTAAGGCAGCACCTTGGATGCCAGAGGATGTGATAATCATGTAACAGCCTTATTGTAAAGGAGCTATTAGCTTTATTAAACAAAGTCTGGTCTCCATTACCATAATAATACTTCAATAATAGACTCTATAACAGTGTAATTCACTGTAGTAAACACTTTGAACAACTTCGTTTAGGCAGACATTTAGAAAAAAATATTGGAATTGGTTCATAACAAGTAACCCAACCATTAGTATTAAAAGAACAAGCACTGTAGATTAACACACAGCTACAAATGTTTTGGTATATGGAATATTCCATTCTTTCTGTTCCTGTGAATTGTTGAATAAGAAAGTGAACAGATAAACATCAGTAGCCATCAATTAGAGTGATTTCCCAGTGCTCACTGGTGACTATTGATCACATTAGCATTTCTGAAGAAGTACTGAGCTTACAGTAGTACGAGGCTCTGACGCTAATCTGGCCAATTAAAACTTTTACTTCCAGTCACTGGAATGGGAGGGTTACCGATCCCTTGTGTAAGTAGGTTACTGATCATCTGGGTGGGTGGGATACCGATCACATGGGTGAGTGGGTTGCCGATCACCTGAGTGGGTTGGTTACAGATCACCTGGCTGGGTGGGTTACCGATTCCTTGAGTGGGTGGTTTGCCATAGTGACTCAAATCAGAATATATTAAAAGAAAACACTGAGAAGTTTCTGAGTTCCATATAAAACTGCTATGGAAGTTCTCAGCATCTACTGGAACAGGAATTGACAAACATCAAACATACTCACTTTATTTTTTACCAATATTGTGATTTTAAAGTGATTATCATGTAGAACTCGTTAAGCTCTACAACTTCTTCAGCAAGAAGACCAGCATATCCATCTCTCTGGAGTCGTAGTTTGAAAGCTCTGGTCAGGAAAGTGTCGACCCACGGAGTCAGTGGGGCTCGTTGCCGCTCTCTGCTGGCGAGGAACATTGAATTCCACCTATTATTTATTTAATGAGCGCGACTTTAGACCTCACAGTTTAGGGAAAGAGTGGTGACACGCCTAGAAGGCTTGGATTGGGATGGAGGTTGCATCGGTTTTAGCAAAGAGCAGGAAGCTTTACTCCCACTCACTGCCGTCTGTATCCCGCCCTCTCCCTTACTAATTTTTCTCCTCAAGACAGCTGTGGTGGAGAGTGGGTCTGTCATTAACTGTACTCCACCTACGTCTCCTCTCTTTTTTTTTTTTTTTTTTCTTTTTTAAGAGGCGCTTCACCAATTTTTCAGAATTTCTACACCGTCCTTGTGGTCGTCGTTCAGGGTGGTTTGGTGTGAAATGTTCTGTTCTAGGAAAAAGTACTGATTGTTCACAGCGGTGGTGATAAGAACTAGACGTTCTCCTCTAAAGCTCCCTCACAGAACGTTATTACATGAAGTGGTGATGGATTCACTGCCAGATAGCTAAGATATGGTTTTACAGTAGTTTTTGGGTAATTGTTGAATCCAGTCAAGTCCTAAAAGAAAACTTCACACTATTTTTATTTATTATTTTTATTATTATCAACTTATATAAAGAAACTCAGAAGTAGATTCACGGTTGATTTTAATGGTATATAAAATGGTTATATTTATGTTGTAGACATGGTGACCCCTGGTTCCCATCGCCACCACTCTAAAGAAACCAGAGTCTGTAGGTTTCTTATCTAATGGGCTACTTTATATTAACCACTTGGAATGACTATATTTATCTCGACCCCTGAATTCTACAGAAATGTTGGTGTAATTACGCCTTCAAGGACCTGCTATAGCGCTCGCCTTCTTCAGGAAACGCCAGACTTCCAGATTTATCGGAAATAAAGCAGAACCGACTGGGTGGGACTGATTTGAGCAGGTCCTCACCTGTGTGCTTGCGCACGGGGTATTGTGTACATTTGTTGGAGGCGTTCCATTACATCACGCCATGAGCGGTCACACCTTTTCGGGCGAGGGCCCACCCCCTTAAAGAATTTGTGTCGTGTAAAATCTGCTTTCACTCCACACACAGTTACAGCTCGACCTTCTTTTGTAACTTTAGTTTTTTTTTTTACTCCTGGCCTATTTGCACATATCAAGGACTTCACCAAGTCGAACGAGTGGGTGATGGCGTGAAACCAGCTTCTCGTTTGTTTGTGTGCGACTTAAAAGGATTACGTGCTATGAATAGGTCTCTGAGTTTGAGATTATCCAGACGATCGAAGAATCATGTGTACAGGTAAGGAGTAAAACCTCCAGGAGAATCAGTCCTAATGATGGGCAGCGTTTGAACTGGGATTGGACTGGGCTTAATTTTTTTTATTATTATTTCATATTTTATGGCTTTCGAATGTCTTCTTAAGTAGCCCTGTTGCATAGATAGGAGGAATATGTGTGGCCTTGATGTTGAGATAAGAACGAGACAAATGGGGGTGGCGGTATAGTATACAGATAAGAGTGAAGTTAGATTGGCAATAAAAGATGACTGGAATTGACGAGTAAGCCTTTCCATAAGAAGACATGTGACCTTCTAATCATTCCAGGCGCACGCTCACCTCGTTGTGTGTCTGGAGGGAAGAAATGGTTGAATGTCAGAAAGATACGAATCACTTCTCATCACTCATCTGATTTGAAAATGTGGGATTATGAAACGTACTAGATAAGAATAGCGGTCATTGTCCGTAGTGGAAATATCTGTGACCTATTACGTCACCTTGGCGGGCACAATTTCCAGACTATTGTTACTGGAGTGATAAGATTCAGCATGAAAAGTCTTGTTTGTCTTTTTTTTTTTGTTATGGAAATGAGTGGATGGCCATTCACTCATGACCTTTGGTATTCATAGATAGACAGATGGATGGACAGATAGATTTGCTTTCAGAATTAGGAGAGGGAAGCCTGTTATATTAGTTAAGACACACCTAAGTATCGAATTACAGCAGTGCAGCATTGTATGTGATGGATGATTCATACATATATTTATTGTCTGTTTCTGAGAACTTTTACTTTTGGTTCTCCTCGCTAGATGCAGATCATTATTGGTATATTATTGGTATAATACTGGTATGCAATAAACAGCAGGCGTGCATGAAAACATTAGAATCTTATCAATATATTGTTAAAAATACACATAACTCAAACCAACATTCAATGAATTTGTTGTTATGGGGAACAACAGAATGTAGCAAAGCTGCTAAGCCTGGTTTTTATAATGAAATGCATATTAATCCAAGTATTAAACCAAGTATTTCTCAATTTTCTTCATATGTGCTTCAAAAACATTAGCATAGTATTCCTATATACAGCATACATATACATTGAAGACACTAAGACCTCTCATTGGATATAAACTGTGAACAATGTAGAATCAGTAAGTAATTTAACACCCAAACTGGCTAAAATACAGGCATTTAATTTAGGAAAATCATCTAAATCAGTCTGGAATAATACTCCTTAGCAATGTTCTTCGCAGCTCTGGATATCCCATAGCTTAGTTCTGTTGTTGTAAGCTCCCTGAAATATGCTGACGTGTTTGTTCTCTTCTCCGCAGCTACCAGCCAGAGACCGGCACGCTCCCTGCAAAGACGAAGAAGGGGAAGACGAAGAAGAAGCTGGAGCCCAGGAAGGCCCTCAGCCTGGAGGAGGCCCAGCTGGAGCTCCAGCACCAGAGCAAGAGCCTGAGCAGGCCGGCCCTGCCCAGGTACAGCAACTTTATTCATGTATTCATTTTTTGTTTCATTTTGTTCTAAACCACCTCAGGCCTCTTGGGTAAACATCTTGAGCCAGCATAGCTTGGGGCTTCGGCTGTTCTCGGAGCTACGTGACTACTGTGAATAGAAAGAATGCAAAGACTTTGCCGTGTTTAAATTGTGAATTTTTCCTTTGACCTCAGGTCTCTCACCGTTGGAGGCGACAGGCCTTTGGAGAGGATTGACAGCATCAACTCAAACAGCGTAAGTTTGCTTTATGTGGAAATGGAAGTAATTACCGAGCTCGAAGCTGCTTTTGCGACATAGCTTGTACACGTTTGTTCACTTTTCCACTCTCTTTCCACAGAGCTTCATCAAGCACAACAAAACATTCCACAAGCTCTTTCCCGATATCCCTGACAGCGAAGACTTGCTACATGGTGAGTGATTAGATAGCACAATGCACTGTTAACATAACTTAATGCACAGTCTTACTCCCATATTGTCGCTGTTCAAAGACTAGCATATATCTCCGTTTTCATTGATCTTCATTTTTCTAAAGCACTTTAACACGACTGCTGATTTATATATCCTGTGATAAGTTTCATAATGAACTAACCAATAGAAATGCTTCAAATCACTTGGAGTAAAACCTCTTTACATTAACTTACACTACCGCTCAAAAGTTTGGGATCACAGTGAAATGTTCTTGTTTTAATGGAGTATCTTCTTCCTTAACACAACAATGGACTGACGGGTCTCTAAAGAAAGTTGTTTCTTTCTGGTCATTGTGAGTCGGTCAGCAAGCCATCAACTGCTGATGCTTCAGATACTAAACTAACCTAGAATGTTGTTCACTTTTATACTCACTTATTAGTAGAATGTTTTTCAGCTGTGCATCACAATTGAGCAAGAGTGTCCTAACAACCAATTAGTCCAACAACATCCTTAACTTGGATTGGTGGTCGTACCAGGAGATTTAGACAGAGGACTGAGAATTACTGATAATAGGACTACATGCTAAATAAGCCTCTTTACAAAAATAGGCTTTAATACAAACATTTTTATTCTTTAAAAATCATCTGATACACTTACATTAATTGTGAAATGGACAATGTTGTTTGTGAATTGCATGAAAATGGCATAAAATAAAATTCTAAAGTGATCCTAAACTTTTGAGCGGTAGTGTATATTGAAAGGGAAGAATGTTTTTGGCCTCTACTATAAAGTTAGTACAGCCTTTGTTTGTCTTTGTACAGCAAAGTGTATAATAATGTCACTGTCCAATAAAAATAGTTGATTTTCATTTCTCTGCCTCATCTAAACACGACAGCTGCTGTTGACCATGTTTGGAAAAAATTCATGATGAATAGACCAATAGAAATGCTCCAAAATATCTTGGGAAAAATTCTGGTTCCATTGACTTTTATTGAAAGTTAAAACTCTAAGCCTGTTTTTGTCCTCTCCTGTTTTTCATTGGACAGCGACGATATATATCTATAACACTGACTGTTAACAGTCCTCACTTACTATACGTGTAGTTCTCTGCATTGTGAGAAGAAGTAGAAGCAGCAGGCAGTGTCTTAGCTTTGTTTGCAGAGTTTGCACTGACCTTTCACCTAATTGCCTCAAACAATAGTGCAGGTTTAGCAAAGGTGAGTTGAGTGGAGGTGGGGCAGTAGCAGCTGACCTGAAGGCTGTAAAAGTACTGCAACGTCATTCCGGCCTTAAGAGCCGCTGCGTAAGGCTTCTGTAACCTTGTATGCCTGTATGTGTCTTTTCAGCCTACATCTGTGCCCTGCAGAGAGAGGTGCCTTACCACGGCCGTCTCTACATCACCGACAATAACGTGTGCTTTCACTCCTCCGTGCTGCTCAAGGCCACCAGGGTAAATAACATCGCTCCGCAGACCTTTGGGACCATAACCCAGTCAAAGTAATTGACCTGCAGCATGCGCATGTCATAAACAAAGAAAATGAATAGGTTACTCATAAAAAAGCTGTTTTTCAGTCACTGAATATGTAACTGTATGTTAAATGCATGTATAATGTACTACTTGACTGCCCTCAATCAAATGGCAGCTATTTTTATGTACACAGTTTAAAATATGTTTAGCAGATGGCTTTGAAACAGGCCACATTCTTCTGTTTATCCTTCACACAGTGTGTTTAACTGAGCAAATAGGCACTGATTGTGTATTTGCACTTTAAAAGTCAACAAAAAAGTGGTGGGTAGAGTGTAGTGGCTTACACCGCTGCCCCTTCCTGCTGTAGACTGGGGTTCGATTCCACACCCCAGCACCCTCTCTACGTTATACCACCTTCATGTACACTACCACTCAAAAGTTTGGGATCACAGTGAAATGTTCTTGTTTTAATGGAGTATCTTCTTCCTTAACACAACAATGTACTGACGGGTCTCTAAAGAAAGTTGTTTCTTTCTGGTCATTGTGAGTCGGGCAGCAAGCCATCAACTGCTGATCTTCAGATACTAAACTAACCTAGAATGTTGTTCCCTTTTATACTCACTTATTAGTAGCATGTTTTTCAGCTGTGATCACAATTGAGCAAGAGTGTCCTAACAACCAATTAACCCAATAACATCCTTAACTTGGATTGGTGGTCGTACCAGGAGATTTAGACAGAGGACTGAGAATTGCTGATAATAGAACTATATGTAAAATAAGCCTCTATACAAAAATAGGCTGTAATACAAACATTTTTATTCTTTAAAAATCATCTGATACACTTACATTAATTGTGAAATGAACAATATTGTTTGTTTTTTGCATGAAAATTGCATGAAATGAAGGCAGTGTACTTGTTGTGTTCTGGATAAATGTCTCCCGAATGCCATAAATGTAAATGTAAACAAACTTTTGCATTTGCCTGTATACTGGATAAAAAATATATATTACTGACCACTGCATCAGTAACCGAGTGTATCTCTAATAGGTGGTGATACCTGTATCCATGGTCCGTGTTCTGAAGAAGCAGAACACAGCGCTGCTGGTGCCAAACGCCCTGTCCATACGCACCAACATAGGAGAAAAGGTCAGTCTCACGTGTTCTGGAACATGTACCTGTAGTAGCCATACGGTTGATTAAAACACACTACATAAATCAGTGAACGGACTGTAATATGGAAAACTGAGCTTCCCTCAGAGCTTGAAGCAATATATAAATGTTGTGGTCAGTTTTTAAATGTACTGTTCACTAGAGGTGGGCGATATGGCCCTACAATAATATCATGATATTTCATGGTATTTTTGTGATAACGATACTCTTGGCGATATGACAAAACATGGAATTAAAAAATATGTTTTAAAAATACACTACTGCAACAAAATGAAAATTTAATTTTATTATTGCATACAATATAATATAGCACACCCCTAACTAAGATATTAAAAAAAAACACACAATTTTTATCAGGTTGTGACATAAGTCAATGATCCAGAAGGTCACAATACTAAATAATGCACTCCAAATATCTCTATATATCCAAGACTGAAGTAAAGTGAATGATACTAGACTGATAAAATCTCTAGTAGATATATGATGGGAAATGAGAAAAGTGTGATTTTTTCTTTTTCTAAAAACAGTAAAAAGTAGTCCCCTGATGTGATAGTTAGGGATGGGTGATATGGCACGATATATAATATAATATCGTTGACGATATAAAAAAATGTTGGCGATATTATTGTGTACGATACGATATAGCACACCTCTACTGTTCACTCTCCAGTCCATGTGGTCCATATATGAACACTAAGCTGCAAAAATGGACCTCTTTGTTTCTGTGATGTCATTAAAGTGGACTCATTTACCTCTATCCTGCTATTCAGCCTACAGGAGGTCTGAGGAGCCAATCAGAACAGAGCAGGCTTAGCCTAAACAGCCTGTTTAAGAATACTTTTATTCATGATTTTAACATGCTGTAACCTGGTGTGTTCACATTCCACAGTAAAAAGCATTCTGATTGATTAGACAGAGAGTTGAGTGACCTGTAAACACGGACTTATATATATATTTCTAATTTATAATATGCAAAATTTATAATAATAAAAATATATATTGTCATGTTGCTCAAGCCTAGTTCTCCATATTGCGAGACCATTATTACCATACCAGCTAACAAGCGGTCCCACCTCAGTCGGCCTTTAAAGAGAAAGAATGTGTAAACGTACAGCCGTGTAACGACAGTGCACAGCCCACATCTGCTTATAAATAGTGTAGAGATTTAAGGAGATTACTGTTATTATGTAGCAAAGCTCTGCGGAAGGCCTTCCTCCTGAACCGCGCTTCTGTTTGTGTTGCAGTATTTGTTTGTGTCCTTGCGGAACCGCGAGGGCTGCTACAATCTGCTGCGGTCAGTCTGCCCCCAGCTAGAGGAAGGCAGCGCCAACAGTAGTCCACTCTTCTCGTCCGCCGAGAACAGCTTTGATCACAGCAAACTAGTGGTGAGTATCTTAAGCCTGCACTCTTTACAGCAGGCACTGTCTTTAAGCACTGAGTTGTTTTTTGATGTACCTGAAAAGGTGTCAGGTCAGAGATTAAGCCCTTTGGGGTTGTACTGTATGTGCTAGCAGTGGCTACATACCTGTGTGCATGTTTGCAGAACTCCAGCCAATCCAGTTTAACTGATGCCTATGAAGAGCTGGATGGTGCAGATTCAGACCTCGTGCTGCAGCCACCTCCTGCTAGACTTAACAGAGGTAAGAGAAAGTTCACATGCACGTCCTCACACGTCAGCCTTCTGCCCGGTGGAGAGAATGGAGCACAGTCTAGCCAGCATTTCACTGCTTTATTACCTCTTTATTATTATTTTTATTATTATTATTTTTATTAGAGAGGGCATGATTAGAACTGGACAGCAGCGTGGATATTCGTCTTTATATTTATATTTCAGGGTGTTTACATTCTTGAACTACTGAAACACTGTACTAGTCCAGTATCATGTGGTGGTATGTCATATGTTATCAAGCGATCTGCTTCTTACAGTATCAGATCAGACTCTCCCCACAATGTCAGAATCGTTATTTACTACAGTGTATCAGATCAGTCTCTGCCTTTCATGTCAGATCCATCGTTTTCTACAGAGTAGCAGGTCAGACTTTTCCGCCTTCATGTCAGATCCATTTTTTACTACACAGTATCAGATCGCACTCTTTTTTTCCCCTCCGATGTCAGATCCATCATTTTCTACACAGTATCAGATCAGACTCTCCCCACAATGCCAGAATCATTATTTACTACACAGTATCAGAGAAATCTCAACCTTTCATGTCAGATCTGACTTTTCCGCCTTTGTGTCAGATCCATTTTTTACTACACAGTATCAGATCACAGTCTTTTTTTCCCCTTTGATGTCAGACCCAGCATTTTCTACTGAGTATCAGACTCAGATCAGATCCATCGTTTTCTACACAGTGTCAGATTAGGCTCTCTCTCCCTCTATGTCAGGTCTTTTGTTTTCTACAAAGTATGAGATCAGACTCTTTCCCTTCATGTCAGATCCATCGTTTTCTACACAGTGTCAGATTAGGCTCTCTCTCCCTCTATGTCAGGTCTTTTGTTTTCTACAAAGTATGAGATCAGACTCTTTCCCTTCATGTCAGATCCATTATTTAATGCACAGTACCAGATTAGATTCTCTTTCCGCCATGTCAGATCCATCATTGTCTACACAGTATGAGATCAGACTCTTTTTTTTCCCCTCTCTGATGTCAGATCCAGTGTTTTCTATTCAGTGTCTGATCCCTGCTGTCTCTGTGTTCAGTAGCACGCAGTGAATTTTTTTTAACCTTGTGTCTTTTAGGTACACTATCGAGCGGAAGTCCTTCCACATTGACGGTTCCTCACAGAGAACCAGACGAGACTTCCACAGAGGAGTACTCAGGTACGACACCCGCGCATGTGCCAACAGTGAAATGCACAAAAGTCATGAGTAATAATCGCATTAGTTGCAGAAAAAATCTGCTTTTAGCTACAGTGCACCAGCAAGCTGGAACTCTAACACTAGTTAGAAACACTAAAACACACTGAAAGCACACACTGAAACACTAAAGTTCAGTCATTTTAAATTATTTATTTATTATTTATTTATTATTTAATTTTAGTTTACAGTTTTATGATTTTGATATTTAGTTGTTCTTTTATTTATTTATTTATTTATTCATTCTCATTTTAATTTCCTTCTACCATTCTTTTATCTTGATTTTTGTTACTCTATTATTGTTATTATTTTATTATTACTTTTATTATTTTGTATTATTATTTATTTTACTATTTTATGTTTTAGTACTATATTTCTATCTACTTTTATTGACTCATTTTTAATTTTTGCCTTGTTTTTTTGTTTTTCTTTTACGATTTATCTTACTTAATTTTGTCTCTGTTCTTATTGTTTCTTTTACCTTTTAAGTGTTCTTTAAAATTCATTTTAATTTATTTTCAATACCTTTTTGTTTAGCGATTGTAATGCTCGGCGACATTGTAAATGAGGGTCTCCCTCAGTGTACTTCCGAGTGAAAATAATGATTGATTGATTGATTTATTGATTGATTTGTGCTTGTGTCTGTTTGCAGGGACGTCATGGGTGTGGAGTATGACTGGCAGGGCCAGATCAGTCCTCATTCAGAGAGAAGCCACCAACCTCAACACACTCCTGCTCATCTACTTAATGCTGTAAGTTCTCACACTACATATAAATACATAGGAGATATAAATAAATAACTGGGTAATAACTTATTCTTGTTGTTGTGTCGGTAGGGTGGTGCTGCTACTTTTGTCCTCTGGCTATATCGGCCTGCGTATCGTGGCTCTGGAGGAGCAGCTGACCTCTCTAGGAGCTTTGCCTGAATTCACTCTACATAGCAGGTAAGCTGGATTGTATTAGATTATAATGATGTTTAATATAGTCAGTGAATAATAATGGACAGTAGAAATTACTTGTTTACTCAGTGTTACCGTTGTTTACTTGTTATAGGTTGAGGTGGTAATGTAGGTCAGCGGTTAAATTGTAGTGTCACAGTTCCTCGTGATTTAAGGTTGTAAAATTGTAGTGATAAGTGTGGCAATAAAGACACTGGGTCCAGGTCCCAGTGTGACCAGCAGCGCCTGCACTGCTACTGAATATAATCTTAATCATACGTGAGAATTTAATTTTTAAATCTAAAAATATAGAATTGAACCATATACTTCCTCTGTATATATACACTACACTACTAAAAGTTTAGGATCGCTTTAGAATTTTATTTCATGCAATATTCATGCTAATCATAAACAGTACTGTCCATTTCACAATTAATGTAAGTGTATCAGATGATTTTTAAAGAATAATAATGTTTGTATTAAAGTCTATTTTTGTATAGAGGCTTATTTTGCATAGAGTCCTATTAATTGTGATGCACAGCTGAAAAACATTCTACTAATAAGTGAGTATAAAAGGGAGAACAACATTCTAGGTTAGTTTGATGGCCTGCTGACCGACTCACAATGACCAGAAAGAGACAACTTTCTTTAGAGATCCGTCAGTCCATTGTTGTGTTAAGGAAGAAGATACTCCATTAAAACAAGAACATTTCACTATATATATATATATATATGTATTAGGGCTGTGTATTGTCAAGAACCTAGCAATACAATACGTATTGTGATACAGCGGTCACAATTCAATATATTGCGATACTGCAAGCAAAGTGATATATTGCAATTTTTCAAATCCTACTATTAAAACACACCACTATATAAACAGGTTTGCCAATACTTACAATAGCATTGCGCCCTTGTGCTGCTTGTTAATGTTGGGAGTGGAGCTGAAAATGAACTACAACCCTGCCATCTAGTGGTCAGAGGTTTAAACACAACACACAATGATTTACAGTCTGCCAGTAATCGGTGTATCGATAGTGTTTTTGAGAATCGATACAGGATGATGAAACTTTTGCGATATATATATTTTCTTACACCCCTAGTATATGTATCTACATATACATATATGCTTTACTTACAATCTCGTACTCTTGTTTGCAGGTACAAGGACACATAACCAAGCAGATAAAAGGAGAGATGTTTTGTCTGATGACCTCGAGGAGGAAGGGTGATTCCTGTCGAAGTACCAAAAAATAACACCTCCACATTTCAACATTTCTGAAATCCCACTAGACCCCCAAAGTGCTTTGAAAGGCAGGTCTGTTTATTCGTGGGCTCTTGTTGTCGTCGTCGTCATCATTGTTTTCATCGAATTCCAAGGAAACAAGCGGAGAAAACCAAAGGGCTCCATTGAAAACCGGACCTCAGCGAGTCACCTGTTGTTGCTGTGCTTTTCCTCTCGACGCTGAACCGAAGTCAGCGACACCGAACGAGGGAGGAGTGAGGGAGGAGTGATGGACAGAGCCGAGCAGTGTCCGAAGCTGCTCGTCACTGTATTTTGGACTTGGAGTTTGCAGATATGATGGGGATTATGAACCGGTTCCTCTAAAAGTTCTACGCTTCGCTTCGTATGTCTAGATTCTTCTGCTCTGCCGCTACGGCCGCCCGTCTGATTGCTTCTGTCTTGATTCCCTCGTCTGATCTGCCTGTAAAGCTAAGCGACGCAATCACTCAAGCTCCTCTTGCGAAGATCGTTTTTCTCTCTTTTAAAATCAAAGGGTTGCAGTATTACTCCTTGCTTTGGCGTGATTCAAAAAAATCTTTTTTTTAATGATCATGGCTTGGTGACCAGCCCTTCACTCCCTTTTTTATATATATATAAATATATTACTGGATGTCTGCATCTATGCACAAACAAAAATCCTACGATCAGGTTTTTGAGAAGAGTTTTCTAGTCGTTCTTGTTGTTTTTCTATCTGTCTTTTACACTTTGCTCTAGTCGGGTCAAAGTAGTTTGACGTGTTGCCTACTCCTAATCAGATGAACTGTTGGAAAAAAAGAAGAACGGCTGTAACTGATGATGATGATGTCTGGTGTTCACCGAGAGGCATTGAAACAGCTCTCTATGCAGCCCCAATGGGACATTTTTTCAGATTTACCGCAACAACAGCATCAACGGCGCTCACCATGTCTGGTGTGCTTGCATGTCGGTACCAACCGGAAAAAGCAGGTCTATTGCGGAGGTACTGAAAAGCCCCCCCAAACTTAAAAAAAGGAAAAAAATAGATTAATTTCTGATTTAAGAACTGAAAAAAACTTTTATGGTCCAAAATATGCATGAGTAACCAGTGTGTTTGTGAGCGTGTACGGTCTTAATGGAGAATGTGTTTAAAAACTGAGTGTCTTGTAATGCTTCAAGTGAATCAGTGCACTTTAATATGTAAGCGGGGGTCGTTGAATCCGGTCCTGGGGGTCCAGCGCACGTCCAGTTTCACCATTTATTTGCTCAGACCTCACCAGACCGCGCTGGACCGGAACTCAGGGCCAGAAGCGACGAGCTCTGAGATAAGAGACTGTACGAAAGGCGTCATACTGTCCAGTGAGGAGGAGGAGGAGGAGGCGAGCCTGGGATTGGCTTATTCAAGCTCCGCCCACAAATGCTCTGGCAGAACTCCAGTTTAATCTTATGGCGGGTTGTTTTGTCCAGACGTGTACATTTCGAGGTGAACTTATACTTGAAATCATGAAATTTCCCCAAAAAATATATATATTTATGTTCAATCAGATGTTGAGTTAATTTAATGTAAGCATGTGTCGCCGTCTAAAGCTCTCAGTGTCGAAGCATTTCTGTAACTATCTGATCCGAATGGCTTTCAGGATGATGCGTCTGTGGCCGGAGCATGGACAGGTCAGCTGTCGTTCATTCTGGAGCGTTAGATGGTGCTAAAGAGCCTTTTACTCAGGGCTGGGAGTTTTAACGAGCATGAGCTCCTCAAGCATCTCGCGGTAAAGACCCCGCCCGTGAGCTCCGCGGGTCCGTCAGCAATAGCGGGCAGTAGATTGTAAACCACTGCCTTCCCCGCTCAGGCAGTCTTTGGGCTAGACTCCCTACCTTGTCTACATCCTCGCTGAGATGCTGGTGGAGGCTCTGCTCTCGGCTCTTCTGCTGCTCCTTTTCTATTTCAGCATCTTGTCGTCGTGCGTTGCCTTGCCAACGTCTTTCAACTCCAGCTTGTGTTCATCAATAAGTACCGTGACTGTGTGCATCACCTGGACGGGTACCTGTGCGCTCCTAATGAAGCAGGCGCAGGTTAATTATCCCACTATTTCACAGGTCAGTCCAGAATCGATTCCTGAAACAGAAGCGATGGAAGTTTGTTTGTTTTGGTTTGGTTTTAAGTGAAGGTGCTCCGTCAGACGTTTGCAGGTGGACTGTGTCAAAACAAAACAAAGCTTTGGGCTTCGGTAGCGGAGCACCTTCACACTCACACTTAACTTTAAGTAACCACAATGCAAGAATCCAAACTGAGTGTATCATTTCTTTTTATTTTGCACTATTCAGAGTGTTGTAAATAATATTTTGTATTGATTTTGTCTTCTAAGAGTCCCCTCCGCTCTATTTATTGCATTCTGTGTAATTCAGAGTGGTCTCTGTGAGACCGCCTTTGACCCTGAATAAATCAAATGATGGGGAATTCTGTGTGCGGTGTGTTTTGTGAGATGTAATCAGTGACGTGTAGTTAAAGTGTAAATATGTGTGTTAGTTAAACAGGAGTGAGCTTCCTCTCTGGTACACAACCAGTTAGAACAGCAAATGGACTCATACGCCACCTGGTGGTCAAACCTGGAGCTGTTATACTTGGCTAAGTTAAACAGTCACAAATGAACATTTCAGTGCCTACAGAAAGACACAGCACTGTTGTTATTATTATTATTATTATTATTATTTCTTTATTTAAAGCACTTTAAACAGCCGTATCAGACGCGTCCAGTTTTTATGCTGATATATTTATAAAATCAGAATCAGATTAAAATAATTTCACGGCAGGTTTAAACGCTGGAGTCTGATCAGTTTGCTGCAGCTGATGATGATGATATAACGTTGATGATGAAGCTTGAATCTGATTGGCTGAGCTGAAGGGCTTCCACATGATGCTCTTGTTTATAGTCTTTAGGCTATATAATCTTTCTTTCTTTTTCTTTATCCCTCCTTCATTTTCATACTTTTTTTCTTTCTTTCTTTCTTTTTTATCCATCTCCATCATTTCCATCATTTCCTTCATTTTCATTCTTACTAACTTTCTTTCTCTTATTCTTTCTTTCTTTCTTCATCCCTCTCCTTCATTTTCATACTTTCTTTTTTCTTTTGTTTTCTTTCTTCCTCTCCTTCATTTTCTTTCTTTCTGTCTTTCTTTTTCTCCCTCTCCATCATTTTCTTTCTTTCTTTCTTTCTTTCTTTCTTTCTTTCTCTCTAATTCATTTTCTTTCTTTCTCTATTTTCTTTCTTTCTTTCTTTATCCCTCTCCATTATTTTTTCTTTCTTTATCCCTCTCCATTATTTTCTTTTTCTTTCTTTCTTTCTTTCTTTCTTTATCCCTCTCCATTATTTTTTCTTTCTTTATCCCTCTCCATTATTTTCTTTCTTTCTTTCTTTCTTTATCCCTCTCCATTATTTTCTTTCTTTCTTTCTTTCTCTCTCCATTATTTTCTTTCTTTCCTTCTTTCTATCTTTCTTTCTTTATCCCTCTCCATTATTTTCTTTGTTTCTTTCTTTCTTTTTTTCTTTCTTTCAGTGCAAATCTATGTTTTATTCTGATCTTATATCTAGAATGATCTACATGAACCAGCTTTAACTGGTCTCGGTTCAGTTTCACCGTCATTTAGTCCAAAACAGTGAAGTTTCAGAAAATGTGTAATAACACTGGGGCCCAATTTTGTGCTGCTGTGATGTTTGGACACCAACATAGATATTTATTCCTGTCTGAGTCCTTAGTGTAGGTGTCCTGTTTGCTGAAGGAAGAGGGATTTTTATTAGTATTAATAGAGACAAAAAAATAAAATAGTAAAAATAAAGATGTGCTCAGATTTTGTCTAACGTCCCTCAGCAGGTTGTCCATGTCTGTGTTTTTACCTTCCAGTGCCTGAAAAAGATATTTTCTTTTGGGTGCAAATTAAAACCAGTACATACAAACCTCCGGGTGAACCAGCGCCATCTGCTGGGGTCTCGGACAAACGCTACATTAAAGTTGTGATCAAATTCAGCTGAGAAGTGTTTGCTTAGTTTAACACTACATGTCCAAATCTTTTCTGTAGATGCATCCCCAAACCTTCTCTCAGCCTGTAGCCAGGTCTTCATTAAGCCCGTCAGTGTGGTTTAGGATACAAAACAATAAACAACAAAAAACCTGTTGTCTTAAAAGGCCGCCTGCAGGTTTCAGCTTCGTCCCTTGTTATAGTTCACTGTAACAGTCTGTGCAGTAAACCATATACAGTCTGTGCAGTAAACCATATACAGTCTGTGCAGTAAACCATATACAGTCTGTGCAGTAAAACATATACAGTCTGTGCAGTAAACCATATACAGTCTGTGCAGTAAACCATATACCGTCTGTGCAGTAAAACATATACAGTCTGTGCAGTAAACCATATACAGTCTGTGCAGTAAACCATATACCGTCTGTGCAGTAAACCATATACCGTCTGTGCAGTAAAACATATACCGTCTGTGCAGTAAAACATATACAGTCTGTGCAGTAAACCATATACAGTCTGTGCAGTAAACCATATACCGTCTGTGCAGTAAAACATATACAGTCTGTGCAGTAAACCATATACAGTCTGTGCAGTAAACCATATACCGTCTGTGCAGTAAACCATATACCGTCTGTGCAGTAAACCATATACAGTCTGTGCAGTAAACCATATACAGTCTGTGCAGTAAAACATATACAGTCTGTGCAGTAAACCATATACCGTCTGTGCAGTAAACCATATACAGTCTGTGCAGTAAACCATATACCGTCTGTGCAGTAAAACATACACAGTCTGTGCAGTAAACCATATACCGTCTGTGCAGTAAAACATATACAGTCTGTGCAGTAAAACATATAGTCTGTGCAGTAAAACATATACAGTCTGTGCAGTAAACCATATACCGTCTGTGCAGTAAACCATATACAGTCTGTGCAGTAAACCATATACAGTCTGTGCAGTAAACCATATACCGTCTGTGCAGTAAACCATATACCGTCTGTGCAGTAAACCATATACAGTCTGTGCAGTAAACCATATACCGTCTGTGCAGTAAACCATATACAGTCTGTGCAGTAAACCATATACCGTCTGTGCAGTAAACCATATACCGTCTGTGCAGTAAAACATATACAGTCTGTGCAGTAAAACATATACAGTCTGTGCAGTAAACCATATACCGTCTGTGCAGTAAACCATATACCGTCTGTGCAGTAAACCATATACAGTCTGTGCAGTAAAACATATACCGTCTGTGCAGTTAACCATATACAGTCTGTGCAGTAAACCATATACAGTCTGTGCAGTAAACCATATACAGTCTGTGCAGTAAACCATATACCGTCTGTGCAGTAAAACATATACAGTCTGTGCAGTAAACCATATACAGTCTGTGCAGTAAACAATATACCGTCTGTGCAGTAAACCATATACAGTCTGTGCAGTAAACCATATACAGTCTGTGCAGTAAAACATATACAGTCTGTGCAGTAAACCATATACAGTCTGTGCAGTAAAACATATACAGTCTGTGCAGTAAAACATATACCGTCTGTGCAGTAAAACATATACCGTCTGTGCAGTAAAACATATACCGTCTGTGCAGTAAAACATATACAGTCTGTGCAGTAAAACATATACAGTCTGTGCAGTAAACCATATACAGTCTGTGCAGTAAAACATATACAGTCTGTGCAGTAAAACATATACAGTCTGTGCAGTAAACCATATACCGTCTGTGCAGTAAACCATATACCGTCTGTGCAGTAAACCATATACCGTCTGTGCAGTAAAACATATACCGTCTGTGCAGTAAAACATATACAGTCTGTGCAGTAAACCATATACAGTCTGTGCAGTAAACCATATACCGTCTGTGCAGTAAAACATATACAGTCTGTGCAGTAAACCATATACAGTCTGTGCAGTAAACCATATACCGTCTGTGCAGTAAACCATATACCGTCTGTGCAGTAAACCATATACAGTCTGTGCAGTAAACCATATACAGTCTGTGCAGTAAAACATATACAGTCTGTGCAGTAAACCATATACCGTCTGTGCAGTAAACCATATACAGTCTGTGCAGTAAACCATATACCGTCTGTGCAGTAAAACATACACAGTCTGTGCAGTAAACCATATACCGTCTGTGCAGTAAAACATATACAGTCTGTGCAGTAAAACATATACAGTCTGTGCAGTAAAACATATACAGTCTGTGCAGTAAACCATATACCGTCTGTGCAGTAAACCATATACAGTCTGTGCAGTAAACCATATACAGTCTGTGCAGTAAACCATATACCGTCTGTGCAGTAAAACATATACAGTCTGTGCAGTAAAACATATACAGTCTGTGCAGTAAACCATATACCGTCTGTGCAGTAAACCATATACCGTCTGTGCAGTAAACCATATACAGTCTGTGCAGTAAAACATATACCGTCTGTGCAGTTAACCATATACAGTCTGTGCAGTAAACCATATACAGTCTGTGCAGTAAACCATATACAGTCTGTGCAGTAAACCATATACCGTCTGTGCAGTAAAACATATACAGTCTGTGCAGTAAACCATATACAGTCTGTGCAGTAAACAATATACCGTCTGTGCAGTAAACCATATACAGTCTGTGCAGTAAACCATATACAGTCTGTGCAGTAAAACATATACAGTCTGTGCAGTAAACCATATACAGTCTGTGCAGTAAAACATATACAGTCTGTGCAGTAAAACATATACCGTCTGTGCAGTAAAACATATACCGTCTGTGCAGTAAAACATATACCGTCTGTGCAGTAAACCATATACAGTCTGTGCAGTAAAACATATACAGTCTGTGCAGTAAACCATATACAGTCTGTGCAGTAAACCATATACAGTCTGTGCAGTAAAACATATACAGTCTGTGCAGTAAAACATATACAGTCTGTGCAGTAAAACATATACCGTCTGTGCAGTAAACCATATACAGTCTGTGCAGTAAACCATATACCGTCTGTGCAGTAAACCATATACAGTCTGTGCAGTAAACCATATATGAGGGATATAGCTTTATATTAACCCAAAGCAGCTACGAACCTAAATAGTCCAAAAAAAATCTTTATTCAATCCAGATCCAGTCTCGCTTTTTCCAGAATACAAATGCTCTTAGGAACTTTCCAGATTTTAAAGTCATTTTGCAGCAGCTGACCGTTCTCATAGCCGGAGGTACGGTCCAGGAGTTTGGGCTGGTATGGCTGAATCTTCATTTGTCATTTAGCCAAAATTTAACTGTCTGAAGCGTTCGGGGGCGCAGGCTCAGCAGCGTTCCTCTGATAAGCACACAACTGGAAAACACCTGGAAACGACAAGCAGAGAGAACGCTGAGAGCACGCTCAAAGAACTTCCCACTGAAATGGGCCTGTATACCACTTTACAACAGTCTAGAATAGTGGTCTTCAACATTTGGGCCCTGGTGGATGCTATTGTGTGCTAGTGTTAGAGACATAACTGTAATTATTGTGACAATCAAATTCAATCTGATGTGATTTTCAGATCTGTTTCTCACTGTTACTGTAAAAAGACTCGGTTATATATACATACATATATATATACACACTACTGTGTAAAAGTCTGAGGCACCTGAGCCGATTGTTTAAAAGCCTTTATCTGATCAGTAAGTGTATGTTCACCAGTAAGAACAGCAGATCTGATTAGAACAGATATAAATAATCATACATACAATACAAACTAACATGGATATGTTATTGTGAGAGAAGTAGATCAGATCTTGAGCTCCAGTTTGAAGAACAAAGTTAGGTTCCAGATTTCTCCTGGACGCCCCAGACATTGTATGAATGTATTCAGTTCCTTCAGCAGCAAATCTTGATTTAGCTTAATGAAGTACTGAGCAGTCAAAGCAGGTATTAGATGAGAACTGATAATAATACTGGGTTGTTTCCACAAGGAGAAGCTTGGAAAGGGTTAAATAAACACACTGACGTATGGAAAAGCACTCTATTAATACTGTTTTGATAATAAAGTGTTTTGCTGAGTAAATAAAAGCTTCCTGTCTGGATAAATTGCCTAAAACTTTTGCACAGTACAGGCGCATATATATATATATATATATAAAATAAAACATATATATATTTTTTAATTATTATTTTTTATTTATTTATTTATTTTTATTTTTTTTTTCTATTATATTGCTTTTGAGTTCTGGTTCCTCTCAAGGTTTCTTGCTCTGAGGGGAGTTTTTTCGTTGTCACTGTCGCCCCTGGCTTGCTCACTGGGGGCTTCAAATTTTCTGTAAAGTTGCTTTGATTTCAATTCTGTTACATAACACTGATAAGAACAGAGGTCACACGCTGTGATGATAGATTTTCATCAGTAGTTAAACTGCATCATGTTATCATCAGTCACATGTTAGTCACAAAACACGTCTTGTTTACGTTAGTTAGCTGGTAAAGCTGGTTAGTTCTGTGGTCAGCTGTGTGGGGCCGCGAGCTCCAAAAGGCTGGGAACCCCTGTTAGAAACATGGGAGGTTCTGTAGTAAAGACAGTGGGCCTCATTCACCAAGCGTCAGCACAGAATCTATACACACTCAAGAGAAGAAAGGTGTTCTGCAGTTTAAAAAGACTTCGCGAATCTGATATATATGTTTTTAGGACCTTTTTCAAGATTAAAAATAGGCTTAAGAACACACTGCTGAATGAGGTACTAGATAAAGCCATGAACACTCAGAGAGTCATTTTTATGCTTAAACGGTTCTCTGCTTGGTAAATGTGTTCTTCAGACTGATGATGTGTTGTATGTGGTTTTATGTAGCACCAAAAAGGGATTTGCTGTTGTTACAAGCTTGATATTATAACAATAATAGAATGCTTTTTGGCATATATATATTTTTTTAATTATTAAAAACTGTATAAATAAGACTTAAGGTCTAGAATCACACACCCACATATATACATACACATATATATATATATATATATATATATATATATATATATATATATATATATATATATATATATATATATATATATATATATATTTATTTATAAATCTCTAGAAACAGAGATAGAAAGAGAAAGACAGAGAGAGGTTTACCAGCTGCCAGAGCCAAAATGATCCCAATCCAGCCCAGGATGTAGGACCATGAGAATCTCCAGTCGATGTAGCGTTTTCCGAAGAAGTTAACAGTCACTCCAGTGTAGATTGCCAAAGCTAACAGCGCAAGAAAACCTACACAACATAAACACAACACAATAATAAACAGATATTGTTAATAATAGTTATTATTATTACACCACACATGAATAAATCTAAAAACTAAACTGGATTTAGGATTTATTTTCAGGCACAAAGACCCCATCTGTCTGATAGGAACCAGAAGTGCACCGCTACAAGCCATTCATGCTCGTGGAGGGATACATGCAGAGTGTTCCACTACTATATCATTATTACTATTACATATACAATACAGTGCAAACATTTTAGGCACTTGGGAACATTATTATATTAAAAATCTATTTTATTTGTTCAGCAAAACACTATTATTAAAATATCCAAACAGTATTAATACAGTAAGTAGTGCTTTTACATACATCAGTGTGTTTATTTAACTCTTTCCAAGCTTCTCCTAAACAACCCAGTATTATTATCAGTTCTCATCTAATACCTGCTTTGACTGCTCAGTACTTCATTAAGCTAAATCAAGATTTGCTGCTGAAGGAACTGAACACATTCATACAATGTCTGGGGCGTCCAGGAGAAATCTGGAACCTAACTTTGTTCTTCAAACTGGAGCTCAAGATCTGATCTACTTCTCTCACAATAACATATTCATGTTACTTTGTATTGTATGTAGGATTATTTACATCTGTTCTAATCAGATCTGCTGTTCTTACTGGTGGAAACACACTTATTGATCAGATAGGCTTTTGCACAGTGATATATAAACTCAGACGGTGTGTGTGTTGTCACTGGTGGTGAATATAATGGCTATATTTATGTAGTAGACATGGTGACTGCTGGTTCTCAACACCACCACTGTAAAGAACTCAGTCACTACAATGAAACATTTCACACTTGGGCTCTCACTGCTGTTAAGTGGCTGTGCTGAATATATACTGAAATAAAAGAAAGCAGTAGAATGTATCATTGAGACAACGCTGACCTGTTTAGAGTGCAGTGCTGAGTAATGCTGGTGAATTAACAGTGTAGTACAAAAGTGTAGTGTATCACTCTGACCAGTTGAGATTGAGTATTAGCTATTAGTACAAATTACAAATACTTTGTTACCTTACTTTAGTAGAAATGTTGGTTATTTATACTTTACTGGAGTAATTATTATTCAGATGCCTTTTATTTCTACTCCTTACATTTACACTCCATTATCTGTACTTTCTACTCCTTACATTTGCACTCCATTATCAGTACTTTCTACTCCTTACATTTACACTCCATTATCAGTACTTTCTACTCCTTACATTTGCACTCCATTATCAGTACTTTCTACTCCTTACATTTACACTCCATTATCAGTACTTTCTACTCCTTACATTTACACTCCATTATCAGTACTTTCTACTCCTTACATTTACACTCCATTATCTGTACTTTCTACTCCTTACATTTACACTCCATTATCAGTACTTTCTACTCCTTACATTTACACTCCATTATCAGTACTTTCTACTCCTTACATTTACACTCCATTATCAGTACTTTCTACTCCTTACATTTACACTCCATTATCAGTACTTTCTACTCCTTACATTTGCACTCCATTATCTGTACTTTCTACTCCTTACATTTACACTCCATTATCTGTACTTTCTACTCCTTACATTTGCACTCCATTACCAGTACTTTCTACTCCTTACATTTACACTCTATTATCAGTACTTTCTACTCCTTACATTTACACTCCATTATCAGTACTTTCTACTCCTTACATTTGCACTCCATTATCAGTACTTTCTACTCCTTACATTTACACTCCATTACCAGTACTTTCTACTCCTTACATTTGCACTCCATTATCAGTACTTTCTACTCCTTACATTTACACTCCATTATCTGTACTTTCTACTCCTTACATTTACACTCCATTATCAGTACTTTCTACTACTTACATTTACACTCTATTATCAGTACTTTCTACTCCTTACATTTACACTCCATTATCAGTACTTTCTACTCCTTACATTTACACTCCATTATCAGTACTTTCTACTCCTTACATTTACACTCCATTATCAGTACTTTCTACTCCTTACATTTACACTCCATTATCTGTACTTTCTACTCCTTACATTTACACTCCATTATCAGTACTTTCTACTACTTACATTTACACTCTATTATCAGTACTTTCTACTCCTTACATTTACACTCCATTATCAGTACTTTCTACTCCTTACATTTACACTCCATTATCTGTACTTTCTACTCCTTACATTTACACTCCATTATCAGTACTTTCTACTCCTTACATTTACACTCCATTATCAGTACTTTCTACTCCTTACATTTACACTCCATTATCAGTACTTTCTACTCCTTACATTTTAAACATAGTCTCGTTACTCCTATTTCATTTCAGTTTGTTTTCATTCATGTACATTTACATTCCAGTAAAGATTATTGATAACATGTCTTTGAAGTTTGACTTCATTACAGTACTTATAGACAACTAGTCATCATATCTTCTGCTCCATGAAACACATGTTAATGTTCAGTAGTAACAGATATGCTTCTTTAATATATTTACATTGTACTAAACTACATTCATGTTCAATGGGTGTATATGAGCTGAAACAGGAAGCTTAGCGCATCCCAAATTTATCACCATTAACATTTTAATATAACATTATAGTCATTATGGCTTTTAGAAGAATGTGGTTTTTGGGGAGGTGGGCTAGTGAAATGTAGGCCTCTGTGGTGTGGCCTAAGCTTTTGTCCTTAATGTACATTTTTTCTTACATTACTTTTACTTTTATACTTTAAGTAGTTTTGAAAGCAGTACTTTTACACTTTTACTGGAATAAAAAGCTGGAGTTGATACTTCAACTTCTACAAAAGTATTTTTAAACCCTAGTATCTCTACTTCTACCCGAGTAATGAATGTTAAAACTTTGCTGGTGGACAATTAAATTATTTCCAATTATCTAAACAACAATCATTTCCTAAAACTTCATGATGGCCACAGGCCTCCTTCACACCAAACCACTCCCAGTGACTGAAATATAATAATATCTCCTTTAAGACAGACTGACTGATGGGCATGAGCTATTAGAATGTGTTCTGTATGTACACACAGTGAGTAAACCAACACACGAGTGAATAATCTCATTATTTTTCTGCCTTGAACGTCTAGAACTTTGAACTTTGTGGGCGTCATGAAAGCCCAAACAAGCAAAAACTATTAGATTTTTTGAAGTGACTTGAACTTGAAGTGACTGAAGTGTAAACAATACTGAGCTGTGGAGCTGAATGGAGTGACTCACTCTAATGTTCTGCAGATCTGCTTACTAAAGGCAATCCAGGACTTTACCTGAGCAAACTCACCTGATCCATCAAGTCAGAGCAGTTTTAACCAATGAGCTGAATCAGAGTGAATCACTGGCTTATTTGACATACACATGTACACATTCACACCCACCAGCCACTTTGTTCGGTACACGTCCTTGTATCTACACTCATCTGTAAGTGTAGAACTACAGAGAGTTCCTGTATGATTAATGGAGCTGATAAAATAGACAGTATGGCTGTGTCTCAAATCCTACTGAGCTCCTACATAGGCAGCATTTTACATCATAGTATGCGCTCCCGACATGTAGACTGTCCCAATTCTTACATACCTTAAACATGCTGTCTACTGAGACACCTTATTAAGACCTGATTTTAAGGAAGCATCGAACGCTTCCTCAGCCGCTAAGACAATCCCATGATGCACCACATTCTAATCTACGAGCAGTGAAGTGGTTTTAAAATGTGAGTTATTTTGATTCTCTGGAGTTTTAATGTGTTTCTGGTCATATAATCACACAGAACAGTATTTTATTATCAACTCTGTAACGAGTCCTTCACCATTTACACTTTTATACTCCAGACATTTATGCTAGCATTTATGCTAGCAGATTTTTAAGCCTCGGGCTATTGTTTTGGATGCCAGCTGACTGGCTGAAGCTCTAAATTTAAAACATCCACCCAAACCTCCGTATGTCTGCTCTTACCATTCTGTGGAGGAGAACCAGCACCAGAGCTTCCTTATCCAGAGAAATGTCTCGCTTATGAAGCTCCGAGGAAGCAGACGTGTCGGTGCTGGTGAGTCTATCAGTTAAGTAACTGTTTTCTGATCAGTGTCCACCGCGCTAGGCTATCTGGACTGTAACTAACACCCACGCAGAGCGGCTCGGGCAGCTGCTGGACTTGGGTTTAACCGGCTTTCAGAAATATAAACTCACCGTCTGTGTGTAGGAGGACACGCCCACCTTCCCACTGTGCAGGTACTGATACGCTTCAGTACTTTTATAGTTTTTCATTACTGAACCATCTACACCTTCCGAGAGTACAGAGTAATTAAACATGTCTCCATAAGTAACCTCAGACCACCTTCTCATATCACCCTCCCACTGTGTTATTAACCTCAGACCACCTTCTCATACCTTCCACCCACTGTGTTATTAACCTCAGACCACCTTCTCATACCATCCACCCACTGTGTTATTAACCTCAGACCACCTTCTCATATCACCCACCCACTGTGTTATTAACCTCAGACCACCTTCTCATACCATCCACCCACTGTGTTATTAACCTCAGACCACCTTCTCATACCATCCACCCACTGTGTTATTAACCTCAGACCACCTTCTCATATCACCCACCCACTGTGTTATTAACCTCGGAGGTGACAGTGTTGTACCATTAGAACTTCTTACTGTCTCTCTGGTCTCCTCTCATGTAACTGTATTCATTTTGGTTAGCTGAGCGGAAGTTCTAACACAAAGGTGGAAGAAACACACGCTTGGAAGTAGGTGTGGCCAAATACGGTGAATAGATACAAGGAATAGGTTTTAATATTATGACTGATCTGTGTATAAGTTTATATCCATGTTCAAATTTAAGTGGGCAGATACAAATGTTTACATGGATACACACATATAAGCGAATATCTATGTTTTAAACCTGTTGTGTTGTATTTATTAGCGATGGCGCACTGGACAGCCAGAGTTGTGGGTTAGGTGTCTTGCCCAAGGGCACTTCAGTGATGTCCTGCCAGGTCAGGGGATCGAACCGACGACCTTCTGGTCACAAGGCTGATTCCTGAACCTTCAGCCAACGACTGCCACAATAGCTAGCAATGTTTATCTGTTTTACTGTCCTTGTCAAATAAATAAACAAACAAACAAACTCAGTGAGTGAGCGAGTGTGTGATGCCCACCGGACAGCAGCAGTGCGATGCCCCCGGTTCTGACCCTCCTGTTCTTGGTTCCGTTGGCGAAGGCGCTGAGGCCCAGCACCACTCCAGCGAAGCAGCTCAGCACAGACAGCAGCATGAAGGCCCGCGTCGCGTCCCAGAAGGCTGCACAGGACGACAAACAGACTTCAACAACTTTGCCTCCAGTCAGCACGACTACTAGACGTGGACGTTTCGATCTGAGCTGGAATCATGAAACTTTCTAAAGAAGATGAAGATGACACAACGACTTGGAGATCGTGAGAAACACTAAAACACATTTAACTCTCTTGAGAACGTGGACGTCCAGCACTCACCCACGGTCAGCGTGTGGGCATGGCACTTGTGATTGATGCAGAACCTCCAGAGGCCCTGATTGGCTGAGTTCCCCGAGTACCGATACTGCATCCAATAGTCGGTTGCCGTGGAAACGATGAGGAGCACCAGGGCGGCCACACCGCACAGTGTGCCCCCGCCGGCCAGAGTGTACAGCATCAAGGACAGGCCTGGGACTGAGTCCACCTACAGGCCGAAAGAACACACAAGATCCTCCTACAGGCCAGAAAACACAGAGTTAAAGCCTGAGCACAGTCACTCACGTAGAAGTAAACACAGCCTTGGGTCAGAATATAAATAATCAAGCACATAAACTCCCAGAATCTTCCAGCCTGAGAACCTTTTTAAGACTCTTTTCTTCTTTTTTTGGTCTAAAATATAATCAGTAACTCAGTGTGAGTGGTTATAGTGGAACTGAATAGATTATAGATTACTTTTATTACAAATATATCTTTGTTTATATAATGGAAAGTATTATAACCATAGTCAGAGAATTTGAAACATATAAAATTGTGATTTGTAAGTATCTATAGTAATGAATGTAACTGGCTACAGCGCACATTGGAAGATTGCAGTACTTAAACACAACCCATCGGCATTGAAGAGATGTTTAGATGGTTTAGATGGTTCCCCAGAAGAACAGAACATGCAGGTGATGCTGGGCTACTGTGTATTTTATTAATTTGAGTCCACATAAACAGAAAGAATATATTTCTCTATAACGCTGGGATTGGCTCCAGCCCCCTGTGATCCCGACTAGTGGGATGAAGCCCAATATAAAGAATGGATGGTTGGATATTTCTCTGTAATGCTGATCCAGGTACATCTAAATTGGCATTAGTATCAGCACTGACTGATACTGTCCTATGTAAATGTTTGAAGTAAGTGTGTATTTAAAATGTGCAGAAGTGTCTCTACAGACGATGTGTTCACTTAAAACACCAACAGCAACATGCCATTTAAGCAGGTGTGGCCAAACTTTTACATACACCTCTACATACACAAAAAACTTCAGACAAAAATTACATAATGTTGTTCTTTCATTGGAAAATGATGAGACAATCAAACGCTGTATTGTAGGCCATGCCCATTAATGGCTACATGCCATGTACCCAAGTAAACATTCATAATGGCTTACTGTATATCAGGCGTTGGTGGTCTTTACACCTCTTGGGGTGAAATAACAGCAGAATTGACTAAAGCAGCCGTAGCGCTTGGCTGAATAAGGAAGGACCTGTGATGGAAGGTAGTCTTATGAGTGGTCTTCAGTAAAGTGCTATCATGTTCACTGCAGTTTAAACCCAAGAGTAAACTTGACCCTTAAAAACAGTAAATGAAATGTTAAAAGAGGAAAAAATCTATAAGGTCAAATGGAATTAATGTCTGAATAAAGAATTTAATAATTTTTAAAAATGGCTGTTTCTGGTCCCTGTCACCAAACATGGTGAGAGAGAGAGAGAGAGAGAGAGAGAGAGAGAGAGAGAGAGAGAGAGAGAGAGAGAGAGAGAGAGAGAGAGAGAGAGAGAGAGAGAGAAACAAAAAGGGTGAGGGAGAGAAAGAAAGAGAGAAAGAGATATAGCACAGAAAGACAGAAGAGAGAAAGGAGAGAGAGAGGAAAGAGTGAGTGAGAGAGAGAGAGAGAGAGAGAGAGAGAGAGAGAGAGAGAGAGAGAGAGAGAGAGAGAGAGAGAAACAAAAAGGGTTAGGGAGAGAAAGAAAGAGAGAAAGAGATATAGCAGAGAAAGACAGAAGAGAGAAAGGAGAGAGAAAGGAAAGAGTGAGTGAGAGAGAGAGAGAGAGAGAGAGAGAAATAGAGAGAGAAACAAAAAGGGTTAGAGAGAGAAAGAAAGAGAGAAAGAGATATAGCAGAGAAAGACAGAAGAGAGAAAGGAGAGAGAGAGGAAAGAGTGAGTGAGTGAGTGAGAGAGAGAGAGAGAAATAGAGAGAGAGAGAAAGAGAGAGAGGAGAGAAAGAGAGAAAGAGAGAGGGAGAGAGAGAGAAAAAGAGAAGAGAAAGAGAAAGAGATATAGCAGAGAAAGACAGATGAGAGAGAGGAGAGAAAGTGAGAAAAGAGTGAGTGAGAGAGAGAAAGAGAGAGAGAGAGAGAAAGGGAGAGAGAAAAAGAGAAGAGAGAAGGAGAAAGATATGGCAGAGAAAGACAGAGGAGAGAGAGGAGAGAGAGAGGAAAAAGTGAGTGAGTGAGAGAGAGAGAGAAAGAGAGAGGTAAAGGACAGAGAGAGAAAGAGAGGTAGATGACAGAGAGAGAAAGAGAGATAGAAAGAGAAGGACAGAGAGGAAGAGAGAGAAGTAGAGAGAGGGTGAGAGAGAGAAACAAAAAGGGTGAGAGAGAGAAAGAAGGAGGGTAAGAGAGAGGAGAGAGAGAGAGGGAGAGAGAGAGAGAGAAAGGGAGAGAGAGAGAAAAAGAGAAGAGAGAAAGAGAAAGATATAGCAGAGAAAGACATAGGAGAGAGAGAGAGAGATAAACAAAAAGGGTGAGGGAGAGAAAGAAAGAGAGAAAGAGATATAGCAGAGAAAGACAGAGAAGAGAGAGAGGAGAGAGTGAGTGAGAGAGAGAAAGAAAGAGAGAGAGGTAGAGGACAGAGAGAGAAAGAAAGAGAGAGAGAGAGAAAGAGAGAGAGAGAGAGAAAGGGAGAGAGAGAGAAAAAGAGAAGAGAAAAAGATATAGCAGAGAAAGACAGATGAGAGAGAGGAGAGAAAGAGAGAAAGGGAGAGGGAGAGAGAGAGAAAAAGAGAAGAGAAAGAGAAAGAGATATAGCAGAGAAAGACAGATGAGAGAGAGGAGAGAAAGAGAGAAAGGGAGAGGGAGAGAGAGAGAAAAAGAGAAGAGAAAGAGAAAGAGATATAGCAGAGAAAGACAGATGAGAGAGAGGAGAGAAAGAGAGAAAAGAGTGAGTGAGAGAGAGCGAGAAAGGGAGAGAGAGAAAAAGAGAAGAGAGGAAGAGAAAGATAGCAGAGAAAGAGAGGAGAAAGAGGAAAGAGTGAGTGAGTGAGAGAGAGAGAAAGAGAGAGGTAGAGGACAGAGAGAAAGAGAGAGGTAGAGGACAGAGAGAAAGAGAGATAGAAAGAGAAGGACAGAGAGGGAGAGAGAAAAGTAGAGAGAGAGAGGGTGAGAGAAACAAAAAGGGTGAGAGAGAGAAAGAAGGAGGGTAAGAGAGAGGAGAGAGAGAGAGAGAAAGAAAGAGAGAGAGAAAGAGAGATATTGCAGAAAAAGACAGAGGAGAGAGAGAGAGAGAAAGAGAGAGAGAAAGAGAGAGAGGTAGAGGACAGAGAGATAGAAAGAGGACAGTGAGAGAGAGGGAGAGAGAGAAGTAGAGAGAGGTAGAGGACAGAGAGAAAGAGGGATAGAAAGAGAAGGACAGAGAGAGAGAGAGAGAGAGAGCTCTCAGAATTGCTGTGTTCTTAAAGTCAAACAGAAAGTCAAAGTTCTAAACCATATCCGTTTTAAACACGTCAGGCTCCGCCCACTTAATGAACTTGGACATCAAGCCTACTTGGAATAAGATACTGAAAAAGTAAACACCCCCTTAGAACAGCGCCAGTCACGACCCAGCGTCCCCAACTTCTCCACACAGCCATGCAGGCCAACCAACTGAACACTTCCTAAAAAACACTTTTCACTGATCCTATATCCTTTCAACCTTAAACTATGTAAGGGTCCGAACGTGGGCCCCCCACTTCAATTCCTCGCTCTCATAACTAAACATCTACTAATAAAGTACTAATGAATCATTTACAGTAGTGACTGAATAATAAGTCATTAATACTGTTTGGAGGTTTAAATTAACTAAGTACTGTAAACATCAGCAGCTGCCTCAATACAAAACCTCCCACTTCACTCCCACCCGCCTCCACTGCGGACCTCCAAACCAGGCACTGAGCCAGTTTGGCCGAAGCTGACCTGTACAATCAGCATTTACCCCACGTCATCCGAAGCTTCCAAATGTAGGCTGATCAGCGGGTGATCTGTTTTATACGGCTGAAGTTCCAGTGAATGTGAACTGTCCACGCAGCACAGTCCAGATCAGCACATTTTTAGAACGTGCCCAAACGCTGCACTCACTCTCTCACTCTCTCGCTCTCTCACTCTCTCACTCCATCTCTCGCTCCCTCACACACACACATCTCAGAAACGGTGGTGTTTGGCAGGACCATTGCACTGCAAATCACAATTCAACATTCATCTGTAACATAAGAGAACTATTCATGTTGAAGCTAAGACAGAAGACATGGGGACAGAAAGGCATCGCCACTGGATGCAAGTGCAGAGGGAACAATCCGGGCCTTTGTTCGCCACTGGCTGCTCTCTCTCTCTCTCTCTCTCTCTCTCTTTCTTATAGGACGGCGGAATGCTGCTGTTGAGACAGCTGCCGACAAATAACGCCAGTAGAGCTAAGCGTCTCAGGGTAGATGCCCCGTTAGTAACTACTGGCGTGTCAAATGGGCGTATCTATAGAAGTGACCTCCATATAAAGCAGCTCTAACACAAACAGTGTAAGAAAACCTGATGACCACACGCTCAGTGTTAGCCAATCCAACAGCTCTCGGCCAGTGTTCTCTCAGTCTGTATGAAAGTATGTTTATATGAAAGTGGGATGTACCTCTCTGCAGGCGCTGGTCTCTCGCGGGGCTTTCCTCTGCTGTGTGTCCGTCTCGTCCTCGCCGTTTTAAGCCTTCTACGCTGGGCCGTCATTGTTTCTGCCACAATAGAGGGAATGATCCAGTGCAACATGTGAGATGTGAGGTAATCCCCCACTCTCTCTCTCGTTCTCTCTCTCGTTCCCTCCCTTGGTCGGTCACTCCCTCCCTTCCTCTATCCCCCCGCTCTCCGGGACCCTCACAATCAGGCCACTTTTCTGCATCTTGCAATGCAAAACTTGCCATGTCCTATCCGACACTGCCATCTCGCTTTCTTTCTTATCTCAACACCGTCCATCCTTCCAAGTCCTCCTCAGATGGAGGGAAGTTGCTGACCAGGTCCGGGACCCAGGAGCTTTCCAGGCCCTCTTGCAAATGCAGGAATAGCAAATTTTATTCTTGGGTTATATGTTGGCCAATATTTATGAGGCTTATTGCTTAGAAACGGAAGATTGGACACCAAAGCAGGAGCCCACTGAGGTTCCCCTTCTATCTGAGGGTCCGGGGTGCATGTACAGTATCTAGCAGACCTTCAGAGTACGTATCCTTGTACTTCACAAAGGGGTTTTCAGTCAGTTTGAAGATGAGGGACTATTAAAGGCCTACTTGGGTTTGACCAACGATCCTTCTAGGTAAGTGGTCTCTAGATCCCTTGTCCTGGAGAGCCAAATTTCAACCAGCTCCAGCTAATCAGCCTCTGATTGGTTGGATTAGATGTTTTAGAGTTAAGTAAAAAGAGGTGGAGTTTGGGGGATACAGGTTGGAACTAAACCCTGCAGGAAAGTAGCTCTACAGGTTCTTTAGACCACTCACCTAGAAGGATAGCTGGTCAAGCTGGGATGTACTTGAAGCTTGAAGTGCTCTTGGTTCGAATTTAGCGTTGACCAATACAATTAAGAAGAGCGGGAGGGTTACACTTTGGCCTTGTAGACAAGCAACAGGGTTTAAAAGCTAAAGGAAGCCAATAAAGAGAACTTGGGAAGTATGAAGACAAGGGTCTGATCTTCCACCGGTAGACCAGCCAGAAATGCTTTGCAAGACTGGATTAGCACCTGCACGGCCTCCTGAGAACCAATACTTGGTCCTCCAGACAGCAGAAGTGGTCAGAACAAGTTCTAAAATGAGACAGCAAGATCATGGTGAGGACTCGTAGTTCCAGGGATGTGATCCAAGTAAAGCATCCCAAACCACAACTGGAGAGATGAGTGTCAGAAGGTGGAAATCACAAGCCTTTATGGCTGCAGATGTTTGTTCTGGGGGGTGTCCTGACTTTCTTCAGCAGGTAACGTACTTGACCTGGCCGGTCTTTTTTCACCTCCTTTATTAAGTGGGTATATGCTTTCAGTCATTTTTGTATTTAAATAGCAACTTCTGTCCAATGAGATTGGAGGCATTTGCTTAAAAACAGGAAGACATGATGTACATTTCTTCTGCTACCATCACCAGTGTTGTCATCAAAGCAGAACACAGGGCCAATAAAGATCGATCGATCGATCTATCTATCTATCTATCTATCTATCTATCTATCTATCTATCTATCTATCTATCTATCTATCTATCTATCTATCTATCTATCTATCTATCTATCTATCTATCTATCTATCTATCTATCTATCTATCTATCTATCTATCTATCTATCTATCTATCTATCTATCTATCTATCTATCCCAGAAGCAGCTTGTGATGGTGCAGGGTACGCCCATCACTGAGAGTAACTGTAATAACCAGAACAGCTAACTTGTAGTAGTTGTGTGTAAGGTCATATGTACCTACCTTGATGTCCTGTATAGAAGGGAAGGAGGGCATATGGGAGGTAAAGGGAACTGAGGCTTCTTGTCCCTGTTGGGCGGATCCACCTTCAGGGAGGGAAAGGGGCCTCGGTGTCCTAAAGGGGGAAAACCTGCAGGGGATGAAATTAATTAATAAATGAATACATACTGGTAATATGCATGTATCAGTCATGCCTAGTCAACAGCTGTGCAGATGTGTGTGTGTGTGTGTGTGTGTGTGTATATGTATATGTGTGTATGTAAGTTAGCGTCTCCGGACATCCCGGTGTTCTCTCACATGGGGGTCTTCTCAGCTACCCGTGGGATATGCTGTTATCGGCTTGTAACAGCGAGAGAAGAATTAGTGTGAAGTCTCAATTAGCCATCCTGTTTATTAGTCGTATTCTTTCCATTCGGTTCAGTTTTTCTTTTGTTTATTGTGGAATAAAATAAATCACGGGTGCACTTGAACTTCAAATCTAGCCTCCTTGTGTCCACACCCACATCCATAGTGCCACTCTGCCGTACGCAAATACAGGTGGTTCTTCTTTTGGGGGATACACAGTTACACAGCTACACGACTCTGCCACCACCATGTTTCACAGACGGTGTAGCTTGTCTAAAATCATTTGCAGAACTCTCTTTCTCCACATTCCAGTTCCAGCCTGCAACTTGTTCTGGTGTAGCTTCTGTTGTCCTCAGCTGTGAATGCTGAATGCTGACACTTCCACCCATGCATGACTGGCTTTTAGGTTTCTAGATGTTATCTTTGGGTTTTTTTCCTCACAGCTGCTGTGGTTTTCCTGGAATGGCCTGATCACTGCAAATTGCAGCTGCTGTAGTCATCCTGGGGACTGGTTCACTGCAAAGTGCTTACAACTGTACTAAAAAAAAAATTAATTCATACTGATTTTGGGTTCTCACTTGTGTTGAAGGTTTTTTTTCCTTTAATCTTATATTTAAACTGTTTGCATTGTCCAGTGTGGTAAATTCAAAGTTTTCTTATTGTTTTGTACCTCTTTTAAACACAATCCGCGTCTAAAACCAATCCTACACATGCACAGCTCTTTTATATGTTTACAATTAAAATAAAATGAGATTTTTTACCAAAACGAATGTCAGGTGAGCATAAATGTAATTGATGCATGAAATGAAATTCTTTAAAACACACACCTGAGGTGAAATTACATGAATATCACTTTTTTAATTAAAAACAGAATGTTACCATAGAACTGTGGGGACTCAGAGTTCAACTTTCATAACAAACCAAAATACATTTCTGAACATATTACACAAAATTCAAAACTGACAGAGCACTCTGATTGGTGGAAAGTCATCCATCCGTAATGAAACGAACATACAGGATTCATCTTAACTCCTGTATAGTATAAGCTATGATTAAACAAAGCAAAATCAAAAATATATACAGGTGGGTATTCACTACCACCCATAGAAGCTATGCTCTCAAACAGATGCATGATCAGTTTACTAGCAAGTCTCACTGTACTCTTCAATACAGATCCATGGAGTCCGTGCAGGGTTTTCAAAGCACCCGTTTAAACACACAGAGTCAGATTCCTGGGCAGGGGTCACTGTAGTCCGTGCTGAAGACCAGTCCAGATGCAAAAGACCTTAGAAACAGGCCAAGGTGGAATAGTAGTCTGTGTAGACTGGCATTTAACCCAGCTCAGCTCCTCAACAGCAGCTCAAGCCGAACGTGACGGCTTAAAGAAAAGAAGAACCGTCTTCTTACTTCCGGTTTGGGCGTCCTTTACCTGTCTTTACCCCCTTCCCTCCCTTCCCTCCTTTCCCTCCCTTCCCTCCTTTCTTGCCCCCTCTGCCCTTGTCCTTCTGCTCCCGTTTGCCTCTCAAGTCCTTCTTCATCCGTCCGTCCACCACGCGGAAGACGCCCTTCACCCCCGGAGGGCGGCGGATTTTGCGGCCGGCGCCCTTCTTGGCCACCACGTACGTGACCTCCTTCTTCTCTTTCCCCACGCCGGCCTTCTTGTAGATGCTGGGGAGAAAAGTATGTTTATATTATTAGAGATTAAAAGAAAAGAAGTTAATCTTGTAATCTATCCATGTGCTTCGGCTGGTGGGAACTTTTGATCAGGGCTGTTAATCAGGGTCACAGCTCAGCACAGCTGCTCTCTCTGCATTCAACTCACGAGCAGCTGATGAGTGTTTAATGAGAAAGGAGTCTGAATTCTCCAGAGCTGGACTCCACAGAGTAGAAGAACAGCACTTTATCATCAACACCAAAGAGGCTGCTGACTCACTACCCGCCCCGGATGCTGACCACAGCGATATGAAAGTGTGACCTTAAAGACTAATTAAAAAAAAAAAATGCTGATCTGTTTGCTCTCATTATGTTCATCAGCCCACATTTCAGAAAGTGAGTTGAATCGGATAAAAAATAAATGGTTTTATATAATAAAGTATATATATATATATATAAAATTGCAATAACATCTATATTCCTTTCATATTACTAGAAATATTCATTATGAGTAATTATTTTATACAATTAGAATTAGAATCTATATGTCTATATATTTTTATCTATATGTTTTTATATATATATAATTGCAATAACATCCATATTACTAGAAATATTCATTATGAGTAATTATTTTATATTAAAATTTTGCATTTGTACAATTATCTATCTATCTATCTATCTATCTATCTATCTATCTATCTATCTATCTGTCTATCTATCTATCTATCTATCTATCTATCTATCTATCTATCTACGCAGAGAGAGAAAGCTAAAGTGGGACTAGTAAGAGAACGCAAAACTCTAAAACCTCTCAGTCAGCCATGTGTGTGTTCGGTTCCTGTTTGGGTTTCAAGTTAATGTGTGTAAATAAAGCACGCTGGTGTGTGTGTGTGTGTGTGTGTGTGTGTGTGGAGCCACATGACCCCGTGGATGTGTCTGCTGGAGTGAGAGAGGGTCACAGCTGACGCCAAGTCTGACCTTTTGAGCTGCGCCATCTTCTCTCGTTCAGAGATGTCCACCGTGTTGACCACAGCTTCAGCCTTCTTCTTAGCCTGCTCCATCTTCTTCAACATCTAGAAACCACAGAGACAATCACTCGAACTCACAGAGACAATCATATTCCTCCCTCCAGACTCAGTTTCAGCATTCTCTCACACTCCCTCTCACTCTCCCTCTCACACTCCCTCCCTCTCACACTCCCTCTCACACTCCCTCTCACACTCCCTCTCTCTCACACTCCCTCTCTCTCACACTCCCTCTCTCTCACACTCCCTCTCTCTCACACTCCCTCTCACACTCCCTCTCACACTCCCTCTCACTCTCCCTCTCACACTCCCTCCCTCTCACACTCCCTCTCACACTCCCTCTCACACTCCCTCTCACACTCCCTCTCTCTCACACTCCCTCTCACACTCCCTCTCTCTCACACTCCCTCTCACACTCCCTCTCTTTTACTCTCTCTCACACTCCCTCTCTCTCACACTCCCTCTCTTTTACTCTCTCTCACACTCCCTCTCTCTTTTACTCTCACACTCCCTCTCTCACACTCACACTCCCTCTCACACTCCCTCTCACACTCCCTCTCTTTTACTCTCTCTCACACTCCCTCCCTCTCACACTCCCTCTCACACTCCCTTTCACACTCCCTTTCACACTCCCTCTCACACTCCCTCTCACACTCCCTCTCTCTTTTACTCTCACACTCCCTCTCTCTCACACTCCCTCTCACTCACTCCCTCTCACACTCCCTCTCACACTCCCTCTCACACTCCCTCTCACACTCCCTCTCACACTCCCTCTCACACTCCCTCTCACACTCCCTCTCTCTCACACTCCCTCTCTCTTTTACTCTCACACTCCCTCTCACACTCCCTCTCTTTTACTCCCTCTCACACTCCCTCTCTCTTGCACTCCCTCTCTCTCGCACTCCCTCTCTCTCGCACTCCCTCTCTTTTACTCTCACGCTCTCTCTCTCTTTTACTCTCTCACACTCCCTCTCTCTCACACTCCCTCTCTTTTACTCTCACGCTCTCTCTCTCTTTTACTCTCTCTCATACTCCCTTTCACGCTCTCTCACACTCCCTCTCACACACTCTCACACTCCCTCTCTTTTTTACTCTCACGCTCTCTCTCTCTTTTACTCTCTCTCACACTCCTTCTCTTTTACTCTCTCACACGTTCTTCCTCTTTTACTCTCTCTCACGCTCTCTCTCTCTCTTTTACTCACTCTCACTCCCTCTCTTTTACTCTCACACACTCCCTCTCACACACTCCCTCTCTTTTACTCTCTCACACTCTCTCTCTCTCTTTTACTCTCACGCTCTCTTTCTTTTACTCTTTCTCTCTCTTACTCCTTCCTTTACTCTCTCGCTCTCTTACTCTCTTTTACTCTCTCTCGCTCGCTCTTACTCTCTCTTTTACTCTCTCGCTCTCTCTTACTCTCACGCTCTTTCTCTTTTACTCTCTCTCTTACTCTCTCGCTCTCTCTTTTACTCTCTCTTACTCTGTTTTACTCTCTCTCTCACTCTTTCTTTTACTCTCTCGCTCTTACTCTCTTACTCTCGCTCTTTCTCTTTTAATCTCACACTCTCTCTTACTCTCTCTCTTACTCTCTTGCTCTCTTACACTTTCTTTTACACTCGCGCTCTTACTCTTTCTTTTACACCCTCTGTCTTACTCTTTCTTTTACACTCTCGCTCTTACACTTTCTTTTACACTCGCGCTCTTACTCTTTCTTTTACACTCGCGCTCTTACTCTTTCTTTTACACCCTCTGTCTTACTCTTTCTTTTACACCCTCTGTCTTACACTTTCTTTTACATTCACGCTCTTACACTTTCTTTTACACTCTCGCTCTTACACTTTCTTTTACACTTTCTTTTACATTCGCTCTTACACTCGCCTACACTCTTTCTTACACTTTCCTTTACTCACTCTCTCTTACTCTTTCTTTTACTCTCTCTCTCTCTCTCTCACTCTTTCTTTTACTCTCTCTCTCTCTCACTTTCTTTCACTCTCTCTCTCTCTCTCTCTTACCCTTCTCTTCTTGCGAGCTTTGGCCTCTGCCAGTTTCTTGATGGGACGTGCGTTGATCTCCTTCCATTTCTCTTTGTACTCCTCCACCATCTCCCGGGTGACGGGGACGGGCTTCTTCCTGTGCTTTTTCTCATCATCTACAAACCAAGCTGGTACCTCGCACATGTCGTCGGAGCTGGCAAACCTGAACCAGAAACAGAGACAGAAAGGTGAGTCACGGCTGAGCGCAGGAAGGCTTTCACGGGGCAAGCTGACAGGGTGGCCCACCTGTGGAAGGAGTCGTCTATCAGGTCCCTGCGTCTCTTTTTGGACGTGGCGATCTGAGCTCCGAGAGCCAGGCCCTCAGCGTCCAGAACCCGAGCCCGTTTACCTGAACAAGCACACAAGAAGTTTATAGAACAACAATTAAACAACAATACGTACCATTAAACTACAAACACTATACGACATCCAGTAATTACAGCTATGGATTATTTGACCCAAAAGGGGAGGGGTTATATCGATCATTATCGATTACAATAAATTCTCCATATGGCCCAGGCCTAGGGTGCAGACCTCTAACCCACATAACTCCCCCAACCATCGCTGTACGTACTCGTGCTCTCTACAGGAACCACTTGAAAGTCATCGTCATCATCACCACCAGGGAATTCACCAGATCCTGAGGCGCTCTTTATCCGTGCAATCTCTCTGTTAACAAATACAATACATACATCAAAATAAATAAAGATCCAGTCATAATGGCTTTTTATAATCGTACAGCCAATATACTCCTTACATTATACAATACCTGGCTTCAATCAAGAGCTTTGACTAGATAATCAATTCAGTAATTAATCTGTTTCAACTGCAACAATTATTTCAACTCTAGCTGATGCAGTGAGCAGCTTCTCACCTCCTAAGACCTAACCTGCTTTCACAGCTAAATAAATGTTGCTGTGATTCAGAAGGTCAACTGCTGCCCTGCTTCAAGAAAAGAACACGACTAAGCAGAAGCTGAATTGACAGGACCTGAATCCAGAAGGGTCAGACACATTATTAACTCCTGGAAGGAGAGGGGTCAACCAACAACTCTGTGGGACAAATGTGGTCCAAAAAAAATCTGAATGACCGAAGATCACTTTTGGGAAGTCAAATGCCAATAAATGATCAGTCAAACTTTCAAACATGTTCAATAGTGAAAGTAACAGAACTCATTGGATTGGGACTAAACAGCTGTGAGGACATAAGAAAACCACTTGTTGGTTTTCTTATGCTTGGGAGAATGATGACTGGACTCTGGAATCAATGGAAAAGGGTGATATGGTCTGATGCAATCAGACTGACTCTATTCCAGAGTGATGGGAGCATCAAGGTAAGAAAGAAGGTGCATTAAGTGATGCATCTATTATGCATAGTGTCCACTGTACAAGCCTCTGGAGGCAGTGTTGTGATCTGAGGGGCTTCAGTTGGTCAGGTTGAAGTGTGGTAATCAACTGAAGTCATCTGACCACCCTAATGTACTGTATGACCAGACCATTCAACTAAGAAATATGTTCTTCCCTGAAGACATGACCAGGACGAGATTCATGGGGCTCAGATGGTGATTTATCCTTCTCACAGATGAACTGACCACCACAGAGTCTTTTGAATGTGCTGGAGACTTTACAGAGTGCACACGCTCAGCCAAAAATGTATTTATATGTATAAATAGGTCAGTGTATTGGCAAGAACCTTGCAATACAATATGTATCACGATAGAATATATTGTGATATACTGTAATACTGCAAATAGAGTGATATACTGGGATTAATCCCACTATTAAAACACACCACTGTATGAACATGTTTGTCAATGCTTACAACAGCACTGCGCCCTTGTGCTGCTTGTTAATGTTGGCGTGGAGCTGAAAATGGATTACAACACTGCCATCTAGTGGTCAGAGGTTTAAACACAACAGACAATGATTCTGCCAGGAATCTGTGTATCGATACAGTGTTTTTGAGAATCTATACAGTATCACCAAACATAATATCCCATATATATATATATATATATATATATATATATATATATATATATATATATATATATATATATAACAGCCCAGTGATGTCACACTTTAACAAACACTACCTCTCATCATCACTGCTGTCCTCGTCAGAGTCATCGTCATCGTCACTGTCCTCTTCATCTCCTGCTGTCTCCTCAGTTTCCTGTGAAGGTGCGGCGACCACTTCATCCCCAGCAGCCTCGGGCTCCACCTCAGCCTTCCTCTTCTGGCCTTTACCTGAAGCAGGTGGCAATGAGTAAGCCACCTTTTCCAGAACACACCGCGTAGCACACACACCACATGCAAATTACCTACCTGCAGCCTGCTTGCTGTGGACCAGCTGCGTCTGTTGGAGTTCCTTCATGGCATCTCCATCTCCATCCAGATCCAGCTCAGCAAAAATGCCCTGAGACAAAAACACAGACTTCAGTTTCACCACTATTACAGAGCTACTGTGTGACAGGAGTCGAGTTCCTATCCAACTATTAAATTCAATCATACAACCGGAAAGGTCTGAACAAAAACAAATCAATTACACATATATATTTTTTATTTGGGTGGTGGATCACAGCTGGTCCACCTTGTAGATGTAAAGTCAGAGACGACAGCTCATCTTTGTGTTGTACATCCTCTAGTCCTTCATTAGTGGTCACAGGATGCTGCCCACAGGACACTGTAGGCTGGATGTTGCTGGTTGGTGGACGATTCTCAGTCCAGCAGTGACACTAAGGTGTTTAAACACTCCAGCACCAGCACTGCTGTGTCTGATCCTCTCATACAAGCGCAACACACACTGATCACTCCATCAGGTCAGTGTCACAGCAGTGCTCTGTCTACTGTAAGGGGTCCAAATATGCTGATTTTTAATGTTCACAGTTTCATATCTGGGGTCTAGAATAGATTTACATACTTCAATGCAAAAATTGAAAGACTGTGAAACTCATTAGATGTTTAGACTAGAGATGGAAGGATCGATCGGCTGTGTATCGGTGGAGAAATATCGGCAGATCACATGTTTTAATTAAAAGAACCCCCTCCAGTCAGCTCCCCGCAATTCCTATCTGAACCACTAGGTGGAAATACACACCCTTTCATTTTCAACAGACTGACTGAAGCAGCGGCCTCACGAGAAAAGCATGAGCTGATAGAAAACATGTTGTCTGTCTGGCAGTGTTTACTGTATGTGACGCAAACTCATCCAGGACGTTTTTATTTTATGTGTTAAATCAGTGTGTCTCGCGCGGGAACCATGACAAAGACATTTAACACTAATAATCTGATACGACACGCTGATACGGCACGCGGCTGAATACAGTGAGTATCAGCAAACAGCAGAGCTAGCACACACAGCTAACACAAAACAAACAACCCAGAACACCATACAGACCAGATCTGACCGGTACCAACAGAACAGCAGCTACAATTCAAGATCTACATTAATGAATGCAGTTTTTACTGCATTTATTTAATTAATTATCTTTTTTAGTTTTAAATTAAGGGTCTAAATGTAATGATTACAGTATTGGGGATATTTGTTTGATTTATTTTGTTTATTTACAGTTAATTTAGTTAAAAATATTATACTGTTTTATATGAGCTTGTTAAAAATAGTAATAAACCAGTTTAGACCATGTTTCATGACTTGCTCGCGCTAATAACTACATGTAACCCTGTCGTGGCATATAGCCCCGCCCTCGATGGGTATTGGCTATCGGCCGATTGTGCTGAAAGGTGATTGGCGATCGGAATCGGCCTCAAAAACACTGATCGGTCCATCTCTAGTTTAGAGTCTAAACTAATTTTTCAACCCTGCACACTCAAGTGCTTGATCCCAACAGACCTAATCCAACTAGTAAAGATGTAAAGATGCATCGCAAGACTGCAGTTAATAATCAATGCAAATACGCTACGACTGAAAGGGATTGAAATGTAAAATGAATCGTTATTCTTTTAATACAGCAGAGGGCGCTGGCTACCTCGCTTGTTTGACGCCAGTACATCACGTTAGTTGAATGTACGGCGTCACATCAGTGTAAAAACTAGGGGGCGCAAAAACACAAGGTGAAAAACACAAACCTGCACGTTTTAACATTTCAAACATGTAAATGTTTCACTCGTGTAAATGTGAAACTCGTGTAAACGTGAAACTCGTGAACGCAGAACGAATAACTTTTTTCATACATTTTTCATAAACATGCTCAAACTGTCATTCTTTACATCCTTTACTGTGTTTTTCTCTCTCGGCTTAATATTTTTCCTTCGCAAACTGCACTACTGTCGACTCTCCACGCTTAAGTTCTCAGAGGGGGGCGGTTCTGATAGTTTGGGGGTGGGACATGGGCCAGACGCTATTGGCTGATGGCACCTGATTTCGTGACTGACCGCCCACTATGAACAGCCTCTCAACAAACAACAAACGTGGTGGACGAAGAGAAGCAGACAGGAGAGACAGATTGAAACTTATAATACCACTTATAATAGTGATGTAAGAGTCTTATCACTTTTTATGAGCCCGTATTCAGAAAAGATAAGCAAAGAACAGCATTTTGTAGCTTTGTTAATAATAAAAGGAAATAAGGTTATAATTTGTGTTTGAGTTGATTTTGTAAAAAAAAAAAAAGAGAGAAACAGTGTAGATACATCCCTACCAACTAATCAATTAACTAATCAATTAACAAACCCCTTCTAAGTTAAAGTGGGTGTGTTCTGGCATTGGAGTGGTCTAAGACAGACGCAACATTACTGCAAAGCTCTTGAAATATTTAACGAATTTGCATTTAATGTTTTCTTTAGAATAGTCCTACAAAAAAAAGACAATTCTTAATTAGATTGTTGGAGGAATATCAACCTTACCATGTTTTTAAGTATGAAGTAACTGTGTCTCTAGGGCTGCACCTAATGATTAATTTCATAAACAATTAATCTAACAATACATTTTCGAACATCGACATGGTCTCGAAAAAGAGACGGGGGGACTTTCTGAAGAGAGGTGTACGCTAATTATAAAATTTTCAGAAATACCTTCTCCTCGGCACCGAAATAAACAGTTGTTTTTTCTTTGTTTTTGAAGTAAATAAAGAACTACGAGCTAACCCTTACTCCAAACTGCCCTCTACTGCACGTGTTGCTCAGCAACCATGTAAACAGAGCTGACGTAGAGAAGTGTGAGGGCAGAGATGCTATATCGCTTCAAACTCACGCAGATGGAGTATAAATCAGCCTTTACACGTTAATAATTTTAAAATCTGTGTTTGTGTGAAACACTCCCACAACTTTAGATGCACACAGATAAATCCATGCTTTCAGTAGGCGTGGCCATCATTGGGATGCATCGGCGAGCGTTATGCTAATCGACGTAGTTTCATAATCGATTACGTTGATTACATTGACGCGTCGCTCCGACCCTATGTGTCTCCAGCATCACTAACAAGGAGCACCTGTTTCACCAACCTTGCTAAACCACATGCTGGTCTCTCGCTCCCTCTTCTCGTCTTCACCCTCCAGATTCACCAGCAGCTCGTTCCTCTCCCCCTCAGCGTCTCCCTCCTCGTCCGCCATGAAGGAAACCCTGTAGATAACAGAACCTTATTCAGACTCTACTGAAACAGGCAGAACTCTATGGCTTTGTACAAGATTTTCACTAGAGATTAAGGATCAATCGGCCAATTTTTAATCAAAATATGTGATCGTGATCAGCCGATACTTCTCCAAGTTTAACGATCAATGACGTTAAACAAATGGGCCTAATTTCTGTTTTTCTAGCTAGCAGTTCATCCAGGAAGAGGAGCCCTCAGTGAAACTTCCTCCGGCCAGCTCCCTGCAATTCCTATCTGAACCACTAGGTGGAAATACACATGCTTTCATTTTCAACAGACTGACTAAAGCAGCGGCCTTGGGGCGGTTTATAACATCTGTAAAATTAGTGAAATCAGAGTCTCTCGCGGGAACCAAGACAAAGACATTTAACACACTAATCTGATACACACTTCAGAGACACCACACAGCTGAACACAGTGAGTATCAGTAAACAGCAGAGCTAGAACACACAGCTAACACAAAACAAACAACCCAGAACACCTACAGACCAGATCTGACCGGTACAAACAGAACAGCAGCAGAAGCAGCCAGAGAGCTAAAGAACCACAGTCAGAGTGATTGAGTTTATAGTTCTAGATAAGCAGCTCTTCTCGGCTGTAGAAGACGTTCATTCTGCTGCTTAATGTTCCACCTGGATCTACGCTCTGCTGTTCCTAGTAGAGATACTTTTCAGATGTTTCTCTTCTGGAGCTTATCAAGCGGTTTACTCCCACATAAACCAACTTCTAATTTAGACCAACTTCTAATTTAGTTAAAATATTATACTGTTTCATATGAGCTCCTTAAAAATTTAATAAACCAGTTTAGACCAGGTTTCATGACTTGCTTGCGCTAATAACTGCATGTAGTCCTACTGTGGCATATACCCGCCCTCGATCGATATAGGATATCGGTCGATCACGCTGAAAGGTGATGGCGATCGGAATCGACCTCAAAATCGCTGAATGGTCCATCTCTAGTTTAGACCAAACTAACCACTGAGCAGTCGTAAACAGTGAGTCAGTGTTATGAAGAAATGAAGTGGACGTGTTAAATAGGGCTGTGAGCTCTGTGTGTGTGTATGTGTGTGTGTGTGTGTGTGTGTGTGTGTCTTACTTTTTCTTGGGAAGCTTTGTTGTCAATCGTTTCTCGTTCTTCTCGATCTCCACCAGATCCTCCTCATCCAGGTCTGAGGCTAGAGAGATGAGGTCGCTCTCAGCTTCCGAGTCGGAGACGTGGACGTCCTCCTCTCCTTTATCATCCACCAGCGCATCTGCTCCCTTCATGTCCCCGACAGTGAGCTCGCTCAGACCCTGCAGGAGCAGCACAGAAACATCTGAACGGGGCACCTTCGACGCTGTGGGAATTTGGAACACTACAGTTTCAGCTTCAGCACCAGCTGGTCTAAAGCTTGTTTTGTGTACAAGGTCCCGAGACTGCAGCCTTTTCTGTTTTTTCAATTATTATAATAGCATTTTCTTCTTTTTCTCCAAGAATAATAAAGAAGCGGGGGATAAATAATAATAATAATAATAATAATAATAATAGGTGGAGATAAGTAAAAAAACCAAGCAGTTACATAAATAAATAATTAAAAAGGTAGACAAACAAAATCAAGCAAGTAATGAGGAAAAAAAAAATAGGTACACTACTTCATCGATTCGATTCAATATCAATTAATTTAGGGATATTTCAGTTACAATAATATGTTTTGTTTGAGTATGACAATTTTTCAGAGAACTAATTTTATATATATATATATATATATATATATATATATATATATATATATATATATATATATATATATATATATATATATTAGTTCTCTGAAAATCTCTTTTAAAAATATCCATATATATATATATATATATATATATATATATATATATATATATATATATATATATATATATATATATATATATATATATATTAGTTCTCTGAAAATCTCTTTTAAAAATATCCATATATATATATATATATATATATATATATATATATATATATATATATATATATATATATATATATATATATATATTTGGAATGCTAATTTTAAAGGTCGATCTCGGGTTTATACGAATCGATATCGAATTATTCAAATGAAGATCGATTTGAATAAAAAAAAATCTATTTTTTTAAAACACCCCTTATTGTTACAGCAGCAGAACAGATACAAGACAAAAGGTAGAAGTGCAACTTAATCAAAAAAATACAAAAAAAGAAAAACCTGAGATACAGTAAATAAATAAATCTCTATTGTTAACTACAAAATACAAATACTATTTAAAGATATTGCACAGTTACACTCTCTTATACCAGCTACATAAATACTGATAATCTGATCCTGGCTGTCACCCAAATACTGATGATATGGTATAATCTATAAAAAAATTTTAATAACACAATAAAAAAGTTAAATAATGATTTATTGCAGCCTCTTGAGATGCAGCTGGCCGAGTTGGGCAGTTTCTCAGTCGCTATAAAGAGAAGTGCGTAATCGCTCTGGTGTTCATGTCAGTCACAAACAAGTCTGATTATAAATGAAACCTTTCTGCCCCCATGTGACGGACACTACCTTGGCTTTCTTGATGGTGCTGAGGGAGAACATGTTGGAGTCTCCACCATCAGCAATGGAGACTCCTGGAAGGTCCATCTTGAGCTCCACTCGCTCTCTCTGCTTACGCCGCTCTTTCAGGAGCTTCTTCTTTTTACTGCAAAGACAAAGAAAGAAATAAGATGTAATTATTAAAACCAAACACACAAATAACATACATGCACACAATTTGATTTAGAATTTAAACTAATTAAGCAAGAATATCCCCCTGCATCAGTCAGGTCTTTAGATTTGATCAACATTTTAAACTCATTTTAATGCATTTATTGTTCTCTAGCACTTTAGCTTTTGATTCATTTTGCTGTATTTGTAATGACTTAGTGCTGAATTTCTCCATACAGTTAATTCAGGCAGATGTGGAGCCAACTGTGACATTCACACCTTCACACTCATATGAACTTGAGTGACGTCCCATTCTTAATCCATAGGGTTTAATATGATGTCGACCCAACCCTTGCAGCTATAACAGCTTCAGCTCTTCTGAGAAGGCTCTCCACACGGTTTAGGAGAGTGTTTATGAGAATGTTTGACTGACAGTTCTTCCAGAAGAGCATTGGTGAGGTCAGACACTGATGTTGGACGAGAAGGTCTGGCTCACAGTCTCTGCTCTAATTCATCCCAAAGGTGTTCTATCAGGTTGAGGTCAGGACTCTGTGCAGGCCAGTCAAGTTCTCCCACAGCAAACTTTCTCATTCATGTATTTATGGAGCTGCTCTGTGCACTGGTGGGCAGTCAAGTTGGAACAGGAAGGGGCCGTCCCCAAACTGTCCCCACAAAGTTGGGAGCATGAAATTGTCCAGAATCTCTTCTGAAGCATTAAGAGTTTCTTTCACTGGAACTAAGCCCACCTCCTGAAAAACAACCCCACACCCTAATCCCCCCTCCACCACACTTCACACTCAATACGGTGCAGTCAGACAAGTACCGTTCTCCTGGCAAGCTCCAAACCCAGACTCATCCATCAGACTGCCAGAGTCCAGTGGCGGTGTGCTTTACTCCACTGCATCTGACGCTCTGCATCGTGCTTAGTGATGTAAGGCTTGGATGCAGCTGCTCGGCCATAGAAACCCATTCCATGAAGCTCTCTACGCTCTGTTCTTGAGCTGATCTGAAGACCACATGAAGTTTGGAGGTCTGTAGTGATGGACTCTGTAGAAAGTTGGTGACCTCTGTGCTCTATGCTCCTCAGCATCCGCTGACCTGCTCTGTCATTGTACGAGTTCTACCACTTGGTGTCTGAGTTGCTGTCGTTCCCAATCACTTCCACTTTGTTAGAACACCAATGACAGTCCACTGTGGAATATTTAGTAGTGAGGAAACTTCACCACTGGACTTGTTGCACAGGTGGCGTCCTATCACGGTACCACGCTGGAGTTCACTGAGCTCCTGAGAGCGACCCACTCTTTACTAATGTGTGTAGAAGCAGTCTGCATGACTAGGTACTGGTTTTATACACCTGTGGCCATGGAAGCATCAGCTTAAAATTCCCATCAGTTCGTCCTTAAATTAATAATAATAATAATAATAATATTATTATTATTACCGTTTCAGCTCTGCAAACTCCTCTGCTTTCAGCTCGGCCAACTTCTTCTCCATCTCCTCTTCTTCCTTCTCCTCGTCTGTCTGCTCTTCCTCGTTCTTTTCCTCTTCTGTCAACGTCTTCTTCTTCTTACGCTCCTTCTCTCCATCACTTTCCTCTTCACTTGAGCTGAGACTGAACCAAAAAGAGACATACATTTAATAACAGTATGCAACAAAACTTACTCCTGTTTCTAGTTTCATCTCGTACCTGATCTCCTGGTCCAGCTTCTTGGCATCTTCTCTCAGCCTTTTGGCCAAAAACCTCCGGAGCTTGGATCTCCAAGACAGCAGGAGTCTGATTCACAAACAGAGACAGAAAGAGTTTCAGTTAAATCAGGAAACTGTAGCTGAAAATCAAACACAAAGCAGCAGCACTTGTGCTGAAGACTCACCGGAGCTCCTTCCGCCCAAGGACCTTAATGTCTTTGCAGCACTCTTTAACCTCAGTCGAGGTGGCGGGATGGGATTCCAGCTCTGGACTGTTGATGGTGATCTAGAAAAAGTCATGAAGAGTTAAAGGTGAATCAGTCTGACAGTAATAAACACACTGTGTATATTTTCAGATGGCTTAAAAGTTGGTTTAAAATTAATATTGTTCTCTTTTATTTATTTACAATAATAATTTCTACAGCACTGATCTATATTTTTTTATTACATATCATATTTTCTTCAATAATATATATATTTAATGTATATAATATATATAACAATATTGTAGTCCCTTTATTAAACTGTGTTCTCTTTATCTACTACATTAGTGACTATATTGTATGTTAAGCTAAGAAGAGTTTCACTTATATACTTTACTTATATCTATTATTATTATTATTATTATTATTATTGTTATTTGTTCTTGTAGTAGCAGCAGCAGCAGCAACACTGGTAGTCAAGGTACTATCAGTAGTTCAGACTTACTTCACTGGCTTTGCTCAGGAAGTCGACGGGATTCTCTGCCTTTAAAAACTCTGAGACTGAGAACGGGTGATGCAGCGTCAGGTCCCCATCGTTATAGCCTTCAGCCTATCAATCAATCAATCAACACACATACAAATTCATAGATCAGCATCAATAAAACACAACACTGAGTTCAGATAAGCTTTCTCTTAGCCAGGGTACTCACTTTGGGCTTCTTCACCGTGACCAGCTCCTTCACCGTCTTCACCTGTACGTCCACCTCCTTAAACGCGTGCTTGGGGTCGAAGAACTTATTATCAATCTTGTCAGGAGCCAGAAAGCCTAACAGGAGGATGAAGAGAAAAGCCGTCATCACAAACAGACAGAACACTCAAGCATCTGCGAGAGGCGACCGACCGGCCGAGGCTCGTTACCTTGGCAGATGACGAAGATTTCGGCGGACTCGTTACGGGACGCCTGGGGTTTGGTGGCCTGCACCTTCCTGAAGAACTGCTGGAAGATCCACATGAGGGGCTGGTAGTCTTTGGAGCGAAACACTTTGGTGACGAAGGTTCCTCCTTTCGCGAGAAACTCACAGGCCAGCTTGAGGGCCATGAGGGTAAGATGAGCTGAGCAGGAACACGTGATAAAAATATTAGATCATCTCTCAGGATGACACAAGGTGTCATTAAACTTCTTAATATTAGTGTTTATTAGGGCTGTGTATTGGCAAGAACCTGGCGATACAATACGTATCGTGATACAGAGGTCACGATTCAATATATTGTGATATATTGCGATACTGCAAACAAAGATATATATTGCTATTTTTCAAATCCTACTATTAAAACACACCACTGTGTGAACAGGTTTGTCAATGCTTACAATAGCATTGCGCTCTTGTGCTGCTTGTTAATGTTGTAGTGGAGCTGAAAATGGATTACAACACTGCCATCTAGTGGTCAGAGAATTAAACACAACACACAGTGATTCACTGTCTGCCAGAATCTGTGTATCGATACTGTGTTTTTGAGAATCGATACAGTATCACCAAACAAAATATCCCGATATTCGATATTTTTTTACACCCCTAGTGTTTATTAGAAGCTTGTCTCGGCGTCTGCTCAGTATATACAGCTTTAAGCAGCACGTCTGTCTATAATCAGTGTTTGATATGTTAAATGTTGACCTGAGATGTGCAGCATTGTCCGAGAAGTCTCAAACTTCCAGGTTGCACGGTTCTCTCTCATACATATATATATATATATATATATATATATATATATATATATATATATATATATATATATATATATATATATATATATATATATATATATATACACATATTTTTTTTTCTTTCTACAAAAATAACTGCTCTCCTGTAAAGCTACCTTTTTCAAGATACTTGTTTTTCTTTGGACAGCAACAATACGATGGTGTTTTATGTGCTATATAATATGGCTATAAACCATAATTGCACTTGATCTTCTAGAAACACTGGCTAAGTATCACTCTTGTACTGTACGTAGTAAGGCTGTGTATTGGCAAGAACCTGACGATACGATACGTATCGTGATACAGTGGTCACGATTCAATATATCGTGATATATTGCGATACTGCAAACAAAGATATATATTGCAATTTTTCAAATCCTTCTATTAAAACACACCACTGTGTGAACAGGTTTGTCAATGCTTACAATAGCATTGCGCTCTTGTGCTGCTTGTTAATGTTGGAGTGAAGCTGAAAATGAATTACAACACTGCCATCTAGTGGTCAGAGGTTTAAACACAACACACACTGATTCACTGTCTGCCAGGAATCTGTGTATCAATACTGTGTTTTTGAGAATCGATACAGTATCGCCAAACATAATATCCCGATATTTGATATTTTCTTACACCCCTAGTATGTAGTCTTGTATTTATTCTATTCTCTGTAGGTATTTCAGATTTGCTAGGTATTGCTGTGTCTAATCTTATTTTTTGTTGTCTTCTTTCTAGGTATCAGCTCTGGCACTTGTTTATATCAGTGTTTGAGTATAAGAGTAGCTTGAACTTAAATCTGTTTGTACTAGATAGAGATACATAGAGATACATAAGAGCGTCTGCTTAATGCCATAAATGTAAACGTGCTGACAGTTTTCCTAACATTAATATTATTATTTTTTATTTTATTTTTATTGTCCTGCTTACAGTATCATGATACTACTGTGCACCATCATTCTGTTTTAACACAGCAGCAGCAACAAACCAGAAGCTGGAACTAGTAAAGTAGTAAACTAGTAACAGCCTCACTCAAAAAGTTTCTGATCCATCATCTTCCTCTCGCTCTAATAACCAACAGCTCCGAGCTGATCAGAGCGAATCTTCGCAGCTTCTTCTTCTGGTTACTTTACTGATCATGACGTACCTGATTCATTCACCTGTCAGTACTGATCAGGACGTGTGCATGTGGGTTGTGTCAGGTCGCAGGTTCATTTACATTAATCACAGTTTTGAGTCACATACCTACACAAACATGAACCATCTTAGAGAAGAGATCAGACGTGAGCCAAAGACAGGTTTGAGCAACAAGGCTTGGAAAGTGAATGGAGCCAAACAATGCACTGTACTGCCACCGTGTAAGTAACAATAGCTTCCTGGGGCCAAAATAAGCTACATAGCAGGGATAAGTAAACAAAAACATTTTAAAACAATTAACTATTTTCTAGCCTTTATGGCTTCTCATCCACAGAATCTATTAAAAACTATATACAGGAATCGAGTCCGCATAGCCACAAGAGGTAGAGCAAAGCTTACATTTTCATTTTGGCCAATATAATCTTACAACGATGCAGATCGGACAGATTAGATAGACTAATTCTGAAATAATTAACAACAAAATCAGGGACGCATTTGTGTAAGAACCCAATAATGTTGACAGTAAAGTGCATAAATGCTGTATAGTGTAATTAAGAAGAGAATCATTATTATTATACATTATATACGTCATCATTGTTACTATCATTTAAACATTACACACCCGAGCCACCACATAGGATAATAATTAGCAATGGGACCCGAATGTCAAGAAAAAAATACTACAAACTAAGTAAAGTCACCAACTATGCGCACTGTGAATACTAGGGGTGTAAGAAAATATCGAATATCAGGATATTATGTTTAGTGATACTGTATCGATTCTCAAAGACACAGTATCGATACACAGATTCTGGCAGACAGTGACTCACTGTGTGTTGGGTTAAAACCTCTGGCCACTAGATGGCAGTGCTGTAATCCATTTTCAGCTCCACTCCAACATTAACAAGCAGCACAAGAGCGCAGTGCTATTGAAAGCATTGATAAACCTGTTCATATAGTGGTGTGTTTTAATAGTAAGATTTGAAAAATCACAGTAAATCAATTTGTTTGCAGTATCACTATATATATTGTGATATATTGAATCGTGGCTGCTTTATCACAATACGTATTGTATTGCCAGGTTCTTGCCACTACACAGCTCTAGTGAATACCTTGAGAGAAGGCGTCATGCTGCCAGTTGGCTCCCACGTTTGGCGCTCCATCGTTAAGCACCACATCAGCTTTCCACGTCTGCAGCTCTTTTCTGAGAGCCTGTCGGTCAGACATGCATGAGTCACCAAAGAGGACAATTAAAATAAGGTAAAAGCAGCCGGCGGTGCTAAAAACCATCCTCCTCCCTACCTGTCTGCACTTCTCAGTCGTGATGTCCTCCTGCAGGGTGACGACGCTGGGGATGGGTTTGATGGGGACCAGATCCACTCCTGATCATGAGGAGAACACGAAGGAGGAGAGTGAGACAAGACTGCACGATTAAAGGCCACAATAACGGCTACACTGATAACTCTATGACGCCCAAACTCACCAATGATGAGACTGGACACAGGCATAAACTTGGAGGCCACTTGCAACCTGAGAGTTTAATTAAATAAATAAATAAATTAATTAATTAATTAATTAATTAATTAAAAAAAAAAAAGATTATCATGTGATACAGTTAAAAACACAGCAGTGCTGGCTTTCGGCCTGGAGATTTCAAGAACTCACCATCCACCCGGAGCAGCACAAAGGTCCACCAGAGCTCGGGCTTTCTGGAGAAAGTTGAATTTACGATTCAGCTGAATCAGCTTAAAAGATGAACGGGATCTGTAGCCTGGAAAACAACAAGTTTATTTAAAACACTCAAAATATTTATAACTATTTAAATTAAAAATCCATTAAATTCCATCAGTTTTAATGAAATTAGTTCACTGGTGGATTTGGATAGTAAGTAAAATGGCTATTGGTGTAGACATGGTGACCACTGCTTCCCATCACCACCACTGGAAATAGTCTAAAGGCCTAAATTAACCAGAAATGTTGAAAAACAGAATTTCCCTTTAAAACTATTGTATTGACTCACTCTCGAAGTTCACCCCCCCAGTCAGGTATAGTACATTTACACAGTCGAGTCCTATTCTGGACGCCTGCAGCATGTAGGTAGCAGCGTTATGATCTGGGGAATGTTTTCCTAACGTTCTTTGGACCCACTCATCCATGTGCATCCTTGCAGATCACATACTCCATACATGCTGATGGTCTTCTCTGGGGTGGATGGGATCTTCTAGCAAGATCACACGACTAGAACTGTCCCACGCTGGTTGAAAGAGCTGACCAAGACTTCCAAGTACTACCCTGGACTCGTAATTTCACAGACTGGAACCCAAATTAGCATCTGTGGGACCACCTGTATGGTGGTGTTGGCTCTATGGATCCTCCTCCACGCTCCCTCCAGCAGCTGTGGGCTGCACTGCAGTCAGCATGATACCTCCAGATACCTGTGACCACCTACCAGGACCTTACTGAGTCTCCCAGTCCGTCTAGCTGCTGTCTGTGCTGCACAGTGGTTACTCTGGATATCAGCTGGTGGTCATAATAATGTGACTGGACTGTATATATGCCACAACAAACGCTTAAGTATTCGGACCTGAGATTTTGACACGTGACACTGATTGACACCACTTTGTGACTTTAGATAACCAACTGTGCCAAGTTCACCATGCACTCGATCTCCATGTACATATCAGAGAAAAGACAAACCAGACACATCATCACTTTTTGATCTGAAGTAAAAGAAAGAAGCTTAAACAGCAAAGCAGCCCAGCTGGACATACAGAACACATTTTTTTCAGAATTTAATCTAAAAACAAAATCATCTAATAAAAAAACATTCACATCAGTTTTAACAAGTCCAAACTGCACAGAGAAGTAAAAGTAAGACAGAATATAAGTTAAAAAGTTTCTGTCAGTCTCATATGAGAGGTTTAACTACTGTTAGCTAACGTTAGCCAGTTAGCTTACACACAACAACAGAGCCAGTAAACTATTACTTCTTGAACTGACTCACCAGTTTCCTTCGCCAAGTGATAAAACTTGTCCTTTCGGGTCTTTCCGACCTTTAACTTCTTGCCCATGTTTATTATATGTTTATTAAATGTTCAGATAACGTGTAAAGGCTCTGAGCTTTAAACGTGTCGAGCTTCTCGGCGAGGCGACACACGTGGGGGTACCGCGGCGCGGAGTTATGGCGTCAAGCTTCCTGAGGGTTGTGTTCCAAATCGGTGAGCTTGAGTTCTGCGACAAAGGAGCCAACTTCAGCCTAGTGTGCACTGCCTAGTGCACTAATAATATGGACTCGTTCAACGACCAGACCGTCAGAAGTCAAGTCGAGTTTATTTGTGTAACGCTTTTTATAACTATGTTGTCACAAAGCAGCTTTACAGAGTTTAGAAAACGTAAAGTCACAAGATATATCCCCCTGTGAGCAAGCCAGAGGAGACAGTGGCGAGAAACTCCCTCAGACTGGAGGAAGAAACCTTGGGAGGAACCAAGACTCACAAGGGGAGACCCGTCCTCCTCTGATCAAACAGTATTTACAGTTAAATAAACAAAATTCCTAATAAAAGATGAGCAAAGGTGTCACAAGTATTCATTACTCAGGTAGAAGTATAGATACTAGGGTTTAAAAATACTTCTGTAGAAGCTGAAGTATCAACTCGAGCTTTTTACTCCAGTAAAAGTGTAAAAGTACTGCTTTCAGAACTACTTAAAGTATAAAAGTAAAAGTAATGTAAGAAAAAAATTCCATTAAGGACAAAAGCGTAGGCCACACCACAGGGGTCTATAGTGAACTAGCCCACCTCCCCAGAAACCCTATTCTTCTAAAAGCCATAATGACTATAATATTATATTAAAATGTTAATGTTGATAAATTTGGGATGCGCTAGGCTTCCTGTTTCAGCTGCATATACGCCCATTGAACATGAATGTAGTTTAGTACAATATAAATATATTAAAGAAGCATATCTGTTACTACTGAACATCAACATGTGTTTCATGGAGCAGAAGATATGATGACTACTTGTCTATAAGTACTGTAAGTATTGTAGGAGTAACAAGACTATGTTTAAAATGTAAGGAGTATAAAGTACTGATAATGGAGTGAAAATGTAAGTAGTAGAAAGTACTGATAATGGAGTGAAAATGTAAGTAGTAGAAAGTACTGATAATGGAGTGTAAATGTAAGAAGTAGAAAGTACTGATAATGGAGTGTAAATGTAAGTAGTAGAAAGTACTGATAATGGAGTGTAAATGTAAGAAGTAGAAGGTACTGATAATGGAGTGTAAATGTAAGGAGTAGAAAGTACAGATAATGGAGTGTAAATGTAAGGAGTAGAATGTACAGATAATGGAGTGTAAATGTAAGGAGTAGAAAGTACTGATAATGGAGTGTAAATGTAAGGAGTAGAAAGTACTGATAATGGAGTGTAAATGTAAGAAGTAGAAAGTACTGATAATGGAGTGTAAATGTAAGGAGTAGAAAGTACTGATAATAGAGTGTAAATGTAAGGAGTAGAAAGTACTGATAATGGAGTGTAAATGTAAGAAGTAGAAAGTACTGATAATGGAGTGTAAATGTAAGGAGTAGAAAGTACAGATAATGGAGTGTAAATGTAAGTAGTAGAAAGTACTGATAATGGAGAGTAAATGTAAGGAGTAGAATGTACAGATAATGGAGTGTAAATGTAAGGAGTAGAAAGTACTGATAATGGAGTGTAAATGTAAGGAGTAGAAAGTACTGATAATGGAGTGTAAATGTAAGAAGTAGAAAGTACTGATAATGGAGTGTAAATGTAAGGAGTAGAAAGTACTGATAATAGAGTGTAAATGTAAGGAGTAGAAAGTACTGATAATGGAGTGTAAATGTAAGAAGTAGAAAGTACTGATAATGGAGTGTAAATGTAAGGAGTAGAAAGTACTGATAATAGAGTGTAAATGTAAGGAGTAGAAAGTACTGATAATGGAGTGTAAATGTAAGAAGTAGAAAGTACTGATAATGGAGTGTAAATGTAAGGAGTAGAAAGTACAGATAATGGAGTGTAAATGTAAGTAGTAGAAAGTACTGATAATGGAGTGTAAATGTAAGGAGTAGAATGTACTGATAATGGAGTGTAAATGTAAGGAGTAGAAAGTACTGATAATGGAGTGTAAATGTAAGGAGTAGAAAGTACTGATAATAGAGTGTAAATGTAAGGAGTAGAAAGTACTGATAATGGAGTGTAAATGTAAGGAGTAGAAAGTACTGATAATGGAGTGTAAATGTAAGAAGTAGAAAGTACAGATAATGGAGTGTAAATGTAAGGAGTAGAAAGTACTGATAATGGAGTGTAAATGTAAGGAGTAGAAAGTACTGATAATAGAGTGTAAATGTAAGGAGTAGAAAGTACTGATAATAGAGTGTAAATGTAAGGAGTAGAAAGTACTGATAATGGAGTGTAAATGTAAGGAGTAGAAAGTACAGATAATGGAGTGTAAATGTAAGGAGTAGAAAGTACTGATAATGGAGTGTAAATGTAAGGAGTAGAAAGTACAGATGATGGAGTGTAAATGTAAGGAGTAGAAAGTACTGATAATGGAGTGTAAATGTAAGGAGTAGAAAGTACTGATAATAGAGTGTAAATGTAAGGAGTAGAAAGTACTGATAATGGAGTGTAAATGTAAGGAGTAGAAAGTACTGATAATGGAGTGTAAATGTAAGGAGTAGAAGTTTAGCATTCAGCAGGACAGTAGGGCGGTCATTATCTCAGGAGACGTCTGTGTATAAGTCAGTCTGTGGTGTTATAGAATGGATAAAGTGAGTTTATATGTTTGAGTAAATGCAGTTTCATTTTAAATGTTTCAAGTATTAGAAATTAGGACTATTGGCCCCTTGTGTTTGCACACAGTAGTATCTGACCTCCACATTTAACCCACCCATGCCCACCTAGTAGTGAGCATACACACTAGAGGGCAGTGAGCAGCCCTCTATCCACAGTCTATCCACAGCACCCAGGGAGCAGCTGGGGTTTAGGTGCCTTGCTCAAGGGCACTTCAGTCATCCAGGGGAGTGAACCAGCGACCTTCCGAAACCAGGTCTCTAAGCTCCAGCCCATGACTGCCCCAACCAGTAGTACATGTATGCATACAATAGTGTATTTATGTACTATAACAGTTTTTTTTTAATTTTTAAATTAATTTTATTAAATTATTATGATTTATTTTCTTGCTTACAGTTCAGAATATATCGAATCATAACCCCTGTATCATGATACGTATGGCATAGCATAACAAATGTGAATTTAACACTTCTGTATTTTACCTTACTGCATTTTCATTCTGTACATAAAACAACTTTTGACAATGTTGTAGTAATGTTATAAGTTGATGGGACCAGTTTGGTTTTTACAGTGGTCCTAAAAATGAACTAGATTAACATTAAAGCAGTAGAACCAGTTGTTTTTCCTTCGTAAGAATTGTAACTTGCACCTACCACAGTGTAATTAAGCCGTTTTCTTTCCTCTTCCTCATCACAAGAAAAAAGCTAGAATGACACCTGAGTAGTTTTTAGGAAGAAGAACTGCAGCTGCTGAAAAGACAGAACCTCAGCAGTCTGGTGTATCTCTAAAACGGTGTATACCTCCAATACTATTAAATTATGATGGTATCACTGTCTAAAGAAAACATGTATCTTCATTTTCCATTGTGTGAATATTTAATGATGAATGGACCAATAGAAATGCTGCAAAAGAACTTGGGAAAAATCTGGTTCCATTCACTTCTATTAAAGTAAAAACTGTAAATGTTTTTCTTTGGACAGCTTCAATATATATACCACATGGGAATAAATATGTGAATGGTATTGGACATTTCTACCTGATTAAGACATACATGTCTTAAAATCCAGATAATAACGACCAGCAAACGGTTAAAAGGTCAGTTTTTATTTAAGTTGTACTTCTGACGCAACTTTAGGGCGCGAGTGCGCAGCGAGGAACCAGACTGGGGTTTATTGGAGCGCGGCCAGAGTGTCGCGTATATGTGTACTCTTGTATACGCGTTGTTTACATTTAAACCTCAGTTTTTTTAAGTTGTACACGTTATTTAAAAGCTTAATCATACCCGACGCTCCTGATATAAATATAAAGAAAAGCTATAAGATCGCGAACTTCACCTGTGCAGCTATGGGCGGGTAAACAACGTGACGCAATCAAACAGCGTCTCTCGTAGAAGTCTCCAGATGAACATGGCGGCGTACATGCGACTGTGGGCTCCGTACAGACGGGCGGTCAGCAGCCACGCTCGGACCTTCAGCGGGGAAATCAGAGCGCTGTTCCGGAGCCAGACACCCGGCCAGAGTGGCTGTGGCTCCAGCCGATCATATGCGTACAACAAGTCGCTGAGCATCGCTTCTCCTCCAGCGTCGAGCAGCAGGACATGGAGCCGTGTGTCAGCTGTCCTGCCCCGGAGCAGAGGCACTCCGGGACCCGGCTGGCCGCTCAGCTGCGACCGCAGGGACTTCATGATGGGGAACAGGGGCAGCGGAGCCAGCGGGTTGTCCGGGGAGGACGGAGCTGAGAACGGCGGGGCTGGGGGGGATGATGCCGGGGGAGATGGAGCTGGAGCTGGAGGCGGCTACGGAGCTCCTCAGATGACCGCGCTGACACCCATGATGGTGCCCGAGGTTTTTCCCAACGTACCGCTAATCGCGGTGACCAGGAACCCGGTTTTCCCTCGTTTCATCAAGATCATCGAGGTGAGCAAAGTCAACAAAAGTTCCAAGTCAAATGGTGCAGCAGTTACTGTTACACAATTTAAGGTGGATGGGAAACGTCAGTCTACAGGTGACAGCGTAGTGCTGAGCGATATATCGTGAATGGATCGTGATACTGACACCACGATATTACTTGTCAGTGTGGAGCGATATGCCTGAAATATAACTGTGATATACAATATTCTGATACATATGCATCATAGTTATATATATATATATATATATATATATATATATATATATATATATATATATACACACAAATATGCTATCAAATACTATTAATACAATATTTGTGCATTTTGAAACATGCCTTTTTCGTAAGGATGTAAATCATTGACACAATATTGTCACAGTTTTCATGTCGCAATATAATATTATTGCAGTTTTGTGCTTTATACTGCATTGTTACTGTAAATTATGTCCACAAAGAAATCCTTGTGCTGTTATAGTCACATAGGAATCCAGTGCCCTTGACATGCATCACAAGCAAATGCAATCCTGAAAGCAGTTACTTTTATTTTTCTACTACTATAAAATAATAAAATATCGATATTTGTTACCAGTGTATCAGATATTGCCCCACAAAACATCACAATAATGTGTTTACTTGATAGCACCACCCCTCCCGATATATAAGTACAGATCAGAGAAGCATATTGAGTCATAATTTATCACAACATTTTTCAAAACAAATTATTATTATATTGCTCACCTCTATTTGGTGATCCGCTAGTGATATATTTAATATATGAGATGTATATTGATATATAGTGAGAATTGTATTGGGTGTTTAGTGTTGTGAAAGTCTAATATCTCTAGAAGATGGAAGATAACTGTAAACATATTTTCTGTACTTTAAAGCTTATCAGTAACAGTAATAGTGTATTTTGCGTGTCCAGAACCTGATAACAGCAGTGTATGAACTTTATATCAGATTACAACTTAAATATCATTTGATCTCTTAAATATCATGTGAATATTGTGATATTGATACAGTTCAGTATCGCTCAGCACTATGTGGCAGGTGTGAGTGTATCTGTTTGACTGCAGTCAGAATGAATGTATTCACTGTGGTGGAAAGGCTCATAATGGGATGGTTGCAGCCTGTTTCATCATCCACTTCCCCTGAACTGCTGCCTAAATGGGCTCCTCACTAGTCTTTGTTGGTGAACAATGAGTAAAGGTAGAGAGCCTTTCTAAAGAGTTTTTTTCTTGGTTGCTTTTCACTGGTTTGCTTAGAAAGCACTCTAGGAATCTTAAAATATCATTTCCACAGTTGAGTCACATTATTATGACCAAAGTATCCATAGTAACCACCGTGTACAGCACGGACAGCAGCTAGACGGGCAGCTAGTGAAGTCCTGGTAGGTGGTCACAGGTATCTGGAGCCATACTGACTGCAGTGCATCCCACAGCTGCTGGAAGGCACACGTGGGAGGATCCATAGAGCCAGCACCACCATGCAGGTGGTCCCACAGATGCTCAACTGGGTTCAAGTCTGGGGAATTTAGGGTCCAGGGTAGCACTTGGAAGTCTTAGTCAGCCCTTCCCACCAATGTGGGTGTACGTGATCTGCAAGGATGGATATATACCCGAATCAGTTATGAGTGTCATCCTCTGGTCATAGATCAAGTGGTCATAATAATGTGACTTGACTGTGTACTTTCTAAATGCTCTATTAACAATATTCTACTAACGTTTTTAATGCTTTGGTGGGACTTTCCCTAAATTGCAAGCTTCTAAAGTGCCATTGAATTTTACTGGGTATGCGCAGAGACTTTTTATGAAACACTCCATTTATTAAAAATTTAGTTCGTTAACATGTGGCACAGTAAAACACTGAAGTATTAGCCTTTAACCCGTTCTGTTTCTGGTCTCCAGGTGAAGAATAAGCAGCTGATGGATCTGCTGAGGAGAAAGGTACGACTGGCTCAGCCCTACGCCGGCGTCTTTCTGAAGAAGGATGACAGGTGAGGGGTTCAGGTACAGATATATATGAAGTGGCTGCATGTGGAGAAAAGCTGACCTCCATTTAACCCCTGTATCTTTCTGTTCTCTGGTCAGTGATGAGTCAGACGTGGTACAGAGTTTGGACGCTGTTTACAACACAGGGACGTTCGTTCAGATCCACGAGATGCAAGACCTCGGCGACAAACTCCGCATGATCGTAATGGGACACAGGAGGTAACGAGTTTCACACGTCAGTCGTGATTCAGAGCTCTGATTAAGAACCTGTGGCTCTCAGTCTGTGTCTGATAGAAACCTGTTTTAATAAACTAGTTATGTTTTTAATATTATATTAAATGTTCATCTTTGCATAAATGTTACAGTGCGAGGTGTAATATCCTGTCTGGTTGCTAGGGTGTTGCTATGTGGTTACCATGGTGTTCCAGGGTGTTGCTATGTAGTTGCTATTTTCTCCTCAGTGGTTGCTGTGACATCCCAGCTGGTTCCTGGGGGCTTCTATAAGGTTGCTATGTCATCTTATGTGGTTGCTATGGTGTTCCAGGTTGCTGTCAGGGTGTTACGAGGAATTCTAGGTTGGTAGGACATTGATAGGTTGTTGTTATGGCATCCTGGCTGTTTGCTGTGGTGTTGCTACATGGTTGCTAGGTTATCCTACGTGGTTGCTAGGGTGTTGCCATGTGGTTGCCATGGTGTTTTAGGATGTTGCTATGTTTTCCTAGACGGTTGCTATAAGAGCCCAGCTGGTTGCTGCTATGTGGTCTCTATGTCATCTTATGTGGTTGCTATGGTGTTCCAGGTTGCTGTCAGGGTGTTACTAGGTATTCTAGGTTGGTAGGACATTGATGGGTTATCCCAGCTGTTTGCTGTGGTGTTGTTACATGGTTGCTAGGTTATCCTAAGTGGTTGCTGGGGTGTTTTTTTGCTATCACAGGTGGTTGCTAGGATGTTGCCATGTGGTTGCCATGGTGTTTCAGGATGTTGCTATGTTCTAGACGGTTGCTATGAGATCCCAGCTGGTTGCTGCTATATGGTCACTATGTCATCTTATGTGGTTGCTATGGTGTTCCAGGTTGCTGTCAGGGTCTTACTAGGTATTCTATGTTGGTAGGACATTGATGGGTTGTTGTCATGGTATCCCGGCTGTTTGCTGTGGTGTGGCTACATGGTTGCTATGGTGTTTCAGGATGTTCTCCTAGATGGTTGCTATTAGATCCCAACTGGGTGCTGCTAGGTCGTCTCTATGTCATCTTATGTGGTGCTAAGTAGTTGCCTTGGTATTCCAGGTGGTTGCTATGGTGTTCCATGATGTTGCTAGAGAGTTACTAAGTTGTTGCTATGTATTCCAAATGGTTGCTAGAGTGTTACTAGTTTGTTTCTTTGCTGTAATGGTATTAATCATAATTAATCAAGTTGTAGGTCAGTCTGTTAAATAAGAACTTGTTCTGATTCTTCTTCAGGATTCGGATTAATAAGCAGCTGGACGTTGACGCTGATGAGTCAGTGGAGTCTGAGGGGGAACCCAAGACCCCCCGGCGAAAGTCAAAGCGGACCCGTAAGGACTCTGGCTCTTTGGCCGATACGATGATGGAGAGGGTGCAGGATGCTGAGTTTGTGGTGGAGGCTGTTCCTCTACCAAACGAGGTGCTCATGGTGGAGGTGGACAATGTCATACATGAAGAGTTCCAGATCACAGAGGAGGTCAAGGTACTGCTGCCTGTGACGGCCAGTGTGGGGCGGTATTTGTTGTACTCGTCTGTTGGATGAGCTGTGATATAACCAGCTGTGTGTCTGTTCTAGGCTCTGACCGCAGAGATTGTTAAGACCATCCGTGACATCATCGCTTTAAACCCCCTTTACAGGTATATGTTGCTGATTTAACTATTACTTAAACAAACACTGGTTATAACCTGTAATACAAACCAATCAGGACTAAACTGTAAAACCTTGATTTATCATCACCAACATTCCTTCATCCCTTCATTCCTTTATCATCACCAACACTGTTCCTTCATCCCTTCATTCCTTTATCATCATCACCAACACTGTTCCTTCATCCCTTCATTCCTTTATCATCATCACCAACACTGTTCCTTCATTCCTTCATTCCTTTATCATCATCACCAACACTGTTCCTTTATCCCTTCGTTCCTTTATCATCACCAACACTGTTCCTTCATCCCTTCATTCCTTTATCATCACCAACACTGTTCCTTCATCCCTTCATTCCTTTATCATCACCAACACTGTTCCTTCATCCCTTTATTCCTTTATCATCACTAACACTGTTCCTTCATCCCTTCATTCTTTTATCATTCCCAACGCTGTTCCTTCATCCCTTCATTCCTTTATCATCACCAACACTGTTCCTTCATCCCTTCATTCCTTTATCATCACCAACACTGTTCCTTCATTGACTTTGAAGGGCAGCCAGAAAAAAAACATAAAGAGGTTTTGTCATGACAGCAATTATTATCTGATATAATAGTATTAAGTATATAGTATTAAGCATAATAGTATTAAGTATGTAGTATTAAGTATAATAGTATTAAGTGTAATAGTATTAAGTATGTAGTATTAAGTATGTAGTATCAAGTGTGTGGTATTAAGTGTGTAGTATTAAGTATAATAGTATTAAGTATAATAGTATTAAGTGTGTAGTATTAAGTGTGTAGTAATAAGTATAATAGTATTGAGTATATATTATTGAGTATATAGCATTATGTATAATAGTATTAAGTATGTAGTATTAAGTATGTTGTATTAAGATTATACAGTATAGGCAATAGGTCATGTAAGGCTTGTTTTCTGTACAGGCCACAAAGTGAATGAACGTTGTTATTTTCTATGTATGCATCCAAAAGAAGAATAAATATAGTGTTTTTGTAGAAGTGGCCATTACTGCTTCACAATTTACTCACAACTATGTGACTAAATAGTCTTCACATGTAAAGTATATTTATAGGGTAGCAGTTCAGGATGTAGTAGATTTTAAACTGGGCTGTGTGTCTTTTGTAATTAGCAGTTCAGCTGAGTGGTTACGTTTATTGCACAACCCACCAGAGAGAACCATTCAAAGAGTCCTGACGCTACATTTAGGGGCTGCGTGTTTTAGGTCATTTGATCTGTTCTATTATTGGACTGTAGCACAATTGTTGTTGTTCGTCTTCTGCTTGTAGTTAAATTAATATTTACGTGTGTGTGTGTGTGTGTGTGTGTGTGTGTGTGTGTGTGTGTGTGTGTGTGTGTGTGTTCTGCAGAGAATCTGTCCTGCAGATGATGCAGGCTGGACAGAGAGTAGTCGACAACCCTATTTACCTCAGTGACATGGGAGCCGCTCTAACTGGTGCAGAGTCGCACGAGTTACAGGACGTTTTGGAGGAAACCAATGTGAGTTTTCAAACTACAGCTGACTAACAGAAAGACCCTGGTACCCAGTGTAAATATCTACTAATTTATTAATGACTAATTACTCCTAAAAAAATCAAATTCCAAAAAAGTTAGAAGAAAATGTAAAATAGACAGCAGGGGAAATAATACAAAACAAAATACTTGGTGTTTTTAACTAATGTTCTTCTAAATTTGATGCCATGTTCCAAAAAGGTGGGATGGGGAGTTGTAATAATTCTTTAATAATCTGTAATAAGCATAATCTGTAATTGTTTGGTACCTGAGGATAAGCTTGTGGTGGCTGTCACAGTGGATTTTATTTTGCATTCTTTCTTGATATGACACTTCAGCTGTTTAATAGCCTGGCTCTCTTTTGTTGTATTTCATAATGCACCACAAGGCTTCTAGCACCCACGGTTTCTTCTGCTTCTTGTATAGAGTTTTAATAGAGTTTTGTTTTTAATCAAAGTCATTTTTATTCAACTTTTCTAATACAAACAATCCCACTCCCCAATTCCACCCACTCCTACCCAGACCTCAGACCTGCAACTAAACCTTACCCATTGTACAGTATTAAAAACTAAAACAACTAGTGTTTCAAAACAAAAACCAGTAAAATTCTCTGCCTCCATATTTTCCAGAAAAATTAAGAAGGACTGTCAGACTGTATAAAATCTCTGTACAGACCCTTGAAGAGAATATCTTATCCTCTCAAGCTTGAGATATTGCGTAACCTCTTTGATCCATTGAGAATAAGTAGAGGGATGAGGATCTTTCCACCTCAGCAATATTAATCGCAGAGTTTTAATAGAGTTTTAATAGAGTTTTAATAGAGTTTTAATAGTTTTAATAGAGTTTTAATAGAGTTTTAATACAGTTTTAAGTAGAGTTATAACCTCTGTTTGTAGATGCAGTGATGATATGTTTACTGACAACTCTGTGCTTTGTGATTTTAGTTCAAATCCATGTGAAAAACATGATATTTGCATTTTACCAACTGTCCCTACTTAGAATGGTTTGTATTGTTATACTCTGGCATTTGTAGTATTTTATGTGTGTATTCTTCCTCAAAGAGATATTAGAAATAATAATAATAATAATAATAATAGGGTGACTCATACAGTCTTTGGTATTGCAAAGATTTCATTTGATGAGTGATATTAAGATATAATTCCTGACTTCTTATAAAAATGACTCATAGAGATGTTTTCCATGCTTGTTATTAGATACCCAAGCGACTATACAAGGCCCTGTCTCTGCTGAAGAAGGAGTACGAGCTGAGTAAACTGCAGCAGCGCCTTGGCAGAGAGGTAATCACAGCCCACAACTCAGTCACGAGATCCAGGCTTTTGGAAAGCTGCAGTAAATCGGATTACTTCATACAGCAGGGCTCCTGAACCTTACAGCTGGATCTGCACCACTGCTGGGTTTCCTTCCATCTGTAATCTCACACATTTGGCTCTGATATGCAGATGAACAGGGAAAAGCTTGATGAGCTGGATCAGATTAGAGTTTGAGCCCTGTCCCACAGAGACCTGTGTAAAAATATATACAACGTGTATAAAGTATAATAATGTAAGTTAAAGTGTATGTAAACAGCAGTACAGTGAGTGTAAACAGTATTGTATGTAAACAGCAGTACAGTGAATGTAAACAGTATTGTATGTAAACAGCAGTACAGTGAATGTAAACGGTATTGTATGTAAACAGCAGTACAGTGAGTGTAAACGGTATTGTATGTAAACAGCAGTACAGTGAGTGTAAACGGTATTGTATGTAAACAGCAGTACAGTGAGTGTAAACAGTATTGTATGTGAACAGCAGTACAGTGAGTGTAAACAGTATTGTATATAAACAGCAGTACAGTGAGTGTAAACTGTATTGTATGTAAACAGCAGTACAGTGAATGTAAACAGTATTGTATGTAAACAGTACAGTGAGTGTAAACAGTATTGTATGTAAACAGCAGTACAGTGAGTGTAAACAGTATTGTATGTAAACAGTACAGTGAGTGTAAACAGTATTGTATATAAACAGCAGTACAGTGAATGTAAACAGTATTGTATGTAAACAGCAGTACAGTGAATGTAAACAGTATTGTATGTAAACAGTACAGTGAGTGTAAACAGTATTGTATATAAACAGCAGTACAGTGAGTGTAAACTGTATTGTATGTAAACAGCAGTACAGTGAATGTAAACAGTATTGTATGTAAACAGTACAGTGAGTGTAAACAGTATTGTATGTAAACAGCAGTACAGTGAGTGTAAACAGTATTGTATGTAAACAGCAGTACAGTGAGTGTAAACGGTATTGTATGTAAACAGTAGTACAGTGAGTGTAAACGGTATTGTATGTAAACAGCAGTACAGTGAATGTAAACAGTATTGTATGTAAACAGCAGTACAGAGAGTGTAAGGTTTAGTTCAAATCAGACCAGTTAAAACCAGTTCAGGTAGGAGAGGTTGGAGAGGTAGTGCGTGAGGTGTTCACAAGCCTGATGGCCTGTGAGTAGAAACTGTGGTCCTGAACTTCACACTCCTGTAACGTCTGCCTGAAGGTAAAGAGTGAAGAGTGTGTGCTGGGGGTGTGTACTGTCCCTGATTATGTTGTGGGCCCTCCTGGTGACCCTGGTGTGGTAGATGTTCTGTAGTGAGGGGAAGGCTGCTCCTGAGATGTCCTGAGCAGTAGAGTTTCCATACCAGACGATTCATCACCACAATGAAAGTACTCCACTGTGTTTGCATTTTCTCACTTATTTCCAAACCCGTGTCTCTCTGCTCTTCAGGTGGAGGAGAAGATCAAGCAAACCCACAGGAAGTACCTCCTGCAGGAGCAGCTGAAGATCATTAAGAAGGAGCTGGGGCTGGAGAAGGAGGACAAGGACGCCATTGAGGAGAAGTTCCGAGAGCGGCTGAAGGAGCGTACTGTGCCTGAACATATCATGGAGGTCATTAATGAAGAGCTGAACAAACTGAGTCTGCTGGACAATCATTCGTCAGAGTTCAAGTATGTGGCATCTAAAATAATAATAGTAATAATTAAAAAAAATAATAATAATAAGTTAAACTTATATAGTGCCGTTTAGGGGAGTACGAAAATATTGAAATATCGAAATATCGCAATATTATGTTTAGTGATCTTGTATCGATTCGCAAAAACATAGTAATGATTATTAATTAACAGTTTACATGAAAAATTCCTGGCAGACAGTGAATCATTGTGTGTTGTGTTTAAACCTCTGACCACTAGATGGCAGGATTGTAATCCATTTTCAGCTCCACTCCAACATTAACAAGCAGCACAAGGGTGCAGTACTATTGTAAGCATTGACAAACCTGTTCATATAGTGGTGTGTTCTAATATAAAACTATCAGTATATGCAATATATCACTTTACTTGAAATGATATACAAGATGATTTAAAATGTTTATATTAAATTGTGACCGCTGTATCACAACACGTATTGTATCTCCAGGTTCTTGTCAGTACACAGCCCTAAGGACTCTTTACAATTTTACATGATTGAAAGTATTTAGAGAAAAGATTAGAAGATGGTAAGAGAGGGAGAGGAGCAAATACTTCCACAGAGTTGGAGTAGCAACACTAAAAGACGTGCAGCCCATAGAGGAAAGCCTGAACTTAGGAACAACCAGAAGACCAGAATCATAGGACCTTAGTTTGTGTGATGGGGATATTGATGTACAAGGTCAGACAGATAAGTAGCTGAAGGTCATGTAAAGCTTTGAAGGTCTACAGCAGGTTTTATTTTATATGGAATGTGTTCAGTAACTCGTTAGGTTTAATGTATATGAATGTCATGCAAGCAGTTTTGGTCATTTCTGTTGGTCCAAACATGAAGAAGTTCTGTTTCTATTGTATTACTATGTAATTTAATGTAATTGTTCGTGTTCTGTTCTGTTTGTATCATTTTATTTGCCTCTAGTGTTACGAGGAACTACCTGGACTGGCTGACCTCCATGCCCTGGGGCACCAACAGCGTAGAGAACCTGGAACTGGCCAGAGCCAGCGAGGTTCTGGAGGAGGACCATTACGGGATGGAAGATGTGAAGAAGCGCATTCTCGTAAGCTCATTAAGCTCATTTTCTCTTTCAGTCACTGGAGTTTCTCTTAGTACCAAAGTTCTGCTCATCTCCATATTACACCTGGAGTCCTTCATCTTTCTTTGTCCTCGTGCAGGAGTTTATAGCAGTTAGCCAGCTGAGGGGCAGCACACAGGGAAAGATCCTGTGTTTCTACGGACCACCCGGTGTGGGAAAGACCAGCATCGCTCGCTCCATCGCCAGAGCTCTTAACCGAGAATACTTCCGCTTCAGCGTGGGCGGCATGACGGATGTAGCTGAAATTAAGGGCCACAGGTAGGTTGAGTGGAATTCAACAATGGCTGTGTCTCAAATCCTAGTGAGCTCCTACATAGGCAGCCTTTTACGTCATAGTATGCGCTCCCGACATGTAGTCTGTCCCAATTCTTACATACCTTAAACATGCTGTCTACTGAGGAACCTTATTTAGACCTGATTTTAAGGAAGCATCGAACGCTTCCTCAGCCGCTAAGACAATCCCATGATGCAACACAGGCTAATCTACGAGCAGTGAAGTGGTTTTAAAATGTGAGTTATTTTGATTCTCTCTGGAGTTTTAATGTGTTTCTGGTCATATAATCACACAGAACAGTATTTTATTATCAACTCTGTAACGAGTCCTTCACCATTTAGCAGTTTTATACTCAAGTCGTTAGCATTTATGCTAGCAGATTTTAAAGCCTCGGGCTATTGTTTTGGATGCTGGCCGGTAGCTTAGCAACCAGCTAAACCACCAGTCGCGTGCTGCAGTGGGCGGGAACAAGCCGTGACGCAGTCTCTCTCTAACTAGAGCGTCTCAGTAATCTGTTTTATGAGGAGAGATGAGGAGAGAACGCTGCTACTTACACAGCTGCTACCTAGACAGCCTACTTAGACACTCACTAGGATTTGAGACACACCCAATGTATCTTGATTTTTATTTTTCTATATCATTTGAACACTATGGCTGTTATTTTTATATCCTGTGAAGGTTTCATGATGAATGAACCAATAGAAATGCTCCACTTGTAATAAAACCTCTTTACATTGACTTGCATTGAAAGGAAAGACCTCTACTGTGAAGTTACTATTTTGAAGATACCTGTTCCTCATTGGACAGTGATGAAATGTTCTTTGTACCTTGTAGGAGGACGTATGTTGGAGCTATGCCTGGAAAAATTATTCAGTGTTTGAAGAAGACAAAGACGGAGAACCCACTGGTTCTTATTGATGAGGTATGTTCCGGCCAATGGCTTTGTAGTTATGAGTCCCCTTTGCAATTAAGAAATTGATATTTTATTTTAATTTTTTGCAACAGGTTGACAAGATCGGCAGGGGTTACCAAGGCGATCCGTCTTCTGCGCTCCTGGAGCTTTTGGATCCAGAGCAGAATGCTAATTTCCTGGACCATTACCTAGATGTGCCCGTGGACCTGTCCAAGGTACGCCAGCTGCAGTATATGTGAAAATATGTAAATATAAATATACGCTAATCTGCTCTGATACTCTAAGCAAGGTGATTTTTAATTTTTAATTTAAAATTAAAATGATCATTTCTAATTTTAAAGTTTTTAAAATTATTTTAACGTTGAAGAGAATAATAAAACACACTGCTCTCTAGTGGTCATGAGTTTAAATGCAGTTCAAAATTTTTGAATGTAAACTATTGATTAAAAAAAATTAAACTGTGCTTTTGAGATTTTTATATATATATATATATATATATATATATGTATTTTTATATAAATTTTCATATTCAACAGTTCACATACTGCGCTGCACTGAATCCAGTAAAAGAGTGTTTTTAAGTGCTGATACGTTTAGAAATGCATATTGTAGCATTTTGTTATGTAGTTTATTACAGTAGTTATTTAAATATTCTCAAATTGCTCAACCCTATTGTACTGTATTGTTTTTGTGATTTGTGTCCAGGTTCTGTTTATTTGTACCGCCAACGTGATCGACACTATTCCAGAACCTTTAAGAGACAGAATGGAAATGATCAACGTGTCTGGCTATGTAGCTCAGGAGAAGCTGGCCATTGCAGAGGTAACAACAACAGCAGCACACTGTACATACTACGCTAATATTTATTTTAAAAAATAATATTAATTTGTTTAGTTTGTGTGTCTGTACTGATTCGGTATTTTTAAAGATATTTTTAAAACCATATTTTTAAAGCCAGTAATATATTCAGGGCTTGATTTGTGCATGAATGATGACAGCAGATCTAATTAAACTGGCATTAATTAATATATGAGGTAAAGTAATAAAAATGTTGCATGTGCCTTCAAACTTAAATTTAATTTTAATTTAAAGAGCACAAAAAATTAAATACCACCCCCATTAATTAATGCAGCATTACGATGATAGAACTATTTCATGAAAAGCTTTAGTACAACTTTAAATCAAAGCTGACAAAAGTAAACAGACACAGGCTGAGACTGTAATACTCAGAAGTGGAAACAAGAATGTAAGAGATACTAATATGATCAGGAAATTACAATATAAGCCAATCAGAAATAAGCAAGGACATATCTTCACACTGTGCAGCAAAATGCCGTTTTGTGATTGGTTCAGAGATAATAGCCATTGCTTGCATTGCTTGCATTGCGATTTTGGGAATACCCTCCTCAGCCCCCCCTCCCCTAGTGCCTGCCCTGTTCTGTATTGATACAGATTTTTTTTTGATGCTGCAGTTTAGTATTACAACATTAGCCTGTATTGGGAGTCTGTTGCTGCTGTGCAATCTTGCTTTATTGGTTTGGACTTGTAGAGATACCTGGTGCCCCAGTTGCGGACCCTGTGTGGTTTAGATGAGCAGAAGACTAGCATCTCCTCGGAAGCTCTGAACGTCCTCATCCGACAGTACTGCAGGGAGAGTGGAGTCAGGAACCTCCAGAAACAGGTGGAGAAGGTAAGAACATATTATTATTATTATTATTATTAGTAGTAGTGGTAGTAGTAGTAGTAGTAGTAGTAGTAGTAGTAGTAGTAGTAGTAGTAGTATGTGATATGTTTTCGGACCCACTCCTCAGAATTACTCTACAGCCGGAGCTGCGTTCATACAGTTCGCTGGCTTGAGTATCTTCTCCTTCAGGGCAGTCACTGTTCATCTCCTGCTGTTGTCATACTCATGGCTTCCTGCAGGTGTTCCGGAAAGCGGCATTCCGCATCGTTAACGGCGAGGAGAGCTCCGTCAACGTAACAGCGGAAAATCTCCAGGACTACGTTGGCAAACCCCTCTTTACAGTGGACCGGATGTATGACGTCACTCCTCCAGGGGTGGTCATGGGCTTGGCGTGGACAGCTATGGGTAAGAGGACAACCGCGGAACTGCGCCGAAGCAGCACGGCGAGATCTTTTATCTGCTTATACGCAGGGCTGGGTGATAAACGATAACGATAATTATTGCGAAATAACGGTAGAAAGCCGATAGAATTAAGTTCCATCCATGTTTTGACAGACAACACGAATAACCAATGAGAAGGAGAATAGCGCTGCTCCAAACCAATCAGGTGGCTGAACTAGAGTTCCAGACATTTTATGACTGGTTAAAGCTCACAGCGCAGAATGTAGGCGTAGCGGCAGCTTAACCCACGTGCTAGTAGTTTGGTTACTGCAGGCGTCACAGTCGAGCAGAGAGAATAAAATAAGAGAAAATAACAGAAAACGTTAAACTACTACTGAAAGAAACATGATACACGTGTTAATAATCTATAAATAATCTATAAGATAAGATAAACAGGTAAACAGGTGCTGTCCTGCTGCTGTGTTGATGAAGCTCTACGAGATGTTTGATCTTCAAGGTCTCGTGTATAGCAGCTGTACTGTTGTGATCATCTCCACTGTGCAGAGCTGACAGAGCACCACACTGTTGTGTTTCTGTGTGAAACACTCTCACAACTTTAGATTCAGGAGAGTGATTGTTTGTAGCTGCAGCTTGTGCTCTGGATAAATCCACGCTTTCAGTAGGCGCGGCCATATATATATATATATATATATATATATATATATATATATATATATATATATATATATATATATATATATATATATATATATATGGGCGCGCCTACTGAAAGCGTGGATTTATCCGGAGCACACACAAACATATACTGTTCATGAGTGTGCAGTAGCCCCTACTATATATATATATATATATATATATATATATATATATATATATATATATATATATATATATATATATATATATATACTCATGATATATACTCACTCATGAACAGTATATGTGTGTGTGTTTAATTTATTTGAAATACAGTTGTGTAATGTTTTATAGTACATTTGTCGAAAATTAATCCGAAAATAAAAAAACATTTAACAAAATTTTGAAATTTTGATATCTTCACTTCTCACTTAAAGTAAAAAGGCAATAGTAATTTGATTTATATTGTGATATATATCGATATCGACTGACATGAAAAAAAATTATCATGATAAAAAATTTTTCCCATATCGCCCAGCCCTACTTATACGCAGGAAGTTTAATTCTGCCTCTACAGCTGACATGAAGAATTCTGTTATTACATGTTCTAATAGTAGGAAAGAGCTCTAAAGAACTGATCACGAGATGCTAAACTTGTTCCTGTCCTGTCTCCTCAGGTGGCTCCACACTATTCATTGAGACGTCTCTGAGGCGGCCGAGGACCTCTAAGGGGAAGGACGGACCCCCTGAAGGCTCGCTAGAGGTCACAGGGCAGCTGGGAGATGTGATGAAGGAGAGCGCAAAGATCGCCTACACGTTCGCTCGCTCTTTCCTCATGAAGGAACAGCCGGACAACGACTTCCTCGTGGGCTCTCATCTGCACCTGCACGTGCCGGAGGTAATGACACCAATGAAAGCCAATGAAAAATACTGGTCCATCGTCGCAGTCCAAAGAAAAAGATGTATCCATTTTTTTATTTTTTTATTTTTTTTTAATCAACAAATTATGATAAATGGACCAATAGAAATGCTCCAAAATAGCTTGGAAAATTCTGGTTCCATTGACTTACATTGAAAATAAAGACTGTTTTTTGCCTCTCCTGTAAAGTTCCCATTTTGGAGATGCTTGTTTTACTTTGGACAGCGACAATGTTCTTATTACTGTTATCACTGTAGTTTGTTTATAAGTGACTGTACGGGTTTCTAAGTTTACAGTGTTATAATAATTAATAGTATGATGTTGATAACTGTGTTAGATTGTTTTGCTCTCACTAGCTGGTTCTCATTGTATGTGGTTTGTCATCACTGTTTAGGGTGCCACACCTAAAGATGGACCAAGTGCAGGCTGTACTATCGTGACAGCCTTGCTGTCCTTGGCCACAAATAAACCAGTGCGGCAGAATGTGGCCATGACTGGGGAGGTGTCCCTGACCGGCAAGATTCTGCCAGTTGGAGGCATCAAGGAAAAGACCATAGCGGTGAGTTTCACAGAGAGATCACAGTCCAGTCAGTCATTGTTTTTCTATTACAGTGCAGCCAAGATCATTGAACATATCAACGCTGTCCAAGGAAAAGCATGTATCTTCATTTTTGTTGATTTTATTTTGTGTGAAAAATTCAGGATCCATGGACCAATAGAAATGCTCCAAAATAACTTGGGGGAGGAAACAATCTGGTTATATTAGGCTTGTTCGACTTCACATGGCGCCGCGCAGCCCGATCGCCGCCTGGCTCGGTGCGGTGCATGCCGGTCAGTTTTTTTTGTCCAACTTGAATCGGCGCTACCGTCGCTTCACAATGACATACTATGGGTGTGTCTCAAATCCTAGTGATCTCCTACATAGGCAGCATTTTACGTCATAGTATGCTCTCCCGACATGTAGTCTGTCCCAATTCTTACATACCTTAAACATGCTGTCTACTGAGAAACCTTATTTAGACCTGATTTTAAAGAAGCATCGAACGCTTCCTCAGCCGCTAAGACAATCCCATGATGCAACACAGGCTAATCTACGAGCAGTGAAGTGGTTTTAAAATGTGAGTTATTTTGATTCTCTCTGGAGTTTTAATGTGTTTCTGGTCATATAATCACACAAAACAGTTTTTTATTATCAACTCTGTAACGAGTCCTTCACCATTTACCAGTTTTATACTCCAGACATTAGCATTTATGCTAGCAGATTTTTAAGCCTCGGGCTATTGTTTTGGATGCCAGCTGGTAGCTTAGCAACCAGCTAAACCATCGGTGGCGTGCTGCAGTGGGCGGGAACAAGCCGTGACGCAGTCTCTCTCTAACTAGAGCGTCTCAGTAATCTGTTTTATGAGGAGAGATGAGGAGAGAACGCTGCTACTTACACAGCTGCTACCTAGACAGCCTACTTAGACACTCACTAGGATTTGAGACAGACCCACTGTTAACATCTCGCGAGTGTGAGGTGGCTGTAGGCTTCACACACAGTCACTGCAGTTGCTCAGACAGACAGCTTGTTGACGACAGAGCTTAACCATCATTGGTCAGAAGCTCCGCGGACACCTCTGACATTTAACTATTTTACTGTAAAATATATATATATATATATATATATATATATATATATATATATATATATATATATATATCTCCTCTCAAACTCTTTAAATGCCTCATATTTACACTAATACTATCATGTCAGTAGCATGACAGTTCATTTTTATACAGTATTTTTTATTTTATAATTAGTATTTCAGATCATGTAGAGGCTGAAGTGCTGTAGATTATTACTCTTATAATTTGTGAGTCTTTAAAAGCACTACATCACTACTGCGTTTGGATCTATTTTTCTTTCTACTCAAATTCTTTTCTTTCTTTTTACTAATTTTCTATTACGTCTACTTCATCAGCTGTAAAGAGAGCAAACACCGCGAGACCCACCGTTGTTCACGTAGGCTGCAGGTGACGACCGTCCGAGTTGAGGCTCTGTTCTAACCTCCTTCCCCCACTGCGTTCAGGCTGCTCTCGCTGACCACCAAGGCCAGACGCAGCCGTATCTCAAACAAGCCTATTGACTTACTTTACAGGAGAGGCCAAAAACAGTCTTTACTTTTAAAGTTGTCATTTTGGAGATGCTTATTTTTCATTGGACAACATGCATCTTCATTTTTGTTTGGAACACAGCAGCTGCCATTCACAGTGTATAGAAATGTCTTGATGTATGGACCAATAGAAAACCTATAAAATTATTTGGAAAACATTCTGGTTCCATTGACTTACATTAAAAGTACTGACAGTTTTAGGTCTCTCCTGTAAAGTTGCCATTCTTGTTTTTTATTGGACAGTGACAATATACAGTCATCTACACACACACACATATCTATATAAAGCTTTCACACACTGTATGTATATATATATATATATATATATATATATATATATATATATATATATATATATTAAATTAGTCTTACCCTATATATATATATATATATATACACACACACACAGTGTGTGAAAGCTTATCTGGTAATTTGGTGGTCCCTCCTGGCTGGCTGCTAACTCCCTGGGCTGATGCTGACTTCAGTAGCAACTAAGTTTTTTTCAATAGTTTATTTTTCATTTCGTTTTTTCTTTGGACAGCGACATGCATACATTAACTGTTCGTGTCTCTTGTTATTGGACCTTTTTTTTTGTTCCTATGTTTTTGGAAAAGATCAGCCACTGCATTAGCTTCTCCGTTCATTGCCTGATGTTATTTTTCCATGACAGGCGAAAAGAGCTGGTGTGAACTGCATCATCCTCCCTGCTGAAAACAAGAAAGACTTCTCAGACCTGGCTGAGTACATCACCGAAGGCCTGGAGGTGCACTTTGTTGAACATTACCAGGAGATTTACAAGATTGTATTCCCGGTACAGTGAAGAACACCACTCAGGACCAGCTGTTATGTTAGTACAGTTGATGCAACATCTGAAGAAAACACTGGCACCCACAGGCCTACCAGCACCTACTGACATGGACCTGATCTCGTCTAGCTGTTGATGCCTGCCAGCTGAGCTCTGACGAAATCTGTTGATTCCAAATATTCACCTGAAGATACTGGGATCATGATTTTGCTGCTACGCAGCCTTTAATTCCAACATGTCACAGTTGATCTCGTGATTGGGGGAAACATTTCACGGGCATGTCTGTTGATTTTCCCCAGCAGCTTTCCATTTTACAACTGCCTTTGAATTATTTAATATCCAAAGTTCATTCAAGTCTGACTTCATTGTCTTTATGTGCATCACATGCCATGATTAGTGTACCTCCGCCTTCAGTTACCCTATTCTACGGAGGTTGTTTTCAATATTACAAACATAGTATTTCTAAACTTGCCTTTGTTATAGTTATGAAAGCTACACAGGAACATCGGTGAAGATTCCACTCATCAGAAGTTGCTTAAGACTGCGATTGGTTGCAAATTTTCAAAGACTTGAGCTCAGCCAGCATGTTCACGTACCAAACTCTAAACTGTTAACGCCCTTGTTTGCTTATTGCAACATATTACAACTAAGAAAAAGTTTAAGATAAAATAAACGCTGGGTAAATCAGACAAAGCCTGTTTACTATGGAGTAACAAAAGCCTCACAGAACAGACCTACAACCAAATTTAGATTTTCAAATACAAATTTATTTGTCCAATAATACAGGTTACTCCTTCTTGGCAGCAGCCTTCCTCATTGCAGCCAGGATGTTGCTGAGCTCTTCCCTCTTTCTCTTGGCGCGGATGTGAGTTCCCACCTGGATGAAGAGCAAGAAGATGAATATGAATGTTTGTAGGCTCAGTTAATGCGACACCGCTGCAGCTCTACAGCTCATTAAATCCTCATACACAACATCCTCATGCTTACAGCCAAAGAGCCACATCTTGTCTTGCAAAGCCATCAAGTTGAGGTATTATAGAATGGTCTCATTTAGGGGGTCTCAGGCAGTGTTTCTCAGCCTGGAGGCCCACTGCCCTGCACATTTGTGCCTTTCCTGATTTTAAACTCAAAAATGGGCTGTTAAAGGTCTGATTAGGTGGATAGGATGAGGTGGCAGCAAGGAAAATACAGAGCATTGGTTCTTCAGGAACAGGGTTGAGAAACAGTTCTGGTGGGCCATGACCGATCTAACTCTAGGTAGCCCTGCTGTAATAAATTTGTAGGTTAATGTCACTGAAATAAAAGGCTGATCCTAGCAATTAAAATATTCAGAATAACTAAATGTGGGACAGTTGGTTTAGAAAAGAGGTCTTAAAATCTGGACCTTGAATCCAGTTTCTAGTCCTGGATTTTGTAATTACCGTTAGCTGCAACACTAGACACCCAATCAGCTACATGAACAGTTTGGTGAACAACCAGTGATTACTAAATCCAGGGCTGGAATCAGGGTCCAGATTTGAAGACACTTGGTTCAGGTGGTCAACAACCACAGCCAAGTTAAAAACACATGACCCAAGACCACAAACTGCAATTAGGGTTGGATCATTTGAAAAAATTTTGGAAGTTCACTGATAAATACCACAATTTTGATACAACATAGTGTCTCATTTAAAATCTAATCAAAAACTACACACTTCACATGCTGCACTACATCCAGTTACAGGTCTATGTATGCTCCATGTAATGAAACTGTGGGTCAGTTTTCTTTGTATGAACAACATCTATTAGTTATAAAGGAATGAATACTGTAATCCTGAAATAACTGAAATAAAGGGGGCTTAGTTATGTTAACTCGACCCACAGGATGATTGACAGCAGTGTCCATTAAAGATTGCCAACAGGAGGCCCTCAGAAGAGACATACAGTTTATCAGAGATTAAATTCTAAATCGATGTCTCAGATGTTAGTGTCTGATTATCCTATTTACTATATAAGCAAATTCACCAATTGTAGTTTACTCGCAAATCACCACCATTAGAACACAAGCTTTAGATTATTCAAACATAGTATAAACACCATATCACAGATATGACACTGTTGGGGTGGCCATATATATATCAAATAAACGGTACATACTTATTAACACCACCTTTATTAGAAAAACAGCATCAGATACACATCAGCTGTTAATTCTGTTGATATAACTTTGATATTCAAAATGGATATAACTAGATATACATAATTTTGAAATTAAACTAAGGATGTTCTTCTGATATAAAGAGACCCAGCTTTATTCCATAGGGGTGACACACGAGACACACACAGCCTGCCATATCAACATTAGACAAGCCTACACCTCTGCTCTCTCTGACAACTTACCCTTTTCTTAATGAACTTGAGGGCACGCTTGTCTTTGGACACCTTCAGCAACTCCATAGCACGGCGCTCGTAGGGGGCGAAGCCACACACCTCGCGAATCATGTCGCGCACAAATTTACTGTGCTTGGTCAAACGCTGGAGACGAAAATGCCATCATTAGAAGATCGGACACCGTCTTACACTGACACCATGATTACTACCATCAAATGACTACATTAGGTTCAAAACTAAGGCATCTGCTTTCCTGGTTTGTTGACAAACACTCAACTGATCAAAACTATCTCCAATTTAACATAGAGGCTATTATAACTTAAAATATTAACTTAACATGCACTCACCCCTCTCCTACGGCTCTGCCGGGGCTTAGTCTTGTTCTTGGTCACCGGGTGGCCTTTATTAAGGCCAACTGCCATAGGATATCTAATAGCCATTTCTGTTGAGAACAAAGCAGATATTGCAGACATGTTAGTAGCTCTTCAGTAAGTAAGAGTTATCTTTCTATTTAGTTGTTACCCAATAATAATAATAATAATCATAATAATAATCATTATTATTATTAGCTAAAGACGCAGAGTAAAAGTTTCCATCCACTGGGGATCTATGATGCCCAAAACTCTACCTGTACTGCGTTTAATAAACCACAAAACTTGGTTTAAAGCTATTACCTAAATATTAACCTAGTATTCCAGCTCTTCAGCTGTGTAGCCTGTCTGAGAAGGATGAAAATGCTCTTAACCCACAACATTAAAGAACAGACCTGACCCTGCAGGCTAGGTTTAAAGGGAAACTCCACCAATTTATTTCTACATAATTATGGTCAAGATACAAATAAAGTATTGGATTGGTGTTCTAAAAAATACTTTCCAAGCCACAACTGTTTAGTGATGGTGAGAGAGACAGTATAGCACTTCTACAGAAAGTTATTACACAATAGTTATAGGATATTGACAGTGATATGGTCACCACTAGTTATCACCACCACTGCAAATCAGTATTCAAGTCTGCCCACTTGCCAACTATTTAGATTTTACGCACTAAATTATAGGGAAATGTTAAAATTCGGTGGAATTTCCCTTTAGTCAATGTAGATCTATGATCAGCCCTGCTGTCTGTTTCTATGCACGGATATGGGAGATAAACACATGCATATACCACTTTAAACACAAATTTATCACAGAAATACAGCAGTAATTAGTAAAACTCCCCCTAAAAACCGGACTTTATGGCTTTTGAGGGAAAACGTGCACGCGCGCCGTTAACGTGCCGCCGGTTCTCGCGAGCTCTGCCACAAAAACATGAACCGGACACTTTCACACGTCTTTATTCAACACTGCTCAGTTAAACTGTTACTGAGGCTATCTTCTACCGACAACACACAAACCCCCGACCGTAAAACAGTCACTTCCAAATAACATTTAATGCAGAATCAGAACTTAAACAGCGAGAAATTCGCTTCACGTTAGAGTCGTTCACTCCGAGAACCTGCACCAAATCTAACAGGATTAAACGCTTATATCGCGTCCGTTTCAAAGCAATTACAATCTCATGACCCTCTAAATTATCTGTACTTGTAGGTTTGCGCAGATTTGTGATGTTAACAGCGAGGATGGCGCTGATTTCTGTCAGATTGTTAAAAGTAGAATCCACAGAAGATTCATACCTGCTTTCTCTAATGGCGTCCAAACCGGAAAGGAGCGACATAGAGCGGAAGCGCCAAAAATCTCACACCAACTAAAAGTGTTCTAAAAGTCCCGCAGCGCCTCCAGCGGCTCACTTTAACATCTGTACTTATTTTTTATTTATTATTATTATTTATTTTTTTTAACCCTGTCATGTCTGTCAATTTTCACAATCGGAATGGTGATCCGAATGCACTGATGTACCAAACATATTTGCTTTATAACAGCTCTATAGGTTTCTATAGCCTATTCTTGTTAATGTTTGTATTTTTATTTAATTTATTTATTCAGCCTGGCCTGACAGGCAATAAAGGACAGGAAAAAGAGGAGAGAGAGAAAAAGAAAGAAGAAAATAAAATAAGTAAACAATAATAATACTAATATGCATAAAGAAATAAACAAACAAATGAAATAAAAGAGAAAAAAAAGAAGAAAAAAGGCATTTATATATATATATATATATATATATATATATATATATATATATATATATATATATATATATATATATATATATATATACATATACATACATACATACACACATATATACACATATATATAACATCTGTACTTATATTATTATTATTTGTTTTTTGCATTTTGCCAGATCTTCGCCGCGTAACTCATCCCACAATTTTCTAAATATCAACTCCGGACTGTCCGATCTGATTGTGTGATTCAAGCTTATATACAGCTTTTTGATCGGATTTACGAATTCTGGATTTTTTCCCATAGAGCAGGGTATTTAATTAGAATTCAGTATGTTCCAGATAGAGGAAATTTGCCCTTATAATTTCTAACTTGTGTTTTGGTTCAATGCCATATTCTGTAAAAGGGAGTAGCCTTATATCAGCGTTTTGTCATCAGCAACTGAAAGACAAAACAGATTACAAATATTGTTTTAAATGTTGAACTGAATGAATAATTTTTTCTTACTTCAAGTAAAAACAAGGGCTACACTAAAAATGCTACTGAAAGAAAGTGCATCACAACATGCTTACTTAGAGAAAAAGTAAATACAACGTGGAGTCTTGTTAACTCCATTTCACATCTCAGAAGTTTATCTCCACACACATATGAGATATCCGGGTGGTTCTGTGTGGAGTGTGTATGTTCTCTCTGTGTTTGAGTGGGTTCCTCCAGGTACTCCGGTTTCCTCCCACAGTCCAAACACATGTGTGTTAGGATCCTCACTCTAAACTGCCCGTAGGTGTGAGTGTGTGTTGGCCATGCAATGGACTGGCGACCTGTCCATGGTGTACCCAGCCTTCACCCAATGCAATGGGATTGGCTCCAGTCTCTCCCCGTAAGATATACGTGGCTGGTTTAAATTAAGTCGTTTTTCGCCGTCGACTCCCAAATCTGCTCAAATCTGATTGGCTGAGGAGTGCTGGTGATCTTACAGTGCATGCGATTGGTCTGTAAGTTTCCTGTACCGCAAAGCCCATATACTGTAAAGACAAGACACTGTCAAACTTAAATTGTTCACAATAGTTTATCGTCTTGGGTCCGCATTGGACAACGTCTGGGTCTGGACCCGGACCGCGATCCGCCTTTTAGTGACCTCTGCCATAGAGAATGAATAGGATGGAAAATTGCCACCAATCTACTGAACTTCTGCTCAACCGACAGACACTATTTCATATGCACTGACTCAGGGCAGACCCCAGACCACGACTGCAGAGTTGGTTCGAACCACACTCGTCTGTTTGTCGTTTTTTTCCATACCTATTTTTCCCCATAGACCCCTATTCATTTTAGATCACGACCAAACCTCATGGTTTCATTTAACATACAGCCTCCAAACTGCCTGTACTCCCTCACAGCAGATCCCCAAACTCTAATCCACAGACATACTGGCCACACTCCTCTATTTGGTGTTTATTCATCCCTGATTCCTCCCATTGGGTCCCATTCATTTTTGGCCCAAACATTGCAGTTTCGTTCAACCTACATTCACCAAACTGCCTGTATTCACTCAGAGCAGATCCCCAAACACACTGACCCACACTTAGGAAAAGCACTTTTCTAGTTTATATTGTTAACCATTCAAAGCTAAGTAAATCATATTTGACACGCAAGTATCTGAGACCTGTTACTGTTATTACTGTTTTCCTAAAAAAAAACCTGACATACACCTGAACTTTGTTCAAACCCACGCTTTATTTTAAACTCAAGTTGAAACCGAAGACTGTAGTAGATACAGAATGTGTGAAACACTGTTGTATAATATGGAAGAATGTTATTTTCTAAGTTAGAAATGACTAAACATTTTAAATAATCTTAGAGTATAAAGGGTTCAAACATTGTGTTCTGAATGCGTTTATTTGTTAGCAAAACACTGCAAACAATTCCAAACAATGATACAAAACAAATCTCATATATGCAACATTAACATTAAGTTATATGAGACTAATTCTTATAGCTACTCCATACATTGTCTTTGCTAATTAAGTTTGTTATTACAGCTAAAAACTGTCTGTAAAACACTTTGAGCTGCAACTGATATGAAAAGTGCTCTATAAATAAAGATTATTATTATTTATGTGAAATAAATTGTTAAATATTTGCAAACAGTGCTATTCTTTGAATGAACTGTTTTTGTAATGTCACCAAAACCAACAAATATATTGTCGCAGTCCAAAGACAAACACATATTTCAAAATTGGCAGCTTCATAGAGAGGACAACAACCCTCTTTACTTTCAATGTAAGTCAATGGAACCAGAATGTATAAGTTCTTTTGGAGCATTTCTATTGGTCCATTCATTCTGAAAAAAAAAAATGTTTCAGAATGTTGCTGTCCTGTTTAAATTATGTAGAAAAAAAATGACAAACATGGGGAAACATTGCTTTGGACAGGGACCATGTACAACATATTGTCTCTGTCCAATGAAAAATCTCAATTTTTGCTTTTTTTAGTCTTCTATGATAATTGTGTCAAATTTTTATGATGACTGGAACAATAAAATGCCCTAAATTATCATTTAAAGATATTTTTCTTTAATTTACATTGAGGATTTGTTTATTTTTTTATATTTAAATATATATTAAATATAAAAATAAAAAATGACAAAAATAGGGATACATTCCTTTGGACAGGGACCTTGTATAACATACTGTTGCTATGATAATTGCGTCAAAAATGTATGATGACTAGACCATTAAAATGACCTGACGAGCAGACAGCAGGTGGTGAGGGTGGGTGACAGCATCTCTTCCACTCTGACTCTGAGCACGGGGGCCCCCCAGGGATGTGTACTCAGCCCCCTCCTGTATTCCCTGTACACTAATGAATGTGTAGCCAAACACTCCTCCAACCTCATCTTCAAATTCGCTGATGACACTACCATCCTAGGCCTCATCACAGATGGAGATGAAACAGCCTATAGAGACGAGGTCAGCGCTCTGTCAGAGTGGAGCCACGACAACAATCTCCGTCTAAACATCAGCAAAACGAAGGAGATGATTGTGGACTACAGGAAGCAGCAGAAGGGTGGTCACTCTCCCCTTTATATCAACGGGGCTGAAGTGGAGAGAGTCAGCAGTGTTAAGTTCCTCGGCGTTCACCTCTCTGATGACCTCACCTGGTCCCTCCACACTAACACGATTATGAGATGTGCCCGTCAGCGTCTCTTCTTCCTGCGCAGGCTCAGGAAGTTTGGACTGCCTCCTGATATCCTCACCAGCTTCTATAGATGCACTATAGAGAGCATCCTAACGGGCTGCATCACTGTCTGGTACGGCAGCTGCACTGCCTGCGACCGCAAGGCCCTAAAAGGAGTGGTGAGGACAGCAGAATACATCATAGGCAACAAACTACCAGCCTTACAGGACATCTACCAGTCCCGCTGCCTGAGGAAAATCCAGAAGATCAGGTCAGACAGCGGTCACCCAGCACACGGCCTGTTCACCATACTGCCAACAGGCAGAAGATTCCGCAGCATCCAGGCCAGAACAACCCGCCTACAGAACAGCTTCTACCCTCAGGCTGTCAGGCTCCTGAACAAACTGTGAGGCTGAAAGACCCCAATACCGTTTCACTCGACCACTGCACATTGTTACACTTTATATTATTTATTCTGATATCGCTGCTATGGACAATATCACTAAGTCACTTTAATGAATATATCTACTTAGAACCTGCCTATGCAACATTTTTCAAAGATGACCCTCCTGTATATCCTTTGTATATATCTTGTGTATTGTATAGTCCTTTATATATTTCAGTATAACTATATGTATATTTTTAGCTTTTTTTTTACTTTAATATTGTCTATTTATTGTGTGTTTGCACTGTTTTACATTATAATGCTGCCCTGCTGTAGAGATTATCTGAGTCTCACCCCAAACATTTCAATGCATGTTATGTCCTGACATGATGTGCAAATGACAAATAAACTTGAAACTTGAAACTTGAAACTAAAACATCTTTTAAAAATATTTTTTATTAACTTACTTTGAAAATAAAGAGGTTTTTATCTCCCTGTGCTGTAAAGTGAACGTTTTAAAATACTTGTTTTTCTTCGAACAGCAACGATATACATACGAGCTATAGTAGTGTAGCCCCGCCCATTCCTACTGAAGGACCGATACAGGACAGCCAACCAGAACAGAGCTAATTTGCATGTATCAGTCTAAAATGTGTAGTATAAAAATCAGCCAGTTGCTGAGTTCTTATCGATGGTTAGATTTTGGAAAATTATCACACAACAAAAAAATCGGAGAGAATTGTAGACATTCTTGGGGCAACGAATTTAACAAGGACTACAAACTCTGTAAGGACTACATTCCCCAGCGCGCACGGGCGCCAGGTTTTGGCGCGTTTTTACGTTGGCGCCGGCCATTTTGTTTTCACACTCCTTTTCAAACGTTTTGCGCCGCGACTTTCATTCAAAAAACTTTCAGCGGGTCTTTCAGGTTTGTGGATAAAACTCCTATTCGCGTCCAACCCGGCGGGTTTTTGCACGTTCGTCTCAAACCGGGAGTGCAAGACTGGAAAAAGTCGCGCAGCTGAGGAAAAGAAGTGGTGTTGCATCGAAGTTTTTGTGCTCCGCCGTTGTGTGAAGACCCCGATTATGGCCACCGCAACACCGAGCCGCGCCGCGGCCGCCACGCCGCTGTCGCCGACCCGCATCTCCCGCTTACAGGAGAAAGAGGAGCTGCGGCACCTGAACGACAGGCTGGCCGTTTACATTGACCGCGTCCGGTCACTGGAGCTGGAGAACGACAGGCTCATGGTCAAAGTCTCGGAGAAGGAGGAAGTCACGACTAGAGAGGTAATTTTGAATGTCGGGATTTAGCTGCTAATGCTAACAAGAAGCTAACAGTCCCATTGTTTTTCAACGGAGTGGCTAGTTAGCGCGTTAGCTAGTACATAATCGCTGTTGCAGACGTGCAGGGATTATGTTAACATGGTCATGATTTTATTTTTTTTTAACAACGAGCCAGTTTTTGATGGTCTTCAAAGCTTACTTGTTGGTTACGATAAGTTTTGCAGTCATACTTTAAATATTACGGGGTGCCGGTATGTAACGTTAATTGATGCACCACTTAAGGTGGAACGGAATAATTCGAACTTCAGCTTCGTTGGGTTCAGTTCTTTTGTTGATGTATTTATTTGTTATTGTATGTCAAACACTAATAACTGAATAACGAGGATGCCTTATTTTATCCCATGCTGTGTGAGCGGTTGAAAAAGTTCTGTAAACTTGGCACGAATAAATATATGTGAGCAATAATTGATATAATGTAGTTTAAACTGCTGTTGTAGTTGATGAATATTGTTCCATAGTTTATGTGTGAGGGCTGAGTTTGAGGTTCTTGAGGCAAATGATTATCAAGAGAGCTTAAAAGGTGACAATTAGGGTGAAACTGTGGTCAAATCAGTGTAACCTAAGATTATGAGGATGTAGCTCATGGTTTTTTTTTTATTATTTATGCTTACTGTTTATTTCAATGTAAGTCTGATAAAAGTGCTGTTGATCTCTCCAGTTTCTAGCCGCTCCCTATAAACAAATGGGAGTGGCCGGCGCACTTTTCAAATTTGAATCCTATTTTTTTCCCCCTTTTGACTCTCTTTTATTTAATAACTCATTATAAAGACCCTGATCTCTCATTATTTGCCCAAGAATGTGGTAAAAGTATGGACCCAGTTGCTTTGAAGTCAGGAATTACTTTTAAAGTCATAGGATAAGCACAAACAGGCTTCACATCTGTAGTTGATTTAGGGTTTGTGGTTTAACAGAACCTATGGGGAAAGGCTGGGCCGACATACTTTGCATGCTATGTATGGCTGATAACAGATCTGCCTTAAAAATGGTGCTGTTTTCAGTTGAATCTGTCGGGCGCTGGGGTTGCTGCACTGTAAACACAAAATACTTGCATGTGAACAAGAAACCAGTTTGCATGCAGCTGGACACCACTTGTGTGTAACAAAACAACATGGACGAAGCACATAGCCAGGCGTCTGACTGGTGCTCTGCTTCTTTTCCCTGCAAAAGGTGACGGGAATTAAGTCTTTGTATGAGGCAGAGTTGGCCGACGCCAGGCGCGTTCTTGACGAGACAGCGCGAGAGAGAGCGAGGTTGCAGATTGATCTGGGCAAGGCCAACGCTGAACTCGAGGAGGTCACGAAGAAGTAAGTTATTGTTGCATGCATAATTACAAATCCAGTGGGGATCCAGATTAAGCTCAAGTGTACAGTGAGATTGTGCTGCTGTTACGCTGCGATTTAATCCAAGTGTAAGCTTAATTTATGGCTTGGAAGCTTGGTGTATGTGTGTTTTGTTGTCTTGTGTGTTGCAGTAAGTAATGTATAATAACTGAGCTCATGCACATATGTTGTGTAATGGCTTATGCTAACTAAATTTTCTCAGGAGTAAGATTTAAGAGGGAATATTTTCAAAGAGCTGTACAGAGTTTACTTTAAGACCACCTGTTGTATGTCAGTCTTGAGTTCTGAGTTTTTTTCTTGTTCGCCTTACTGACTTAAAGTTTACCCTATAAGCTTTTACCCTCCGTATGGTGGTCTGTGTTTACCATAAGCTTATCCAAGACCAGTTCCATCTGTTGGTATAATACAGGCGACCCGTGCATGTGGGAGGTTCTTACTGTAACGTCGACCTTTGCGTTTCACTGGTAGTTTTTAAAAATCATTTTTTTGCACTCATTGTTTTCTTTCGTTTACTCTTGTTGCTAGTTAACACGCGTTAACAGGAAGTCTGAGGCTATATGTGTTCCCTGATGATGTGACCACAAGGGAAATACCGCAGAACTATAGTCACGTCATCCCCCCCCACCCTCTTAGCTTGCATGATCTAGTTTTAAAATTGAGCAGCATACAGAAAGTCTCTTATCTTATTTATTGGTGATTTCTCCCTTTGGCTGTTTCCTGCTAAACTATGGTTTAATGAATTAGTGCACTTGATCATGTTATGAAAGGCTGTTCTTCACTAAGAGCTTTGAAGTACTTAAGAGGTAGACTAATTAACCCATTTTCTATAGTGAGAGTATACAAATTGACTGATGTTATAATGATGTTATATATTCATTATAAAATATTGGTATTAAATTTTTTATATTTGACATATTTGTGTTTTCCAGTTTTAAAAAGAAGGATGGAGACTTGGTTTTGGCTCAGGCCCGTATCAAGGATCTGGAGTCTCAGTATAATCAGAGCGAGGCGGCCCTCAACACGGCTCTCGGCGAGAATGCATCGCTCGCTGCAGAACTGGCTGACCTGAAAGCTCAGCTGGCTAAGGTTAACCTTCTCACCTTACTTGAATCTCCTTATGCATCAGGCTCATTTAACAGACGTTGAGTGTATGTGGTTGGCTTGTACTGAGTCTTTTGTCTGTTTCAGGCTGAGGATGCTCACGCAGTGGCTAAGAAGCAGCTGGAGGCTGAGACTCTGATGCGAGTGGATCTGGAGAACCGCTGCCAGAGTCTGACCGAGGAGCTGCAGTTCAGGAAGAGCATGTTCGAGGAGGTGGGTGTTCATTCTCCTCCTGATTATGCACACTGTGACGCTGTGTGACACTCTAAAATGACGGGCTAAGACTGTTTTGAACTCATCGTTTATCTCAGCAGGTGGATGAAGAGTAAGCATACATAATGGGCGCGTGCTGGGTTCCTAAGATTGTTGGTTTCTGAAAATAATTGTATACATTTGTGTGTGTATTCGTGCAAATAGTGTTCTCCGTCTTATGGCAAAGATGTTGACGTGAAGTTCTAGTCTGAAAGTAACAGACAGTCATGGTGTGATTTCTTGAAGGAGGTGCGCGAGACCAGGAGACGTCATGAGAAGCGTATGGTGGAGGTGGACTCTGGGGCCAAGCAAGACTATGAGTTCAAATTATCCCAGGCCCTGCAAGATCTCCGCAAGCAGCACGAGGAGCAGGTCAGCCTCTACAAGGAGGAGTTGGAGCATACGTTCCAGGCCAAGGTAATGCGTTTTCCTCTGTACAGTATTAAAACAGACACAGATTTTGGGAGCAAATATTGAATGTATGTTTAACAAAAAGGTTGTTGACTTGAGATGAGATGGCGAGTCTGAGAGCTGAACGTCTGTCATTGTTTCACGGAGCTGGGTTTCAGTGCTGCTCCAGTGCAAACCGCTGAAGGGGGCAATCGCTACAATGCATCTAATATTGGCTTGTAAACAGAGTTGCTCTTTTTCTGTTTGTCTTTGTAGCTGGATAATGCCAAGGTGTCATCTGATCTCAATGACAAGGCAGTGAGTACAGCGCGAGAGGAGCTGCAGGAGGCTCATGTGAGGATCGAGAGTTTGAGCTATCAGCTCTCTGCTCTTCAGAAACAGGTAGGAATGTAATAAACATTAGTTATCATGGATATTACCTGTACGTTAAAGGTCTAACATGTTGTCTTAAGGAAAACTTGTATAGCTGTTTTCTTTTTATATATATATATATATATATATACATTTCTTTTTATTTATTTATATATATATATATATATATATATATATATATATATATATATATATATATATATATATATATATATATATATATATAAGATGGCATTTGTGTGGTTAATTTCATGATTACTAGACTGACAGAAATGAGCCACCAATTGCTTGGAATTAAATATCTTCAGTTTAGATGGAAATGAATGTAGAGAATGTTTCTACCTTCTCTTGTAAAGCCGCAGTTCTGCAGATACTTGTTTATAGCAAGTTTAATAGTGTATATACCAGGCCTCAGCCACCGCCCCATATTTGCTGTATCCTAATGCATTGTGGTGAAAAACTATAACCCATCAGAGGTAATGTGATCAAGACATTGGATCTCAATGTATACAATCTCATATTGAAGGGTGGCCTTTGTATGGAAAACGTTTTCTAAGCTCTTATGACCAGCCACTGTGATGTGTAGTGTAGTAGTGTGAAGTAGTGAGAAGTTTTGTATGTTCTTTCCCGCAGTCGGCAGCAGCAGAAGAGCGTGTGCGGGAGCTGGAAGACATACTGAACAGCGAGCGTGATAAGCATCGTAGACTGATAGATGGTAAAGAGCGCGAGATGGCTGAGATGAGGGAGCGCATGCAGATGCAGCTCAATGAATACCAGGAGCTGCTGGATGTCAAGCTGGCCCTGGACATGGAGATAAACGCCTACAGGAAGCTGCTGGAAGGAGAGGAGGACAGGTGAGTGTGGAGAGACTCTAAAACATCGCAACGGGGTGTTGCCCCTAGTTTTGATCCTTAGCCAGTCAAACTGAGAACCTATCAAACAAATCTACCATAGATGTCAGCTCACCTCGCAAGCCAGACCTCCACCTGTTGTCAGTGCCTGGTGTGATGTGTATTTAACGTGGCCAGAAACTCCCCGTTATGACAGGAAAGGCCTGTTTGAGTGGTGCCTAAAATAACTAACCACATCTAACATGGCGTGCCGGTTCAGACAGTGTTCAGAGAACGAAAACAAGAAAAACAAACCCGAGGGGGCAGCTGGGCGGCGTGGAGGTTGGAGGTAGATGTTTGGATCGGGGGAGGTTTGCCCTCCAGGTTTGGTGTAAAGCATGCTCCTGCCTTCTCCTCCCTTCCTTGGTCTGGCTGAACCTGTGTGTTTTGTGTTGAGTTTAGTTTCAAGCCCGGTCTTAAACGCAATTGGTGAAATTACAGAATTTGGGGTGAAACTATCCTGCCTAAGTCTTGATTACATTACATCTTCAGATGAATGTGTAGACCTTCTCTTGTAACATATTTGGAACTAAAGTCCAAAGACCCACAGCAGCTAGGTTGGGCACTTTTGCTCTAAAGGCAAATTGCGTTACAATGCCTGGGGCAGTTCTTGTAAATGCATATTTACCTGAGTACATTACAGGTTTCTGGGTCCAGGTGTGCAGTCGGTGCTAGTGGCAAACTTAAGATTTGCTGGAAGCTGCATGTCTTGAATTGCTTCAGGTGGGCTGACTTGGAAGGAATGTCAAGAATGCTCTTTCGTATGTGAGAGCCTGATTGCACAGGCTGTTAAGCTCAATGTATTCTTGTGTACCACATTCGGGTAGACTTGGACATGTCTGTAAGTCTCTTGTTAAACCGTAAACATGTTCACTGTGTAAAGAAAAATCAGCTGTTATTTACTTTATTTCTAGCTCAAATCCATGAGGTGTCGGGGGATGGTGGGTTTCAGGTTCCTCTCATGTAAGCTAAATGATGGAATGGTGTCAATCAAACACTGTCCTATATGTTTGAGCTGAGTTCTGCAAGACTGTAGGGAATAGGGCTTCAAGTGTAGGAGCTCCTGGATGTATCAAAGCTTAGTGGGGAGTGTAAAGGCAATCAGCCAGCTTTACTCAAGGGTGTAGTTCACGAGCACAAAGAGAAGAATTAAAATGAATAAAAGAAGACTTGAAGAATGTGGGAGAGTTAATATGCACAGTAGTAGTAGTTCTTGACTCTTGCCTGTAGATGGCATTGTTCACCAGTCAAATACTAAAACTCTGCCCAAGTAACTCCACCTCAGGTGTATTGTGGACATGCATCCATCTAACTCTAACCTTAGCCACAACCCGAAACCTAATCCTGACTGGGCTCAATCAAAACCAGTTACAGGACCGTGTCAGCAGTATGTCTACAAAAAAAAAAAGGCGGTTTGAGACGGTCTATATTTGTGTTATGACTTCTCAGATGAATATCTATAGATATGAACTTGCAAATATAGTGGACCGAACTTGTACACAGTTAATTAAAATCTTGATAATTACTGAATATATTCAGGTTCTTTATTGTTATTACATTATTGATATGTTATTGAGACTCTGAGCATGCAATTAATCTGAAATGCACCCTCCAAGTAAAGTGTCACCTCTTTAACGATTAGTCCATTTTACATGGGCTGTAGAAAACTCTACTTACTTAGAAGTTACTGATAAAGATAAATATTTATGGCATGTAAATATTTACTTATAAATATTTATTTGGTGTTTAGATTAAATTGAATGAAACTTTTTAAACCTTATGGTGTTTAGCTTATAGTATTTGATGTGGGTAAATAATAAGAGCTTAAAAGAGTTGGGATTTGTGCAGTAGTATTTATATATTTAATTGTTTGCTTATTTAGCACACTGTGTAATGTTCTATTTTAATACAGATGAGCTGTGTTTAAGACTGTTTTATCTTCCCCAGACTGAAGCTTTCCCCCAGCCCCTCTTCTCGAGTGACTGTTACCCGAAGCACAGCCAGCAGTTCTTCTTCTCGTGCTTCCCGCGCCAAGAGGAAGCGCGTGGAGGAGGAACCGCTCATGACGCCCAATGTTCACATCAGCCAGCAGGCTGAGGCTACAGGTGGCATCACTATTGAAGAGATCGACCTGGAGGGCAAATCAGTTACCCTCAAGAACAACTCTGATAAGGTGGGTTATGGGTCAGACCCAGTGTGTATAAGAACAAGGATGGATTCCTTGAAGTTTGGGCAGATGAGTTAAAATCACAGGAAATTAAACTTTAGAGTTTAGAACACTGACTAATTTGGTGACACAAGCCAAAATCACTTGTGATTATTGGGATTGAATTATAATTTAATTATTAATCTTTTAAAATGTCTTCTGTTTTAGGATCAGTCTCTGGGAAGCTGGAGGCTAAAGAGGCAGATTGGAGAAGGAGAAGAAATTACCTACAAATTCAGCCCCAAGTTTGTCCTTAAGGCAGGCCAGACTGTCACGGTCAGTGGGTTTCTGTGTCTGTTTATCTCGGCTTTTGATCTCACTGGTTTTACTTTTGCCTGTTCTGTTCACCCAAGTAAACAGACTTGCGTTTGATGTTGTTTTTCTCTGCTCTGCTCAGGTATGGGCTGCAGATGCAGGTGTGGCTCACAGCCCTCCTTCAGATTTGCTGTGGAAGAGCCAGAGCAGCTGGGGCACTGGAGACGAAACCCTCACGTTGTTGGTCAACTCAGATGGAGAGGTATGTGTTCGGGTCACTTTTGGGGCTCTCTTGTTTCGGTTTTAACACTGATTGTGTATTTCACACGCTCTTGAAGGAGTAAGTAAACAAAAATAAATGTATCCCTTAGGTTTATAGAGCTCATGGAATTTTAAAAAGTGTATTCCAGCTATAGCCAGTGTGGGTCATCAATGAATTTTGCTTTTAGCATCTTGAAAACTTGGGAAAGAAAGACATATTTGCACATTTTCTATATTGTGAATGTTATTATGGCTACTTCCTTTTTCAGCACCAATTTATACCCCTTTGTGGCAATCACTTCAGTCAAAGATGTCAGGAAAATGTAAATTTGCATAATAGTTGTGCGCTATGCTTAAGCAGTTTTGGACTGAAAACTGGCAACTTCAGCTCACTAATTGGCAGGTTTCAAACACTGGCTGTTTTTGTCCGCTCAGCACAAAGGCAGCCTGTTTCTCTTCATTACAGGTCATGGAAATTCAGTGAGAAGTCAGGGAATTTGACATTTGGAGTGGGAGCCCTGTATTTATAGAGTCTGGGTTTAATTAAGCGTAAAAGTATTTTTTTGTGTTACTCAATCTGAAAATCCTATCTGACTCTCTAGGAAGTGGCAAAACGAATAGTCACAAAAAGCGTGGTAGAGATAGAGAATGGAGATGACGAGGAAGGAGACTTTGGAGATGAACATCTGTTCCATCAGCAGGCAAGTTTAAAGTTTTTATTGTATTACTATTTTATATATCAAACGTTTTAGATACACTACCAGCCAAACGTTTTAGATACACTACCAGACAAACGTTTTAGATACACTACCAGACAAATGTTTTAGATGCACTACCAGTCAAACGTTTTAGATACACTACCAGACAAACGTTTTAGATACACTACCAGACAAACGTTTTAGATACACTACCAGACAAACGGTTGTGTATATATGTTAACATTTTAAACCTGGTAAAGTTTTTGTGTATTAAAGTGCCATACAAACACAGTTAAGTCTGTTGGTGTGTCTGGTTGGTGGGATTTATTAATATTACACACATTGCGTTTGTGATTTCTTGGCTTTGACTTGGCTTTTCCTTCTCTCTTTCCAGGGTGATCCAAAAACCCGGTCCAGAGAATGTGCAGTAATGTGAGGGGAGCTTCATTCGGCGCAGTATTTTATTATTATTTTTCTCCCCGCGCCCCCCCTCCTGACGATTCTCTCATAGAGCCACTACTTCTGTATTCTTCAATCATGAGTTCCTAAAATTGCTCCCACCCTTCCCCGGCAGAATTTCACTGACACAGAATTTTTTGAAAGGACCTCATTTTTTAAAGTCAGGTAACCATGAACTGTGTATCAACAGTTTTTTTTGTATCTTTTTTTTGTCCCCCACTCTTAGCTACTGCAGCGCTTCTCTTTCTAATTATTTTTTTGACTAACGTCAAAAGGAATTTGGAAAGCTTCCTAACAGATGCATCACCCCGTTAGCACAGAGGTCTAAAACACGACATAGGGGAAGGAACATTGTTAAGAAAGTTGTTTAATCCGGTAAAGGAGCTGCATGTCCGTGCGGTCACCCTGTGGTTGGTTATGTAGGAATGAGAAACATGTTGAGAGGCTTGGAGGGATTTGCATCCGTGATATATTATATAATTTACTGTAGGTGGAACTGACAGCTATCGCTTAGCTTGTGTATTGTTTTCGCTTCGCCGGCAGGATAAACAGGGTGGAAAAAGACAACCAGCGTTCCGGGAGACTGATCGCTTCATAGCTCCGCAATGCAGCGTTTATCTTCTGGTTTAATAATAATATTAATAATAATAATGATCACTGAATGAATACAATGTGAGCTCTGTCGCTGATACTGATGAATGTTTTATACTGTGGGCATTTTGGGAGTCTAGAGTCTAAAAGACTGGACTTGATTTTTATTTTTTTTCTTCTTCTTCTTTTGTAATCATGCAACTAAACCTCAAATTATGGATCTAGCTGCCTTTTCCTCTTGAGCCTCCATCTCGAATCATGCAAAATAAGCTGCCTTTGTCAGAGTTCAGGTAGATGTCTGCGATAGGACGGATGATGAGGGGAGATCAAAGGAGCCGTGTCATGAGTCAGTTCACTGAAGCCAAGCTAATGTAGTCGAGCATTTCTATTAACATGTTCAGTCTTACCTCGCTCTTGTTGAGCTCGCTCGCTCACGCTGAGCAGGGCAGTCGCGTTCAGAACGTTCTGAATTAACATTAATCACGCAGGTAAACGCATCGCTGATCAGTTTCACCGCTATTTGCGCAAAGTGTGTCGCTTTTACGACTTGACCAAAGATGGGCCTTATCCGTAGGGCTGGAAAATGAGCGTTTGAAGAAAATGAGGTTCATTGATTCGAAGCCAGCCCTTCAATTTGCAGATACTTGGAGAGACCTGCTACATAGTTTGGAAGTGATGTTCCAAATTTAGCCTGACGGATTATTCAGGCGCTGGTGAACAATCACGCTGGACAGTGCTTTTCCACCCTGTTCATTCTGATGACTTGTCTATGTTTTTAGTTGCAAGTGTAATGCAACATTTAAGTACGCAGTGAGTATTTTTTTTTTTTTCTACGAGGCTGAACGGCTAACTTTTTACTTCAAAAGTCACCTTTTGGAAAGGTGTCCACTCGAGTTGGAACTAAGAGTTAAACTTAGAAATTTGATCCCCACCCTCCTCCCCCCAGTGCACAACAGGGAATTCAGGCCTCATGTGCGTTTGAAAGTGAGATGAATTATTGAGCACATTTGTAAATTATTTGCAGCAGTTGATGTCAGATGCAACCTTTTTTGTAATTCTAATATTGGCCTGGGAAACAGATTCTATTAGTCTTGCGACTAGCGTGCTTTGAATATTGAATAACGTTAAAGGGGATAATGTAATCAGATTGTTTACATTTTTATCGCGCTGATGGTTCTGTTAGAAGGGTAAATGGTACCCATGATTGTGTCCCAAACGCTGATATTCAAGTGCATTGATGATTGGTTGATTTGTCGCTCAGACTGCACACGTTTGTCTGCGGGAGTGTATTTTTAAGCGTTTTTAAGGCTCCTTCAGGCTCATAGGACGTTTTAGTTCATTTCTATTGCGACTGGGTTTTTTTTTTCTTTTTTATCGAACAAACTCCATCTGTGAATATAAATGTCAATTTCTGTTTGGAATTTTCAACACTGTTGATACGAAATGGGTTCTCTCTTTCTTCAGGGTTTATTAGACGCGACTGTGACATTTAGGTGCTTTTTGTAGTCTTGGCGTAAAGTTGCAGGATGACATTAAATACAGTGATAATTCTACTGTAGAGAAATTGCTATTTGGATGACACAGGCGGATCTGTGTGTTCAGGAAAAGCTGAGCAGTTTGAGCCGTTTTTAAAATGTGAAAAGGGCGAACATCTAAATTGGCGGAACAAGAAAAGCGTCTTGATCGTCCAGCGAGGACCTGAAGGGCTTCAACTCGGGGAGGGAGCATGCCAAATTTGTCATTACTTTTAACGTTTGGTTTATACTTTTATTTGTGATTTTAAATTTTTTTGTATGCATAATACAATAAATGTTTTACATTTTAAAGAGGTGGCTGCATTCGGTTGTTTTCTTACAGAACCGATATTTGATCAAAAATATGAATTAATATTTGAATAAGAGGATATTCAAATATTGAATATTCAAATATTGATGAATATTTGATCAAAATAAGACTTTGTATAGTATCCTATGGGATTAAAGTGAGTGGCACCCATGCTACATTGTTGTTATTCAGATATTGCTTTATTATTAACATGAGATACTCTACTGTGGAAGACCTGATAGACCACCAAAACTGTCCCCACCATAGAGCAGCACTTATAGAGGACCGATCCTGCTTTTCCAGTTTTTTCTGGCTTTTCGTGGGTGGGTGGGTGTGGGTGGGTGTGAGTGTGTGGTCTATAAGGTCATAAATTCTAAAGTACACACCGCTGGGAAAAACTCTCCCACTGAACCCCTTTGGTTGGAATTCCAGCACGGAGTGATGTAATCTCGTAACACAGTCTATTGTGCCTGCCTACCAGCAAGCTTGGCACTCCCTCAAAGCTACTGCATCCAGTCACACTGGCCATTGACCAGTCAGCAAAAAAGTAGTTGGGCTGACTACTTAGCAAACTGGGCACATCAATAGGTGGGGCTGTAGGGTGGGGAGGTATATTGTAAGTAATATATATAAACATAAACAAAATAGGATTTTATCCATGATGACCATATTAGTTATATTGAGTGTGCTTATGCTACATTGGTTAAGGCATGTTCACCATTTCAACTGATATCATCCACCAGGAACAGAGCTCTAAGGCTAAACGCTCTATCGTTTTCATTTTATTTACAGTTTTCTTAGATGGTAAAGAAAATCTACTGCAATGGTGGAAGCATCACAAAACAAAGCTCAGCACTGGAGGAAAAAATAAAAGAATAAAATCTCTATATAAACAAATGTTTTGTGGTAATACAGTCAAGTTAGTCTCTTGACATTGTTGATCTGGTCACATCCTTTCTTAAATATACATTGATGACATTAGGCAGATCCTCTGCATGTGCACAGGTAGGTGAAGGTAGTGTTAGTTTACCTGTACACAGGTAGGTGAAGGTAGTGTTAGTTTACCTGTACACAGGTAGGTGAAGGTAGTGTTAGGGGTCCTACTTGAGGACTCTTATTGGTGTAGTGTAAGGTGATTATTCAGGTGGGGAAGGGAACCCCAGTCTACAGCATGGAGGGCAGCAGTGTAACCCATTACACTATACCAACAACCACACTGTATTTGTTCAACCAGTTTGTGTACATAAATAAAAATACAATTTTATTTAACTGGGATTTAGAAAATTGTGTTTTTATGTTGTAATGTGAGTAATGTCAGTTGCTTCCAATATGTACGTTGGGTGCAGGGTTGGCTTGTTTTTATTATTGTTTAAAATATAACTTAAATATTCAGGCTGGAGCCAATCCCAGCATCATCGGGCGAAAGCGGGGTACACCATGCACAGGTTACCTGGAGGAAACCCCCTCAATCATGGGGAGAACATGAAGACTCCATGCAGAAGGGAATTCAACCCGGATCGTCTTGCTATGAGTCGACTGTGCTAACCACTGCACCACTGTGCCCCCAGATTCTGGTTCCATTAACTTACATTAAAAGTAAAGTAAGTTTTTGCCCTCTCCTATAAAGTTGCTATTATATATATATATATATATATATATATATATATATATATATATATATGTAGAACCCCTGTCTACAGCATCTCGGGGCCGCAGGCAGCGTAACCCACTAGTCTGGTTACTCCGGGTGCTCTTGTTTCCTCCCATGGTCCAAACACATACATGGTAGGTTGATCAGTCACTCTAAATTGCCTGTAGGTGTGAAAGTGTTGGCCATGCAATAGACTGGTGACATGTCCATGGTGTACCATGCCTTTGCCTGATGCTGCTGGGCTTCAGCCCCTCCGTGACCCTCTACTAGTGGTAAAAAGCGGAAGATAATATATATATATATATATATACACACACACATATACAGTTATTGAGACTTCTCTGACATTCTCTGAATGCTCTGTTAAGTGTTTTCTGTTAATAATAATCATATTACATAATTCTCATATAGCGCTTTTCTAAATCCCAAAAACGCTTACAATCATTATCAGATTATAATCATGTGTAGAAAGAAAATAGAAACATTGAACACACACAGAGTAAAGAAGAAGCATCAACCTGACAATAACTAGACATCAGAGATGAGTGGTAGACAGAGGGAAGTTCATAGGCGAGTCTTAAGATTTAATTTAAATTTGGAAAGAGAGGAAGACTGTTTGACCACAGGTGGGAGAGAGTTCCACCAGGAGTCTAGAAAAAGCCTGATCAACAAAGCCACAGAGTTTAGATGATGGGACATTTAGGAGCCCAGACGGTTTGTAGGGAAGAGGAAGGTTGGACAGTTGGTGCAAGATTGTTTAGAGCTCTCACGATCCCGATTACTTGGATTGTAAGAAATGGAAAATGTGGTAGCACTGAAAAATATTTAAACCCAAAACCCTGCTCTGATCCTGAAAACCTGAGCTGAACTGCAGAGCTTAATAGTTTGATGGTGCACCTGTGGTGGCAGAAAGCAAGTGCTGGGATTTGGGCTGGAAAGCTGGCTGGAAATCCACGTTACCACTAGAGCGCAGTGCTCCTCGCTGGTGAGCCACTCGACGGCTGGTGCCGAACACTTCAGGGGTTGTGTTTGTGTGCACGATAGAAATCGATTGCTTGTTGGTGAGCCGAGTTTCATCCTCTTATCTCTGTAATTCACTGGCACCTGTGGCGACTGCAGCATATTACTTATGGCAATTTTAACATGTCGAAGTCTAATCTGTCTCTATGGGGAATCGAAAAAATGAATCATACGGTGGGCCCTGCTTAGCTTTAAATAACCATCTCCCTCTTTATGTCTTCTCAGGGTTATTGGGACTATTGTCCATCCTCCTCGCTCGCCAGTTCTGGATGTCCACTCGCAAGACCACAGGGCCATTATAGCCTTTTCTCGGTCACTCCTTCGCTCGCCCATCGTTTTTTGCCTTCCCCACATTCGTTTTCTTTCTCCTGGTCCTTCTCAGTCCATACATATTGCATGTTCTCTTCTTTGTGGCCCCTCCCAACCACTCACAGTCTTTCCTTTGAGGAGACCTGTAGCAATCCTCTGTTATGCCTTGACAGTCTGTCTTGCACTAGAGTTTAACATTCATTGCATCATGCTTGTTGCAATATCCTCTTTGCCATCATCATCAGCATCATCATCAGCAGCAGCTTCCAGGTTCTTCGTTTCTGGAACCGGTTGTGATTCTCCCCCAGCGGTTCCTATTTTTTAAAGCAGTGGGTTCATATGGGCACACGTCTGTGCTTTCCAGCTGGACGACACTGTAATTAAGAGGGGCTGAAAAGTTAAAGGAACGGTCTGCTCGGCTCTGAGCGAACACAGTAACCTTTAGGTTGATTTTTGTTTACCCAAAAATGTTCCCGCCGGCATTTACAAAAGCCATGCTGACACTGTCGCCCAACACGGCTCTGCCGAGGGGCTCGTTTTATTGTCTCGCTTTTGTCACATCATTGCAAATGTGCCGCTTACGCCCACTGACCAACTGACAATGCACGCCCACTGCTAGCTTTCATCTGGTGTGTGTGTGCGAGTGTGTATGTGTGTGTGTGCATGGAAAAAAAAAATCAATGCCAGCTTCTTCACAATGCAACACGCCTGCTGTGGAGCCCTCCCCCCGTTTCAAATCTTCTAACCTTCTACGCTGCGGGGTCACCGGCGCGCTGCTGTTAATTACAATTTTTAGATGTTACGCAGGTAAATGGTTTTTAAAGTCGGGTGGTTTTGGAACACGACGATAAAATCTGCTCTTGTTTGTTTCTTGAGTTGTAGTGAATGACTTTAGAGCTGTAAGGTGGTAATAAGGGGCTACCACACGTCTGCAGGGGGCTTATGCAATATATTTGAATAACATAATTTTATATTCTAGGACAGAGATAACCAACCCCCTCTAACACTAACAGACATCACCTGATCCACCTTATTATTGCCCTCAGTCGGCCCTGCGGGGGGCTATATTTGGGTTTGAGGTGAATCCAGATACTAACACTGTTACACTGCGGGGTCACTGACATCCTGCTGGTACTTACAATTTCAGATGCTTATGCAGGAAATCCTTGATTTTAAGGTGGTGGTTTTGGAATACGATGATAAAATCTGCTCTTGTTTGTTTCTTGAGTGGTAGTGAATGACTTCAGAGCTGTAAGGTGGGGTTTGGTACAAGCTACCCCCCCAAATAAGGGGCTAGAACACATAAAACTCATCTGCAGGGGTGCTTATGCAATATGTTTGAATAACATAATTTTATATTCTAGGACAGAGATAACCAACCCCCTCTAACACTAACAGAGCTCACCTGATCCACCTTATTATTGCCCTCAGTCGGCCCTCAGTTCATTTTTGTTTCTTGAGTGGTAGTGAATGACTTGAGAGCTGTAAGGTGGGTTTTTTGGTACAAACTACCCCCCAAATAAAAGCTAAAACACATCTGCAGGGGTGTTTATGGAATAAGTTTGAATAACATAATCTTATATTCTAATACACTGTTAACAAACCTGCTCTAACACTAACAGAGCTCACCTGATCCACCTTATTATTGCCCTCAGTCGGCCCTGCGGGGGGCTATATTTGGGTTTGAGGTGAATCCAGATACTAACACTGTTACACTGCGGGGTCACTGACGTCCTGCTGTTACTTACAATTTCGGATGCTTATGCAGGAAATCCTTGATTTTAAGGTGGTGGTTTTGGAATACGATGATAAAATCTGCTCTTGTTTGTTTCTTGAGTGGTAGTGAATGACTTGAGAGCTGTAAGGTGGGGTTTGGTACAAGCTACCCCCCAAATAAGGGGCTAACACATCTGCAGGGGTGTTTATGGAATAAGTTTGAATAACATGATCTTATATTCAAATACACTGTTAACAAACCTGCTCTAACTCCAACAGAGCTCACCTGATCCACCTTATTATTGCCCTCAGTCGGCCCTGCGGGGGGCTATATTTGGGCTTAAGGGGGATCCAGATACTTTCCCGTTTACACTGCGGGGTCACTGACATCCTGCTGTTACTTACCGTTTCAGATGCTTATGCAGGAAAATGGTTTTAAAGTCTGGTGGTTTTGGAATACGATGATAAAAGCTGCTCTTGTTTGTTTCTTGAGTGGTAGTGAATGACTGGAGAGCTGTAACATAGGTTTGGTACAAGCTACCCCCCAAATAAGGGGCTAACACATCTACAGGGGTGTTTATGGAATATGTTTGAATAACAATCTTATATTTTAGGACAGAGCCAACCAACCCACTCTAACACTAACAGAGCTCACCTGATCCACCTTATTATTGCCCTCAGTCGGCCCTGCTGGGGGCTATATTTGGGCTTAAGGGGGATCCAGATACTAACACTTTTACACTGCGGGGTCACTGACATCCTGCTATTACTTACAATTTCAGATGCTTATGCAGGAAATCCTTGATTTTAAGGTGGTGATTTTGGAATATGATGATAAAAGCTGCTCTTGTTTGTTTCTTGAGTGGTAGTGAATGACTTGAGAGCTGTAAAGTGGGGTTTGGTACAAGCTACCCCCCAAATAAGGGGCTAACACATCTGCAGGGGGTGTTTATGGAATATGTTTGAATAACATGATCTTATATTCTAGGACAGAGATAACCAGCCCCCTATAACACTAACAGAGCTCACCTGATCCACCTTATTATTGCCCTCAGTCGGCCCTGCGGGGGGCTATATTTAGGCTTGATGTGAATTCAGATACGAACACTGTTACACTGCGGGGTCACTGACATCCTGCTGGTACTTACAATTTTAGATGCTTATGTAATAAAATAGTTTTTAAAGTCTGGTAGTTTATCATCACCAACACTGTTCCTTCATCCATTCATTCCTTTATCACCACCAACACTGTTCCTTCATTCCTTCATTCCTTTATCACCACCAACACTGTTCCTTCATCCCTTCATTCCTTTATCATCACCAACACTGTTCCTTCATTCCTTCATTCCTTTATCACCACCAACACGGTTCCTTTATCCCTTCATTCTTTTATCATCACCAACACTGTTCCTTCATCCCTTCATTTCTTTATCATCACAAACACTGTTCCTTCATCCCTTCATTCCTTTATCATCACCAACACTGTTCCTTCATTCCTTCATTCCTTTATCACCACCAACACGGTTCCTTCATCCCTTCATTCTTTTATCATCACCAACACTGTTCCTTCATCCCTTCATTTCTTTATCATCACAAACACTGTTCCTTCATCCCTTCATTCCTTTATCATCACCAACACTGTTCCTTCATCCCTTCATTCCTTTATCATCACCAACACTGTTCCTTCATCCCTTCATTTCTTTATCATCACAAACACTGTTCTTTCATCCCTTCATTCCTTTATCATCACCAACACTGTTCCTTCATCCCTTCATTCCTTTATCATCACCAACACTGTTCCTTCATCCCTTCATTCCTTTATCATCACCAACACTGTTCCTTCATCCCTCTATTGCTTTATCATCACCAACACTGTTCCTTCATCCCTTCATTCCTTTATCATCACCAACACTGTTCCTTCATCACTTCATTCCTTTATCATCACCAACACTGTTCCTTCATCCCTTCATTCCTTTATCATCACCAACACTGTTCCTTCATCCCTTCATTCCTTTATCACCACCAACACGGTTCCTTCATCCCTTCATTCTTTTATCATCACCAACACTGTTCCTTCATCCCTTCATTTCTTTATCATCACAAACACTGTTCCTTCATCCCTTCATTCCTTTATCATCACCAACACTGTTCCTTCATCCCTTCAATCCTTTATCACCAACAACACTGTTCCTTCATCCCTTCATTCCTTTATCATCACCAACACTGTTCCTTCACCCCTTCATTCCTTTATTATCACCAACACTGTTCCTTCATCCCTCTATTGCTTTATCATCACCAACACTGTTCCTTCATCCCTTCATTCCTTTATCATCACCAACACTGTTCCTTCATCCCTTCATTCCTTTATCATCACCAACACTGTTCCTTCATCCCTTCATTCCTTTATCATCACCAACACTGTTCCTTCATCCCTCCATTGCTTTATCATCACCAACACTGTTCCTTCGTCCCTTCATTCCTTTATCATCACCAACACTGTTCCTTCATCCCTCTATTGCTTTATCATCACCAACACTGTTCCTTCATCCCTCCATTGCTTTATCATCACCAACACTGTTCCTTCATCCCTTCATTCCTTTATCATCACCAACACTGTTCCTTCATCCCTTCATTCCTTTATCACCAACACTGTTCCTTCATCCCTCTATTGCTTTATCATCACCAACACTGTTCCTTCATCCCTTCATTCCTTTATCATCACCAACACTGTTCCTTCATCACTTCATTCCTTTATCATCACCAACACTGTTCCTTCATCCCTTCATTCCTTTATCATCACCAACACTGTTCCTTCATCCCTTCATTCCTTTATCATCACCAACACTGTTCCTTCATCCCTTCATTCCTTTATCATCACCAACACTATTCATTCATCCCTTCATTCCTTTATCATCACCAACACTGTTCCTTCATCCCTTCATTCCTTTATCATCACCAACACTGTTCTTTCATCCCTTCATTCCTTTATCATCACCAACACTGTTCCTTCATTCCTTCATTCCTTTATCACCACCAACACGGTTCCTTCATCCCTTCATTCTTTTATCATCACCAACACTGTTCCTTCATCCCTTCATTTCTTTATCATCACAATCACTGTTCCTTCATCCCTTCATTCCTTTATCATCACCAACACTGTTCCTTCATCCCTTCATTCCTTTATCATCACCAACACTGTTCCTTCATCCCTTCATTCCTTTATCATCACCAACACTGTTCCTTCACCCCTTCATTCCTTTATCATCACCAACACTGTTTCTTCATCCCTTCAATCCTTTATCACCACCAACACCGTTCCTTCATCCCTCTATTGCTTTATCATCACCAACACTGTTCCTTCATCCCTCTATTGCTTTATCATCACCAACACTGTTCCTTCATCCCTTCATTCCTTTATCATCACCAACACTGTTCCTTCATCCCTTCATTCCTTTATCATCACCAACACTGTTCCTTCATCACTTCATTCCTTTATCATCACCAACACTGTTCCTTCATCCCTTCATTCCTTTATCATCACCTACATTGTTCCTTTACTTTCTTCATCAGATGTTGTCGGTTCTGTATGAGGGGTAGAGATGTAGATGCTCATTAGAAATTTAAGGTTTACATTCTTATGCTGTGCGTGTGTATTCCATTGCTTAGTCAATGTATATACAAGTATAAGACACATTCATTCTGTACTTGTGTATGCAGAAGCAATTGGGGTGCAACTAATTCTGATTGGTGTGAACAGGAGCAAAAATCTGATAACGTAGACAGTATATGAATATTTGAGACTGTCCTGTATGTGTGAGGGTTTTAGAAGGCAGTGATAAAAGCTGCTCTTGCTTGTTCCCTGAGTGGTAGGGAATGACGCGAGAGCTGAAAGCATGAATTTGGGGCTCTTGGTACAAGCTACAGCCTTTCCACCCAAATAAAAGGGCAAAAACACATCTACAGTTTCCCTTTGGAATCATTTGGAGTTGCGTAATCTTGTATTCTAGGACAGTGTTCAGGGTGCAACCAGACAGCAACCCCTTCACACGGCGGGGTCACTGACAAACTGCTGTTAACGATATTTTCAGACCATTTATGCCAATTAACTGAAATAATTATAATTATTTATGTTTCTGGCCCGGTGCTTTTGGAGCACAGTGATAAAAGCTTCTTGTTCCTGAGTTTCTTATTGTATTTGTACTTCTATCCGGTGTGGATCAGAGGAGGATGGGTTCTTCTTTGAGTCTGGTTCCTTTTGAGCTTTCTTGCTTTGAGGGAGTTTTTTTTCTTGCCACTGTTTCCCGGCTTGGACCCGGATTTTCTGTAAATCTGCTTTGTGAACACATCCGTTGTAAAAGGCTCATAATAAATAAACCCTGACTTGGTAGTGAATGACTTGAAAGCTGTTAGCATGCATTTGTGGGGGGGTTTGGTATGAGCTTCAGCCTTTCCACCCAAAGAAACAGGGCAAAAAACACTGCATGGGTGCTGGAATATTTTTATATTACATAACGTTCTATTCTAGAACCCAGCTTACTATCCCTGCTCATCACTGGTCTTTGTGATGCGCTATATGTTGATATTGAGCTGAAATCTGCAGATAGAAGGTAGACCTACAGAAGCATTGGTTCCTGCTTCTGGAGATCTACCTTCCACTGTTCTAGGACACTGGTTCCTACTTCTGGAGATCTACCTTCCAATGTTCTAGGACACTGGTTCTTGCTTCTGGAGATCTACCTTCCAATGTTCTAGGACACTGGTTCCTGTTGTTTCAAACCTTCTAACCCATCTACACTGTGGGGCTGGTGTAGGTTAAGGTTAAAGTTTATTTATTGATATAGCACTTTTTACAAAAGATATTGTCACAAAGTAGTAGGGGCATAGCTAGTCCTAGTTAAATTGAGTCCCAGCACCCATAAAGATTATAGAGAAAATATCTTTTTTTTTCTTTTAATGTTAATTTGTCTCTGACAAGCTGGAAATGTTAAATGTTAAAACCATAGAGAATATATTTTTAAACCAATTATTTTAACAACAAAAAAATATATATAATAAATATACTGTAACACACTGCAGTCATTATCAGCAGTCCATATTTCTGATCACCCTTTATTCTGTTATTGTTAGCTAGGAGTGACTATCTACTATTATTATTTATCAGGCTAATGCTGCAGGTGGTCTGTTTACTGTTTATAAAGGAGAGAGAGAAGCTGTAGCTGCTGTGCTGGTGGTTAGTCTGTGTGTTATTAAAGATAAGGTATAGAGTAGTGCTGTCTGTATGTGTATTAGATAATTAATGTTACAGAATGATAAGATATGAAGAGATGATACTATAATGTAACTCTGTTGTGTGTGTGTGGTCAGCAAGTCAGCTATAGATATTTGATTCTGATATTCGAGTAAGGCCAACATGATCTCGGAATCTGTTGATAATCGTAATAATATTATATATAATATTATATATATAATAAAACTGATTATTAGAATTGGTGTGTCCGATCTAAATTATTCTAAATATTCTGTCATAGTTTTTTATTATGAGCTGTTTTCATTTGGGTGCTTAGCACCCCTAAACCTCTAAGCCTACACTCGCCCCTGCAAAGCAGCTTTACAGAAAAGTCCAACCCTCCAATGAGCAAGCCAGGAAAAACTCCCTCAGATCAAGAGGAAGAACCTAGAGAGGAACCAGACTCAAAAAAGGGAACCCATCCTTCTCCGGTCCACACCGGATAGTAAAACAAGTACAAATACTATAAGAATAAAATGAACTACTATGTTCATATATGAATATAGAGGCAGAAAGGAGGAGAAGAAAGAACTGATAAGAACGGCTGAAGAAAACGTCTTTGATTAAGTAAGCAGATGGAACCTTTGGAGGTGCCAGTGGATCAAGGAGGCGAGTTTAGAGCTTCAGCATTGGACAGCCTGAAGCTCCATAATGGGAAAACTGGTCCAGAATGCAGGCAGACGAGGCAGCAGCAGCATCAGATCACAGGATGGGCAGCCGTTCAGCACCAGACCACATGGGATGGGCAGTTGTTGGGCTCAACCAGATAATTAGTTCTGCTCTGGGAAACAGAGAACAGTAGAACTGCTCACGTACAAGTTCAGATGCTTACACATACGACCATTACTGGTAGTGAATGACCTGAGAGACTAATCTTATATTCCAGGACAGAACTAACCAACCCGCTCCAACACTACAGAACCTGATCCATCTCATTATTGCCCTCAGCTCGCACTGTTGGGTGCTATATTTGATGGATAATGGAATAAAGGGGTGAAGGAACAATGTTGCTGATGATAAAGGAACGATGGTTTAATCTCACGTTCTAGGACAGAACTAACCAACCTGCTCACCTGATCCATCTCATTATTGCCCTCAGTTGGTCCTGCGGAGGGCTATATTGGGTTTGAAGTAAATCCAGATAGTAGTAACCCTTTTACACTCCGGGGTCACTGGCTTACTGTATATACTAGTATATACTGTGTATACGATATATACCATTTATATTAGTAAAAATTAAAAAATGGTCCAGTGATTTTGGACAACAGTGATAAAAGCTTCTCATGTTTGAGTTTTCTTCAGTGGTGTAGTGGTTAGTACGGTGGTGTAGTGGTTAGTACGGTGGTGTAGTGGTTAGTACGGTGGTGTAGTAGTTAGTACGGTGGTGTAGTGGTTAGTATGGTGGTGTAGTGGTTAGTAGTGTGGTGTAGTGGTTAGTAGTGTGGTGTAGTGGTTAGTATGGTGGTGTAGTGGTTAGTATGGTGGTGTAGTGGTTAGTATGGTGGTGTAGTGGTTAGTATGATGGTGTAGTGGTTAGTTCGGTGGTGTAGTGGTTAGTACGGTGGTGTAGTGGTCAGTACGGTGGTGTAGTGGTTAGTACGGTGGTGTAGTGGTCAGTATGGTGGTGTAGTGGTCAGTACGGTGGTGTAGTGGTTAGTACGGTGGTGTAGTGGTTAGTATGGTGGTGTAGTGGTTAGTACAGTGGTGTAGTGGTTAGTACGGTGGTGTAGTGGTTAGTACGGTGGTGTAGTGGTCAGTACGGTGGTGTAGTGGTTAGTATGGTGGTGTAGTGGTTAGTACAGTGGTGTAGTGGTTAGTACGGTGGTGTAGTGGTTAGTACGGCGGTGTAGTGGTTAGTATGGTGGTGTAGTGGTCAGTACGGTGGTGTAGTGGTTTGTACGGTGGTGTAGTGTTTGTAGTGGTTAGTATGGTGGTGTAGTGGTTAGTACGGTGGTATAGTGGTTAGTAAGGTGGTGTAGTGGTTAGTATGGTGGTGTAGTGGTTAGTACGGTGGTGTAGTGGTTAGTACGGCTGTGTAGTGGTTAGTATGGTGGTGTAGTGGTCAGTACGGTGGTGTAGTGGTTAGTACGGCGGTGTAGTGGTTAGTATGGTGGTGTAGTGGTTAGTATGGTGGTGTTGTAGTTAGTAAGGTGGTGTAGTGGTTAGTACAGTGGTGTAGTGGTTAGTATGGTGGTGTTGTAGTTAGTAAGGTGGTGTAGTGGTTAGTACAGTGGTGTAGTGGTTAGTATGGTGGTGTAGTGGTTAGTATGGTGGTGTAGTGGTTAGTACGGTGGTGTAGTGGTAAGTACTGTGGTGTACTGGTCAGTATGGTGGTGTAGTGGTTAGTATGGTGGTGTAGTGGTTAGTACGGCGGTGTAGTGGTCAGTATGGTGGTGTAGTGGTTAGTACGGTGGTGTAGTGGTCAGTACGGTGGTGTAGTGATTAGTATGGTGGTGTAGTGGTTAGTACGGTGGTGTAGTGGTTAGTACGGTGGTGTAATGGTTAGTATGGTGGTGTAGTGGTCAGTACGGTGGTGTAGTGGTTAGTATGGTGGTGTAGTGGTTAGTATGGTGGTGTAGTGGTTAGTATGGTGGTGTAGTGGTTAGTATGGTGGTGTAGTGGTTAGTACGGCGGTGTAGTGGTTAGTATTGTGGTGTAGTGGTTAGTATGGTGGTGTTGTAGTTAGTAAGGTGGTGTAGTGGTTAGTACAGTGGTGTAGTGGTTAGTATTGTGGTGTTGTAGTTAGTAAGGTGGTGTAGTGGTTAGTACAGTGGTGTAGTGGTTAGTAAGGTGGTGTAGTGTTTGTAGTGGTTAGTATGGTGGTGTAGTGGTCAGCACAGTGGTTTAGTGGTCTACTCGTAGGTGTGATTGAGTGTGTGTTGGCCACGCGATGGACTGGTGACCTGTCCGTAGTGTACCCCCACTTTGCCCTATGATGCTGGGTTTGGCTCCAGCCCCACCGTCACCCCGACTGGTAGGATATGGAGGAAGATGATAGATGGATGGTACAAGGTGCTTAGAGAATAATTTTGAATAGTGTAATCTCACCTTCTAGGATAGAACTAACCAACCCTGCTTACCTGGTCCATCTCATTACTGCCCTCAGCTGGTCCTGCGGAGGGCTATATTGGGTTTGAGGTAAATTCAGTTAAACTGTGGGATCACTGATGTAGTGCTGTTAATGATCTTCAGAATTTTTTTTTGCAAATAAATAAATGATAATAATTTATAATAAGCCAGTGGTTTTGTAGTATAAAGATAAAAACCTCTGAGTTTTCGTTAATGGTAGTAAATAAATCTGTTGGTATGTGTTTGTGGGTTTTTGGTACAGACTACAGCTTTTCCACCCCTAAAAAGACGAACATTGGCAGTGAAATGACTTGGAAGCAACTGGCTTGTGTTGGTTGGGTTTTGGGACAAGCTACCGCATTTCCACCCAAAAAGAAATCTCTAGGCACGGAGGTAGAATAATTATGAAGAATAGTTTGACATGGCAGGACCCAAAAGAATCCTTACACAGCACTGCATTCTGAATTCCTTGATCACCAACAATGTTCAATCATCCATTCATTACTTTATTATTGTTCCTTCATCCTTGAATTCCTTCATCACCAACAATGTTCCATCATCCATTCATTACTTTATTATTGTTCCTACATCTTTGAATTCCTTCATCACCAACAATGTTCCTTCATCCATTCATTACTTTATTATTGTTCCTTCATTCTTGAATTCCTTCATCACCAACAATGTTCCTTCATCCATTCATTACTTTATCATTGTTCCTTCATCCTTTAATTCTTTTATCACAACATTGTTCTTTCATCCCTTCATCCCTTTATCACTGTTCTTTCATCCCTTCATTCCTTTACCATCACCAACATTGTTTTTTCATCCCTCTATTCCTTTATCATCACCAACAGTTAATGGGCCACAGTTGTAGATCCTGATTGGGTCAGTTTCAGGGCCCCATTTGGGTAACCACTGTGGGGCCCAGTTAGGCCTCCATTGTGAGCCCCCTTAAACTACATTAGGATCACTGTTGTGGGGCCCAGTTGGGCCACAGTTTGTGGTTCCAGCAGGGTTACTGTTTCTGTTTTGACTGTGGGGCCAGTGGATGATTGTTTACATGGACCCCACTTGCAGCCCAGTTTGGCCACATTAGTGGCCCACATGGAGCCAATAAACAAGTCATTGTGTCCCCCCGTGGCCATGATGAAACATGATCCTGTTAAATGAATGCAATGAATTTCTTTTGACACGCATGTGAACTGGTGACATCAGTCGAGAGTGAAAATGCTAAATAGCTTGCCCAAAAAGAAGGACTGTTAGGTGTCCATCCAGGTGTTGCTATGGACAGACAACTGGGAGCTGAAAAACCAGACTGTCCGGCCTAAAACCGGACATGTGGCCACCCTAGCAGTCTCCATTATTTATCCATGGAATCCCACTGATCTCCCTGGTGCGGAATGATAAATCATTCCAGTACATGCTGCTATTATTTTTCTGCCAGTCCTGACCCCTAAAAAAATTCATTTATTGAATGTTTTATTCATTATTGAGTTTATTCTTTTTGTGGGATTTCTATTTTGAAACACTTACAGACATTTGAACATCAAAACTGCTCGGAATTCAGATTCCTACAGCGTTCCCTAGGCACAAGTCAAACCTCCAGAGAGGAGTGAACCAGATAGTTTGGTGTAAAACTGGACATGTATAAATATTGAAGACTAGAAACATGGAAACCCATTGATCTTCCTATTGAGGAATAATAAATTGCATGCTGCTATTACTTTTGTAACTCCAGTCTGACTAAAACAGTCAATATATTAAATTTTGTATTAATTATTGAGTTTATTCGTTTTGTGGGATTTCTGTTCTTGAACACTTACAGATATTCAAACATCAAAGCCAGTCAAAATACACATCCCTACAGCGTTCCCTAGGCACAAGTCAAATCTCCAGGGAGGACTGGAAGATGAAAAACCAGACTGTCTGGCGTAAAACTGGACATTTGGCCACTCTGAGATCTTAATGAGAGAATGTTGGATAAGTAATGGACACTAGCAATATGAAAACTCACTGATCTCCCTGTTGTAGAATAAGAAATTGCATGCTGCTATTATTTTTGTAACGCCAGTCCTGTCAACTAAAACAGTCCTTTTATTTAATATTTTATTTATTTTATTCATTTTGTGGAATTTCTGTTCTTGAACACATACAGATTTTCAAACATCAAAGCTAGTCAGAATAAGCATCCCTACAGCGTTCCCTAGGCACAAGTCAAATCTCCAGGGAGGACTGGAAGCTGAAAAACCAGACATGTGGCCACTCTGAGACCTCAATGGACGAATGTTGGATATGTAATGAAGACTAACAGTCTCTGTTACTTATCCAACATGGAAACCCACTGATCGCCCTGTTGTGGAATAAGAAATCATTCCAGTGCATGCTGCTATTATTTCTGTGTCGGCATTTCTGTCACCTAATCTGTCCATTTTATTTCATTTTTAATTATTTTTGTGAGTTTATTAATTTTGTGGGATTTCTGTTCTTTATCTCCCATCCATAGCGTTCCCTAGGCTCGAGTCAAATCTACACAGAGAACTGGAAGATGAAAAACCAGACTGTCTGGTGTAAAACTGGACATCTAGCCATTCGGAGATCTTAATGAACGAATGTTGGATAAGTATTGAAACTAGCAACGTGGAAACTCACTGATCTCCCTGTTACAGAACAATAAATTACATGCTGCTATTACTTTTGTTACGCCAGTCCTGCCACCTAAAACAGTCCATTTATTTAATTTTGTTATAATTATTCAGTTTATTCATTTTGTTAGATTTCTGTTTTTGAACAATTACAGACATTCAAACATCAAAATTGGGTGGAATACACAATCTCCAGAGAGGACTAGAAGCTAAAAAAACTGACCATCTGGTCTAAAACTGGACATGTTGCCATTCTGAGATCTTAATGATTTAATGTTGGATAAGTATTGAAGACTAACTACATGGAAACCCACTGATCTCCCTGTTACAGAATAATAAATTGTATGCTGCTATTACTTTTGTAACGCCAGTCCTGCCACCTAAAAATTCCACTTATTTAATGTTTTATTCATTATTGAGTTTATTTGTTTTGTGGGATTTCTGTTCTTAAACACTGACAAATATCCAAACATCAAAACTGCTTGGAATTCAGATTCCTACAGCGTTCCCTAGGGACAATTCAAATCTCCAGGGAGGACTAGAAACTGAAAAACTAGACTGTCTGGTCTAAAATTGGACATGTGGCCATTCTGAAATCTTAATAAATGAATCTTGGATAAGTATTGAAGACTAACTACATGGAAACCCACTGATCTCCCTGTTTAATAAATTGTTCCAGTACATGCTGCTATTACTTTTGTAATGCCAGTCCTGCCACCTAAAAAATTCCACTTATTTAATGTTTTATTAATTATTAAGTTTATTCGTTTTGTGAGATTTTTGTTCCAAAACACTGACAGATATTCGAATATCAAAACTGCTCGGAATTCAGATTCCTGCAGCGTTCCCTAGGCACAAGTCAAATCTCCAGAGAGGACTAGAACTAGACTAGACAGTTTGGTGTAAAACAGGACATCTAGCCATTCTGAAAGCTCAATGAATGAATGTTGGAAAAGTATTGAAGACTAGCAACATGGAAACTCACTGATCTCCCTGTTGTAGAATAAGAAATTGCATGCGGTTATTATTTTTGTAACACCAGTGCTGCCGCCTAAAACAGTCCTTTTATTTATTTTTTTATTTATGTTATTCATTTTGTGGGATTTCTGTTCTTTATCTCCCATCCATACAGTGTTCCCTAGGCTCGAGTCAAATCTCCAGAGAGGACTAGAAGCTGAAAAACCAGACAGTTTGGTGTAAAACAGGACATCTAGCCATTCTGAGAGCTCAATGAACGAATGTTGGAAAAGTATTGAAGACTAGCAACATGGAAACCCACTGATCTCCCTGTTATAGAATAAGAAATTACATGCGGCTATTATTTTTGTAACGCCAGTCCTGCCACCTAAAACAGTCAATTTATTTGATGTTTTATTAATTATTGAGTTTATTTGTTTTGTGGGATTTCTGTTCTTAAACACTGACAAATATTCAAACATTAAAACTGCCCGGAATTCAGAGTCCTGCAGCGTTCCCTGGGGACAATTCAAATCTCCAGAGAGGACTGGAAACCGAAAAACCAGACAGTTTGGTGTAAAACAGGACATCTAGCCATTCTGAGAGCTCAATGAACGAATGTTGGATAAGTATTGAAGACTAACTACATGGAAACCCACTGATCTTCCTGTTTAATAAATTGTTCCAGTACATGCTGCTATTACTTTTGTAACGCCAGTACTGCCACCTAAAAAATTCCACTTATTTAATGTTTTATTAATTATTAAGTTTATTCGTTTTGTGGGATTTTTGTTCTCAAACAGATATCTGAACACCAAAACTGCTCGGAATTCAGAGTCCTACAGCGTTCCCTAGGCACAATTCAAATCTCCAGAGAGGACTAGAAGCTGAAAAACCAGACAGTTTGGTGTAAAACAGGACATCTAGCCATTCTGAGAGCTCAATGAATGAATGTTGGATATGTATTGAAGACTAACTACATGGAAACCCTCTGATCTCCCTGTTACAGAATAATAAATTGTATGCTGCTATTACTTTTGTAACGCCAGTCCTGCCACCTAAAAATTCCACTTATTTAATGTTTTATTCATTATTGAGTTTATTTGTTTTGTGGGATTTCTGTTCTTAAACACTGACAAATATCCAAACATCAAAACTGCTTGGAATTCAGATTCCTACAGCGTTCCCTAGGGACAATTCAAATCTCCAGGGAGGACTAGAAACTGAAAAACTAGACTGTCTGGTCTAAAATTGGACATGTGGCCATTCTGAAATCTTAATAAATGAATCTTGGATAAGTATTGAAGACTAACTACATGGAAACCCACTGATCTCCCTGTTTAATAAATTGTTCCAGTACATGCTGCTATTACTTTTGTAATGCCAGTCCTGCCACCTAAAAAATTCCACTTATTTAATGTTTTATTAATTATTAAGTTTATTCGTTTTGTGAGATTTTTGTTCCAAAACACTGACAGATATTCGAATATCAAAACTGCTCGGAATTCAGATTCCTGCAGCGTTCCCTAGGCACAAGTCAAATCTCCAGAGAGGACTAGAACTAGACTAGACAGTTTGGTGTAAAACAGGACATCTAGCCATTCTGAAAGCTCAATGAATGAATGTTGGAAAAGTATTGAAGACTAGCAACATGGAAACTCACTGATCTCCCTGTTGTAGAATAAGAAATTGCATGCGGTTATTATTTTTGTAACACCAGTGCTGCCGCCTAAAACAGTCCTTTTATTTATTTTTTTATTTATGTTATTCATTTTGTGGGATTTCTGTTCTTTATCTCCCATCCATACAGCGTTCCCTAGGCTCGAGTCAAATCTCCAGAGAGGACTAGAAGCTGAAAAACCAGACAGTTTGGTGTAAAACAGGACATCTAGCCATTCTGAGAGCTCAATGAACGAATGTTGGAAAAGTATTGAAGACTAGCAACATGGAAACCCACTGATCTCCCTGTTATAGAATAAGAAATTACATGCGGCTATTATTTTTGTAACGCCAGTCCTGCCACCTAAAACAGTCAATTTATTTGATGTTTTATTAATTATTGAGTTTATTTGTTTTGTGGGATTTCTGTTCTTAAACACTGACAAATATTCAAACATTAAAACTGCCCGGAATTCAGAGTCCTGCAGCGTTCCCTGGGGACAATTCAAATCTCCAGAGAGGACTGGAAACCGAAAAACCAGACAGTTTGGTGTAAAACAGGACATCTAGCCATTCTGAGAGCTCAATGAACGAATGTTGGATAAGTATTGAAGACTAACTACATGGAAACCCACTGATCTTCCTGTTTAATAAATTGTTCCAGTACATGCTGCTATTACTTTTGTAACGCCAGTACTGCCACCTAAAAAATTCCACTTATTTAATGTTTTATTAATTATTAAGTTTATTCGTTTTGTGGGATTTTTGTTCTCAAACAGATATCTGAACACCAAAACTGCTCGGAATTCAGAGTCCTACAGCGTTCCCTAGGCACAATTCAAATCTCCAGAGAGGACTAGAAGCTGAAAAACCAGACAGTTTGGTGTAAAACAGGACATCTAGCCATTCTGAGAGCTCAATGAACGAATGTTGGAAAAGTATTGAAGACTAGCAACATGGAAACCCACTGATCTCCCTGTTGTAGAATAATAAATTGTATGCTGCTATTATTTTTGTAACGCCAGTCCTGCCGCTTAAAAAATTCCATTTATTTAATGTTTTATTATTTATTACGTTTATTTGTTTTGTGAGATTTCTGTTCTTAAACACTGACAAATATCCGAACATCAAAACTGCTCGGAATTCAGATTCCTACAGCGTTCCCTAGGCACAAGTCAAATCTCCAGAGAGGACTGGAAGCTGAAAAACTAGACTGTCTGGTCTAAAATTGGACATGTGGCCACTCTGAGATCTTAATGAACGAATGTTGGAAAAGTATTGAAGACTAGCTACATGGAAACCCACTGATCTCCCTGTTACAGAATAATAAATTGTATGCTGGTATTACTTTTGTAACGCCAGTCCTGCCACCTAAAACAGTCAATTTATTTAATGTTTTATTAATTATTGAGTTTATTCGTTTTGTTGGATTTCTGTTCTTAAACACTGACAGATATTCAAACATCATAAGTGCTCGGAATTCTGATTCCTGCAGCGTTCCCTAGGCACAAGTCAAATCTCCAGTGAGGACTAGAAGCTAAAAAAACAGACAGTTTGGTGTAAAACAGGACATCTAGCTATTCTGAGAGCTCAATGAACGATTGTTGGAAAAGTATTGAAGACTAGCAACATGGAAACCCACTGATCTCCCTGTTGTAGAATAAGAAATTACATGCGGCTATTATTTTTGTAACACCAGTGCTGCCACCTAAAACACTCCTTTTATTTATTTTTTTATTAATTATAGAGTTTATTCATTCTGTGGGTTTTCTGTTCTTTAACTCCCATCCATACAGCGTTCCCTAGACACAAATCGAATCTCCAGGGATGTTAATGGAATGATTTTGAAACACTGGAATGGAATTCTCTTATATGCTCGGCCTCTGTACACCAGTCTAAAAAGCAGGGTTGGATAAGACCGTATCGTTTGCAGGCTGGAACAGGAGTGCTTGGCTTTCAAACTAATCACACTAATGGTTGATTTCTAAGTGTTTGCTTGCTCGTTCATTAAGCTCTCAGAGTAATGGATGGAAAAGCGTGGAGAGATAACAGTGCGCACTGAATGAGGTTTAGGCTGCCCTGGCTGCCGGCTATCCCCTCGGGCTTCGGGTCGCCGGGCCACATTTTAAATTGGCAGGGAGCCAACGGTGCAATGTGTCCTTTCTCCTGCCGTGTCGCAACTTTCGGCTGCTCCCGGCTCTTTTAATGAGTTTTCTCCTGTTTTACCCGCTTGGGAACCTGAAACAAATGGGAGAATACCAATGACAGCCACGCAGGAGCGTTCTCCGAATCCCACTCAGGCTGCTTACTGATGCAGATGAGGTGCTCACCAGGCGGATAAGTAGGGGTCGGTATGAAGGGACTTCGGGGAGAGGCTTGTACGTCTGTCAAAGTCAGAGCTGCGGGGGAAAGAAAAAGTTCTCCTTGAAAGGGATTGAGTCCCACTTCCCACATGCAACTCAATACAGTCTCCTTGTTATTTATTAGAGGTCAAGGGCTTGAAGATCTTTGCCCTCCTCTCCATCTTCATCCAGGGACGTTGGCGATACCCGGTATTCGGGGAGGCTAAATGAACTTTCGTGAAAGTACTTCTTTTTCCAAAGGAGCCGGCCTATTTGGCAGTCTACACGTATCAAACTCGGAGGACGGAAAGACATCCCGGTAACCTTGGCCTGCGCTTCGCCGAGTTTCATAGGGTGCTGTTTGTGGGTGGAATTAATCGGAAAGGTTTCGTTCCACGCTTTGGGCCCATCACTCAAATTCCGACAGTATAATATAAGCGCACGAAATCCCTTCCCCTCAGGAATTTCTTTCCCGTCATTTCCCGACATCTTTTGAAACCTCATACGTGCCTAATGCCCGGTTTCATTCAGGCAAAAATCCTATTATGAAAGTCATCAAACATTCTTAGGCACTCGCTTAAAGCGCTGATTTACATAATAATATTCTCAAATAAGCACGAGCGGTGCGAGCGAGTGAAGAAATATCACCTCCGACCACTGGCTTCTGCTCTCTGCACTGCCTCAAGGAAATATTCCAGGATGTAGGGTTAAACAGACCCAAATATGCTTCTCCAAACCCGGGGAAGGTTAATTACATGAAGAGTTCGTTCAATTAGAAGCGTAGGACTATGTAAACGTCAAACAACGTCCTTCAAATATTTATTTTACATTTAAAAGGGATATTAAAGCCACAGGCAACCCTAATCTGTGATTCTTTCTAATGAGGTTAATCTGTTCTTCCAGGTAAACAGTAACCATTTAATCAGAAAACTGACCCACCATATTTACCTTCTCTACATGTGAACTGGGAGGTTCTAATCTTGGGTAACACTACCTTAATCATTACCCCGACCAATCACAAGGCCGATGTCTCTCTGGCTCCGCCCACTTACAGAGTTACAACTCACCAACACTGTTCCTTCATCCATTCATTCTTTTATCACCACCAACACTGTTCCTTCATCCCTTCATTCTTTTATCACCAACAACACTGTTCCTTCATCCCTTCATTCTTTTATCACCACCAACACTGTTCCTTCATCCCTTCATTCTTTTATCATCACCAACACTGTTCCTTCATCCCTTCATTCTTTTATCACCACCAACACTGTTCCTTCATCCATTCATTCCTTTATCATCACCAACACTGTTCCTTCATCCCTTCATTCTTTTATCACCACCAACATTGTTCCTTCATCCCTTCATACCTTTATCATCACCAACATTGTGCCGTCATCCCTTCATTCCTTTATCATCACCAACACTGTTCCTTCATCCATTCATTCTTTTATCACCACCAACACTGTTCCTTCATTCCTTCATTCTTTTATCACCACCAACACTGTTCCTTCATCCATTCATTCTTTTATCACCACCAACATTGTTTCTTCATCCCTTCATACCTTTATCATCACCAACATTGTGCCGTCATCCCTTCATTCCTTTATCGTCACCAACACTGTTCCTTCATCCCTTCATTCCTTTATCATCACCAACACTGTTCCTTCATCCCTTCATTCCTTTATCATCACCAACACTGTTCCTTCATCCCTTCATTACTTTATCATCACCAACACTGTTCCTTCATCCCTTCATTCCTTTATCAATACTAACATTGTTCCTTCATACCTTCATTCTTTTATGATTACCAACACTGATCCTTCATACCTTCATACCTTCATTCCTTTATCATCACCAACACTGTTCCTTCATCCCTTCATTTATTTATCACCACCAACACTGTTCCTTCATCCCTTCATTCCTTTATCATCACCAACACTGTTCCTTCATCCCTTCATTCTTTTATCACCACCAACACTGTTCCTTCATCCATTCATTCTTTTATCATCACCACCATTGTTCCTTCATCCCTTCATTCCTTTATCATCACCAACATTGTTCCTTCATTTCTTCATTCCTTTATCATCCTTCACCCCTTTGTTCCTTTATCATCACCAACACTGTTCCTTCATCCCTTCATTCCTTTATCATCACCAACACTGTCCCTTCATCCATTCATTCTTTTATCATCACCAACACTGTTCCTTCATCCATTCATTCTTTTATCACCACCAACACTGTTCCTTCATCCCTTCATTCTTTTATCACCACCAACACTGTTCCTTCATCCCTTCATTCCTTTATCATCACCAACACTGTTCCTTCATCCCTTCATTCCTTTATCAATACTAACATTGTTCCTTCATACCTTCATTCTTTTATCATCACCAACACTGTTCCTTCATCCCTTCATTTCTTTATCAATACTAATATTGTTCCTTCATACCTTCATTCTTTTATCATCACTAACACTGTTTCTTTATCCCTTCATTCCTTTATCATCACCAACATTGTTCCTTCATCCCTTCATTCCTTTATCATCACCAACACTGTTCCTTCATCCCTTCATTCCTTTACCATCACCAACATTGTTCCTTCATCCCTTCATTACTTTATCATCACCAACACTGTTCCTTCATCCCTTCATTCCTTTATCAATACTAACATTGTTCCTTCATACCTTCATTCTTTTATCATCACTAACACTGTTTCTTTATCCATTCATTCCTTTATCATCACCAACATTGTTCATTCATCCCTTCATTCCTTTATCATCACCAACACTGTTCCTTCATCCCTTCATTCCTTTATCACCACCAACACTGTTCCTTCATCTCTTCATTCCTTTATTATCACCAACACTGTTCCTTCATCCCTTCATTCCTTTATCATCACAAACACTGTTGCTTCATCTCTTCATTCCTTTATCACCACCAACACTGTTCCTTCATCCCTTCATTCCTTTATCATCACCAACACTGTTCCTTCATCCCTTCATTCCTTTATCATCACCAACACTGTTCCTTCATCCCTTCATTCCTTTATCACCACCAACACTGTTCCTTCATCCCTTCATTCCTTTATCACCACGAACACTGTTCTTTCATCCCTTCATTCCTTTATCACCACCAACACTGTTCCTTCATCCCTTCATTCCTTTATCACCACCAACACTGTTCCTTCATCCCTTTATTCCTTTATCATCACCAACATTGTTCCATCATACCTTCATTCCTTTATCTTCAACAACAATGTTCCTTCATCCCTTCATTACTTTATCATCACCAACACTGTTCCTTCATCCATTCATTCCTTTATCATCACCAACATTGTTCATTCATTCCTTCATTCCTTTATCATCACCAACACTGTTCCTTCATCCCTTCATTTCTTGATTATCACCAACATTGTTCATTCATTCCTTCATTCCTTTATCAACACCAACACTGTTCCTTCATCCCTTCATTCCTTTATCAATACTAACATTGTTCCTTCATACCTTCATTCTTTTATCATCACTAACACTTCCTTTATCTGTTCATCCCTTCATTCCTTTATCAACACCAACACTGTTCCTTCATCCCTTCATTCCTTTATCAATACTAACATTGTTCCTTCATACCTTCATTCTTTTATCATCACTAACACTTCCTTTATCTGTTCATCCCTTCATTTATTCAAAAATATACTTTGTGGTGTATTGAACAGCAACCATATTCAGCATCAGGTTTCCGGAGAGAAGCGCATACAACATAGTAAACATAGCCACTATATGTGTGTCCACTTTTCACCTTCAATACAGCTTCCATTCTTTTCAGGCTGGTCAGAGAGTCTTGCCTCCAAAGTTCAGTCTTAGAAGCTGGTTTGGCTGCTATTTTCTGTTTCTCACCAGTGATGTCGCTGTTCTCACCACTGTTCTGAGAACAGCAGCAGCTTCTCTGTTGGATGTGTTTGTATCTCTTTGCTCAGTGAGGAGCGTCTTGAACAACAGCTGCACATCCCTTCAGTACCTTAGTGTTGATGTGTCTTCTCACAGTGGACGGATCCTCAGATCCGAAGGTGGAGCTGAATGTTCTCCTCTCTTTCAGAGACGAAGGTGCGGTTTATCTGATGGGAGTTTTGGTGGGTCTACCAGATCTTTTGGAAGCTCCTGTTTTCATGGATTTTCCGTTTTATCTCAGCAAGCGGATCTTCTCGTATCTGTCTTCCCCAGAAATATTTACAAAAGCAATTAATAACTTGATGAAAGACGCTCTGACCTTTTTTCGTATAGAACTGTAGGCTTTTGACATTTCACTCACTTACCATAATTTGTGGTTTCCTTTGCCGTTGCATTAGCGCCGAAGCATCACCTGGCTAAGAGGCCTCAGGTTTTCGCATTACGTTTCTGAGGATGCCATAGATTGATGTTTAATTAACTTCAGCTCGAAAGTGAGCTATTAAGCTCGGAGTACTCTCGAACCCATCTGGAAAATTGCATTTACTTCAATAAAACCACAGCCGTGACACCGCAGAGAAATCAAAGGGAGCGCTAAGACTCGATTTTGTGTCGCGCTTAAAGGAACGCGCTTTCGGTGTAATGCACGGATTAGCAGCTGACATTTAAAAGGCAAGTTGTTCCCTGATATGTTTTCCATTCTCGTGTCTTCTGACTAGTTGGAAGAGCTCGTAATAATAGGGAGAACCAGAAACCACAGACTAATTAGTTACAACCGCATTTAATTTTACACAATGGCATTCCAAATGGTCACAAATGGTCAAAAGGCATTTAAACGGTCATAAATCATCAAATCAAGTCAAATTTAACAGAGGGTAAGTAACATAACTGTATGTACAATCTTTTTTTTCTTTTAGTTTCCAAATTCGAGTAGTTACGTATGAAAGTTCTTACATAATATTAATAAAACATGTGTATGATTCATGATTTATGTGCCACCAACACAATCACACCATTTGTGGATTCCAATTACACTCTAACTGTGACTTGTAGGTGATTCGTGATTTTTTTTGGCTATACTTTATGACAGCAGGCCGCTATAAATAACTAATTATAGTCTAATAGTTTGTAAATTATGATGTAAGTGTTACTTGAGTGTAAACATGTGCTACTATCTTCATTATTCACAATTTTCTCAGTGACATACATTAAAACCATGTGAATGCTTCTTGTTATGAATATGTCAGTGTTATAGATATTATATATGTATACCGTACTGTGCAAAGTCTGAGGCACCTGAGAATTTTCACCAGTAAGAACAGCAGATCTGATTAGAACAGATGTAAATAATCATACATACAATACAAAGTAACATGAATATCTTATTGTGAGAGAAGTTGATCAGATCTTGATCCAGTTTGAAGAACAAAGTTAGGTTCCAGATTTCTCCTGGACGCCCCAGACATTGTGTGAATATGTTCAGTTCCTTCAGCAGCAAATCTTGATTTAGCTTAATGAAGTACTGAGCAGTTAAAGCAGGTATTAGATGATAACTGTAAATAATACTGGGTTGTTTAGGAGAAGCTTGGAAAGGGTTAAATAAACACACTGACGTATGGAAAAGCACTACTTACTCTATTATTATTAATATTTTGTTGAGCAAGTAAAACCTTAAGAGCTTTTTAAATATAATGTCCCAAAGTGCCTAAAACCTTTCACAGTACTATATATATAATTGTATTATAAATTATGTATATTATATATATATATATATATATATATATATATATATATATTAGAGATGGAAAGATCGCTCAGCTATGTATCGTATCGGCCGAATTGTAATCAAAATATGCAATTGGTGATCGGACGATATTTCTTCAATATAACCCATCCCGAGAGCCGATCCATGACGTTAAAGAAATGAGCTTACTTTCTGTATTTCCAGTTAACTACATGTAAACCTGCTGTGGCATATTACCCCGCCCTCAATCAGTACCGGCTATCGGCCGATCGTGCTGAAAGGTGATCGATGATAGATTCATCTCTAATATATATATATATATACACTACCGCTCAAAAGTAGGATCACTTTAGAATTTCATTTCATGCAATTTTCATGCAATTCACAAACAATATTATCCATTTCACAATTAATGTAAGTGTATCAGATGATTTTTAAAGAATAAAAATGTTTGTATTAAAGTCTATTTTTGTATAGAGGCTTATTTTACATATAGTCCTATTATCAGCAATTCTCAGTCCTCTGTCTAAATCTCCTGGTACGGCCACCAATCCAAGTTAAGGATGTTATTGGACTAATTGGTTGTTAGGACACTCTTGCTCAATTGTGATGCACAGCTGAAAAACATTCTACTAATAAGTGAGTATAAAAGGGAGAACAACATTCTAGGTTAGTTTAGTATCTGAAGATCAGCAGTTGATGGCTTGCTGACCGACTCACAATGACCAGAAAGAAATAACTTTCTTTAGAGACCCGTCAGTCCATTGTTGTGTTAAGGAAGGAAGATACAAGAACATTTCACTGTGAGCCCAAACTTTTGAGCGGTAGTATATATATATATATATATATATATATATATATATATATATATATATATATATATATATATATATATATATATAATGTGCATTATAATATGCTATATATGATATATTAATATATTAAAAAGTGTGTATTCACCACTTATAAATGATTTCCTGAGTTTTAAGTAGAGGATAAATAACTACAAGCATGTTTTCAAAGAGTTACAGCACTGAGACTAACACTAATGTAAATAGAAACAGAATGCAATGATGTGCAAATCATTAAAGTCTAGTTTAGTAGAAAATATTTCACATATCCATTTTTAAAACTAAGAACGTGATGGAAAATAGCAAAGAGCTTCATCATCTACACTACACAATATAAACAGATTCAGGATATTCAGAGAAATCTCTGTATGTAAGGGCCAAGAACCTTAAAAGCCCAGACCTGGTTCTGTAATTACATCACTGCATGGGCTCAAGAACACTTCCCAACACCATTAACACAGTTCATCACAAACAAAAGTTAAAACTGAAGAAGAAACCAGATATACAGAAACAGGGCCTCCGCGTTCTCTGGGTCTGAGCTCAGTTAAGATGGACTAAAAGAGACAAGTGTCCTATGGCCCGACCAATCAAAATGAGTTATTTTTTAAAATCATGGATGCTGTGTCCACTGAGCTAAAGAGGAGAAGAACTATCCTGCTTGTTATTAGTGCATAAGCATCCATGACAGTATACTATGGTGGAGGGCATTAGTGAACATAGCATGGGTGATTTACGATATATATATATATATATATATATATATATATATATATATATATATATATATATATATATATATATATATATATATACAAGCTTATATATATATACAAGCTTTGGAGCAACATATTGCTGCTGTCCAAAGGAAAACATGTGTCCCCATTTTTGTGTATTTTTATTTTTCTATATCATTTGAACACGACAGCTGCTCCTTGTACTCTGACCAATAGAAATGCTCCAAAACCACTTCAAATAGAACCTCCTTACATTGACATTAGTCATCATTTAGTCAGTGATGATATGCTGCCATCCAGATGATGTTTTTTTTAAGGGAGGTCTTGTTTATAAACCACATTCTGTTCAATAATAGAAGAGACCAGTTACTAAACTGACCAGTCTGAAATACAGAACTGTCACACACTGAAAACATTTGGCACACAAAACAAAAAATAGGACACCATGTCCTGTAGAGCAGCTGTCCTAACTTTTTGCTGGAATCAAATAAAATAAAATTTCTTAATTTCGACATTCGATATGTTGTTATTCTACAATTTTCAATTAATCCTTTGATGCGCAAAACCTTTTGAGGCTCAAAAGTGACCCGACGGAGATTTTATTTTCTATATCTTCGCAATAAATTAATTTAATCATTTTTACATATTTACAAACACAATTTTTGTTCATAAAATAAAAAAAATTAAAATAACATGCAACATTAAGTAATAAAATAAACTGATTTCAGTAGATTTACCAAAGAGATAATCAGCAGTACATACAAGATAGGAAAGTTTGATCCATGTTGTGCATTAGCTGGGGTTTGCTTAGCTTCAAAGGGTTAAATATAGCGTTTAAATGATTTGCACATCTTTGCATTCTGTTGTTATTTACATTTCACACTATGTAAATGTAAGTTTTGGAAACTTTTATTTTATTTTCTGCAAAATTAAGTTGTTAACATGTAAATAAAGTTATTCAGTGTTGTTTGATGTGAAATAATTACCTGTAGGGAATCTTTAAAGACTTTGATTTCTTTACAGTGATGGTGATAGAAACCTGGAGGCACACAGTCAACACAGACTTCACTATCCCATCAAAACCACCAGTGAACGTACACATTATCTAAATTCTGAATGTTGAAAATAATAAAAATAGGTTTTTTTTCCAGGTACTGTTGCCACTGAATTGCTGGTATGTGCCTCTCTGGTTGAGATATTAATAATGATAGTAATAAACTAACATTCCAGGCCAAAACCCTTTTCTTAAAACTACTGCAACCCAATGGGAAGCTAATGGGAAGCACCAGCCTTGGAATAAGTGAGATGTAGGACTTTGTAAAATAGCTGTAAGTGTGTGGACATTATGTATCTAGCAGGGATGTTGTGTCATTCTATCCCGGGCTGAGGGGTAATTGGGCCAGTGTTGGTATCTACCAGGCACAGGAGACGTCTGGCTGTTTCCTGCCTGCTTTCTAGCTGCTTCAGCCAATGCTGGAGGCGGTTCTCTCTGCTGCCGTGTCCAATGAAAAAAGCCTTCGTCTAAAGCACCATGTTCCCCAGGTCATCTACTTCACGCCGACGCTGCAGCATTCATAACTGCTTCATGTAACAGCTTCCTGTCAGGGAGCTTTCAGAGGCATTGAACACTTCAGACATCTGGTTACCATCACCATCACTATGAAGATCCAGGACTGGATGTACTGACTATTAGATAATGATTGTGTTGTTTATTAGGGCCTGTTCTGATGACGTTGTCCTCTATTTCATAAGCCGTGATTGAGTTTCAAACGTTTCGGGTTGCGTTGTGTAAATCAGACTTGTGAAAACACGAGTCACATTCTGTACGGATGACAAAACTAACACCAGTTTGTCTCACATTCAAGAACAACACCAGACTACATTCAGGGTACCACAGAGGGCAGCTGATAAAGTCTGTCCACAGCCACGCTGGGCTTCAAGACAGAGAGCTGGAGAAACAGCAGGGCTTCATATTCCTGCATTCCTCTGCATCGGGATGCAGCGTCCACTCTCGAAGCTTTGAGCTTTCTCCAGCTGAGTGCATCTGCGGTCCATGAAGCAGAATCCACAATCATCAATTTCTTTCCAGGCTAGCGTACGGAAGGCTGCGTACATGCACGAACAAGGATGCATCACTTGGTTTTCCAACCGCAGTCCTCGTCACAAGAGTCTGTTGTGTTTTTTCCACAAAGTGATGGTCGATCCTGATTGTAGTTTGGAGAGAAACAAAGAAACGAACAAGAAAACGACACTAAAGATCCTTTGCTTTCTCGAGGGAAGATAAAAAACCTATTCTCGCTCCGCACAATTAAGCTGCCTGTAGTGGTATTGATGTTTCTCAGAAATAATTCCTCGGCGGGGCGTTCCTCATCTTACGGGTTGTTGCCTCAGCTTTGACACATAATCACTGAGACGTGTGCAAAACATCGTCCGTCACTGGCAGGACGGGTTCTCCTCGTGCGGCCCCACGGACTGGCGCTTTGGGCAAAGGATCTTGGCGAAGGCCCTGCGGAAGCTGCTGTGGCACAGCGGGTACAGGAAAGGGTTGATGGCCGAGTTGAGCCAGAGAAGCCAGAAGGTGACCTCGTACCAGTGGTGTTCCACGCACATGCCACTGCAGGCCGCACGGATGATCATCAGCAAGGTGTACGGGGCCCAGCACACGCCGAACACGCACACGATCACCGCCAGGGACTTGGCGATCTTCTTGTCCCGGGATAGACGGGAATGCCCTCCAGTCCTGCAAGGGGTGCAAGAGTTGGAAGGACTTGGATGTGCTTGGATCATGCGCGTCCTTAACCAGCAACCCAAAGCTCCTCTCTTCTTGTCCATGTTCTTCATGGACAGAGAAACTGTGTGGCTACTGCTGGGGTCTCCCCCACTTGACGAAGGCGAGATCTCTTCGTCCTCTTCGATGACCGCAGACACGGCTGCCGGCTCGCTGGACGAAACCTTGCGCGTCTTGACGAAGAAGACAGCCGAGGACGACGACGGGGCACCGTCTGCCACCCGCCAGCCGTCCTCTCTCTCGTTGCACCGGCGGGCCGCCCGGCTCCGGTTCCTCCGCTGGATGTTGAGGTAGATGCTGAGGTTGAAGAAGGCCACAGAGATGAAGGGCGAGAAGAACTCGAAGGTGGATGCGCTCAGCAGGAAGTACCACGTGCAGTAGAATTCAGCATAGCACTCGTCCGCCGGGACGATGCTCTCCCCGGCCACCTGCTCCCAGAAGATGATGGCCGGGCCGTAGAGGAGAAAGGCCAGCAGCCACACGGCCAGCATCTTCCCCACGGCCAGACGGGTCATGCCCTGCTGCGCCCTGTACCTCACCTGGAGAATAGAGACACAAAGGTATAGTCAGGTACAGGTATACTTTCCTCCTAGGAGCAGTAACTATGACATCAGGGCATCTACCTTGTATCCACACTCATTGGCCATTTATCTGAAACACTTAACACATAAGTGAACTTTGTAGGTTTACAGTTACTGATTGTAGCCCATCTTTGCCCTATCCATCATTGGATAGGGACCACCCTCCACAATGGCACTGGTGGTCACAAAAAAACGATTTACTGGCCAATTCTTTAGATCCTAATGTTCCTTGAAGCTCCAACTTGCTGGAAGAGTCTATAGCCAGTTTAGGGTCCATGTACATTTTAGTTGTTAATTTCTTGAATTAAATCAAAAATAGAAGGAATAAGAGAAGACGGATTGAGTGAGTGACTTTACTGACTTTAGCATGTAAGCTGGTTTAATGCTGGTTTATTTTGATTTGGTACTGGTCATGCTGGTTGGCCAGTATACCAGCACCCAAAACACAACATATTGCTGAAACTTGTATGGACATGGTCAGTTTTTAACATAACTGAAATGCCTATTGCTATTTACATTGTGTGTAAATGTTCTGATCAATGGACCAAAAAACAAAGAAACCAAAATTAGTTGGAAAGAAGTCTGGTTCCATTGACGTACATTAAAAGCTATGTATGTTTTTTCTTCTTCTGTAAAACTAGAAATAAAACCATTTATAGAACCAAAACAGCCACATCCACATAGTGACCACTGATGAGGGACCAAATGAACACAAACTGTGCAGCAGCAGATGAGCTATCATCTCTGATTTGACATCTACAAGATGAACCAGCAAGTAGTAGGAGTGTCTAATAGGGTGGACAGTGAGTGGATGTATGTGCTGCTAACTAGTCAGCTAATTAACAATTCCCCAGGGCCTGAAGTGGATGCATAAGAGCTTCCAGGACCAGGTCTGGTAACAGTTGTATAATATGAAGGTTGGTGAAATGTACAGTGGTGGGCCCTGACTGCTTCTAATTCAGTTGTAATATATTCATTGTGAAGTTTTGAGTTTTGAAGTCAAAAGAGGAAAAAGGGCCTTTGAAGAAAAGGACTTGAAAGCTAATCTATCCAACACTTGCTTTGAGCAAGAAAATGAATTATTACCTCACATCCAGCCAAGTCAGTCATTTGACAGATGATTTCAAAAGATGTGTATTTGCAATACACTCATTAAAACGGGGTATCATTAATCAGGTGTCAGCTAACAATCAAACATCCACAGCAGAGTCTGAGAGAGGAGGCAAACTAGTTTTGTGTAAGGAGAACAATCACATCAGTAATTACACTTCAGTTAAGTTTCAGAGTTCATGGATTTATCCACCCGAAGTTTTGTATATGACGTAACTGTAACCATTAAAATTCTATCTGACATGAATATATGCAAATGAAAAAGCAATTCGTGTACTAGAGGGTACATGTGCACAGGCTATGCTTTCTCTAGTGGCCTTGTTAGGATGAAATGCCTCTCTGTACATTTCTCTGAACAGTGACAGGCAAAAGTTTGGGCAGCTCTTTGTTGGAAAAGTCTGTCACTGTGAATAGTCCAGTGAGCAGAAGATGTACTGACTATTCAAAAGGCATAACATTAAAGATGAAACATTCTTTTAAGTGAGATTCGTGTATTACTTTTGGAGAACTATTACTAGGATCTCAGACCCTAAAAAGCTTGTTAGGACTGAGGTTTGTTCAGTCATCGTTAGGGCAGGCCAGGGAACGAACAAGCTTTATAAATACTCTCAAAATCCCTTAAAACCTTATCCCAACAATCAGCAGCCATGGGCTCCTCTAAACAGCTGATATGTAACCTAGTGGACACAGCTGGACCACCTCTGTAGCGGCAGTAACACTAGACACACACACAGCCGACTCTCCACTAACCTCTGTAGCAGCAGTAACACTACACACACACAGCCGACTCTACACTAACCTCTGTAGCAGTAACACTACACACACACAGCCGACTCTCCACTAACCTCTGTAGCAGCAGTAACACTACACACACACAGTCGACTCTACACTAACATCTGTAGCAGTAACACTACACACACACAGTCGACTCTACACTAACCTCTGTAGCAGCAGTAACACTACACACACACAGCCGACTCTACACTAACCTCTGTAGCAGCAGTAACACTACACACACACAGTCGACTCTACACTAACCTCTGTAGCAGCAGTAACACTACACACACACAGTCGACTCTACACTAACCTCTGTAGCAATAACACTACACACACACAGCCGACTCTACACTAACCTCTGTAGCAGCAGTAACACTACACACACACAGTCGACTCTACACTAACCTCTGTAGCAGCAGTAACACTACACACACACAGCCGACTCTACACTAACCTCTGTAGCAGCAGTAACACTACACACACACAGCCGACTCTCCACTAACCTCTGTAGCAGCAGTAACACTACACACACACAGCCGACTCTACACTAACCTCTGTAGCAGCAGTAACACTACACACACACAGCCAACTCTCCACTAACCTCTGTAGCAGCAGTAACACTACACACACACAGCCGACTCTACACTAACCTCTGTAGCAGCAGTAACACTACACACACACAGTCGACTCTACACTAACCTCTGTAAAAGCAGTAACACTACACACACACAGCCAACTCTACACTAACCTCTGTAGCAGCAGTAACACTACACACACACAGTCGACTCTCTACTAACCTCTGTAGCAGTAACACTACACACACACAGCCGACTCTCCACTAACCTCTGTAGCAGCAGTAACACTACACACACACAGCCGACTCTACACTAACCTCTGTAGCAGCAGTAACACTACACACACACAGCCGACTCTACACTAACCTCTGTAGCAGCAGTAACACTACACACACACAGCCGACTCTACAATAACCTCTGTAGCAGCAGTAACACTACACACACACAGCCGACTCTACAATAACCTCTGTAGCAGCAGTAACACTACACACACACAGCCGACTCTCCACTAACCTCTGTAGAAGCAGTAACACTACACACACACAGCCGACTCTACACTAACCTCTGTACCAGCAGTAACACTACACACACACAGCCGACTCTACACTAACCTCTGTAGCAGCAGTAACACTACACACACACAGCCGACTCTACACTAACCTCTGTAGCAGTAACACTACACACAGCCGACTCTACACTAACCTCTGTAGCAGTAACACTACACACAGCCGACTCTACACTAACCTCTGTAGCAGTAACACTACACACAGCCGACTCTACACTAACCTCTGTAGCAGCAGTAACACTACACACACACACAGCCGACTCTACACTAACCTCTGTAGCAGCAGTAACACTACACACACACACAGCCGACTCTACACTAACCTCTGTAGCAGCAGTAACACTACACACACACACAGCCGACTCTACACTAACCTCTGTAGCAGCAGTAACACTACACACACACACAGCCGACTCTACACTAACCTCTGTAGCAGTAACACTACACACAGCCGACTCTACACTAACCTCTGTAGCAGTAACACTACACACAGCCGACTCTACACTAACCTCTGTAGCAGTAACACTACACACACACAGTCAACTCTACACTAACCTCTGTAGCAGTAACACTACACACACACAGTCAACTCTACACTAACCTCTGTAGCAGTAACACTACACACACACAGTCGACTCTACACTAACCTCTGTAGCAGCAGTAACACTACACACACACAGCCGACTCTACACTAACCTCTGTAGCAGCAGTAACACTACACACACACAGCCGACTCTACACTAACCTCTGTAGCAGCAGTAACACTACACACACACAGCCGACTCTACACTAACCTCTGTAGCAGCAGTAACACTACACACACACAGCCGACTCTACACTAACCTCTGTAGCAGCAGTAACACTACACACACACAGTCGACAGTACACTAACCTCTGTAGCAGTAACACTACACACACACAGCCGACTCTACACTAACCTCTGTAGCAGCAGTAACACTACACACACACAGCCGACTCTACACTAACCTCTGTAGCAGTAACACTACACACAGCCGACTCTACACTAACCTCTGTAGCAGTAACACTACACACAGCCGACTCTACACTAACCTCTGTAGCAGTAACACTACACACAGCCGACTCTACACTAACCTCTGTAGCAGCAGTAACACTACACACACACACAGCCGACTCTACACTAACCTCTGTAGCAGCAGTAACACTACACACACACACAGCCGACTCTACACTAACCTCTGTAGCAGCAGTAACACTACACACACACACAGCCGACTCTACACTAACCTCTGTAGCAGCAGTAACACTACACACACACACAGCCGACTCTACACTAACCTCTGTAGCAGTAACACTACACACAGCCGACTCTACACTAACCTCTGTAGCAGTAACACTACACACAGCCGACTCTACACTAACCTCTGTAGCAGTAACACTACACACACACAGTCAACTCTACACTAACCTCTGTAGCAGTAACACTACACACACACAGTCAACTCTACACTAACCTCTGTAGCAGTAACACTACACACACACAGTCGACTCTACACTAACCTCTGTAGCAGCAGTAACACTACACACACACAGCCGACTCTCCACTAACCTCTGTAGCAGTAACACTACACACACACAGTCAACTCTACACTAACCTCTGTAGCAGTAACACTACACACACACAGTCAACTCTACACTAACCTCTGTAGCAGTAACACTACACACACACAGTCAACTCTACACTAAACTCTGTAGCAGTAACACTACACACACACAGTCAACTCTACACTAACCTCTGTAGCAGTAACACTACACACACACAGTCGACTCTACACTAACCTCTGTAGCAGCAGTAACACTACACACACACAGCCGACTCTCCACTAACCTCTGTAGCAGTAACACTACACACACACAGTCAACTCTACACTAACCTCTGTAGCAGCAGTAACACTACACACACACAGCCGACTCTACACTAACCTCTGTAGCAGCAGTAACACTACACACACACAGCCGACTCTACACTAACCTCTGTAGCAGCAGTAACACTACACACACACAGCCGACTCTACACTAACCTCTGTAGCAGTAACACTACACACACACAGCCGACTCTACACTAACCTCTGTAGCAGCAGTAACACTACACACACACAGCCGACTCTACACTAACCTCTGTAGCAGCAATAACACTACACACACACAGCCGACTCTACACTAACCTCTGTAGCAGCAGTAACACTACACACACACAGTCGACTCTCTACTAACCTCTGTAGCAGTAACACTACACACACACAGCCGACTCTCCACTAACCTCTGTAGCAGCAGTAACACTACACACACACAGCCGACTCTACACTAACCTCTGTAGCAGTAACACTACACACACACAGCCGACTCTACACTAACCTCTGTAGCAGTAACACTACACACACACAGCCGACTCTACACTAACCTCTGTAGCAGCAGTAACACTACACACACACAGCCGACTCTACACTAACCTCTGTAGCAGTAACACTACACACACACAGCCGACTCTCCACTAACCTCTGTAGCAGTAACACTACACACACAGCCGACTGTACACTAACCTATGTAACAGCAGTAACACTACACACACACAGCCGACTCTACACTAACCTCTGTAGCAGCAGTAACACTACACACACACAGCCGACTCTACACTAACCTCTGTAGCAGTAACACTGCACACACACAGCCGACTGTACACTAACCTATGTAACAGCAGTAACACTACACACACACAGCCGACTCTACACTAACCTCTGTAGCAGTAACACTACACACACACAGCCGACTCTACACTAACCTCTGTAGCAGTAACACTACACACACACAGCCGACTCTCCACTAACCTCTGTAGCAGCAGTAACACTACACACACACAGCCGACTGTACACTAACCTCTGTAGCAGTAACACTACACACACACAGCCGACTCTACACTAACCTCTGTAGCAGTAACACTACACACACACAGCCGACTCTACACTAACCTCTGTAGCAGTAACACTACACACACACAGCTGACTTTCCTTTAAATGTATATTAATGGAACCTGATTTTTTCGATGATATGTCTTCAACCATGTGGCCTCAAAGGGACATAATCAGTGCAGCTTCATTAAGGCCTCTCTACGCCAAATCACATCACCAATGTAAACTTCAGACAGTGAAAAGAAGAAAGAGACACCATTACTGGTGCTCTGTGAGCTACACCATTACAGTACACTCTGCAATTGGTTCAGATGATATGAAATGATTGTGTATTCAGAAAGCAGACTAGATGTCTACTTATACAGAATACATTCCATTAGCTTTCAGGATATATTACCGGATTGGTCAACAGTGGAACGACACATGTAAGCCTCCGTTTCCCCGTTCCCTCCATGATTTCTTTAAAGTTGGGGGGTGGGGGGTTGAACCATGTCTTAAATAGAGCTACCAGAAATAGAGTATGGCAGCTTTCCCTTGCTTGTTGATAAATACGCCACTGATCTGGATATTTTCAGCTGCACTAAGTTTCCACAGCACAGCAGGAATCTGACACTGGGTGCAGTTCAGACTCAGTCCTGGCCAGATGCATCCTTCTTGTGCTCAGATGATTAACCCTTTAAGTTGCTCAGAGAAATATCCAGTCAGGCCACATTATGATGTCCAGAGTGACGGCAGTGTGGCACATAGACAGCAGCTAGATGGGCTGGGAACCTCAATAAGGTCCTGGAAGGTTGTCACAGGTGTTTGCTGCCATGCTGAATGCAGTACATCCCATAGCTGCTGGAGAGAGTGTGGGGGGAGGATCCTTAGAGCCAACACCACCATGCAGGTGGTCCCACAGATGTTTAAGTCTGGGGAATTAGGGGTCTAGGGTAGTACGTGGAGATCTTGGTCAGCTCTTTCAACCTATGTGGGACATTTCTAGCCGTGTGACGTGTCGCATTGTCTTGCTAGAAGATCCTATCTGCCCCAATGAAGACAATCAGCATGTATGGGTGGTTGTGATCTTAGGACAGTGAAAAGAAGAAAGAGACACCATTACTGGTGCTCTATGTGAGCTACACCATTACAGTACACTCTGCAATTGGTTCAGATGATATGAAATGATTGTGTATTCAGAAAGCAGACTAGATGTCTACTTATGCGGAATACATTCCATTAGCTTTCAGGATATATTACCGGATTGGTCAACAGTGGAATGACACATGTAAGCCTCCGTTTCTCCGTTCCCTCCATGATTTCTTTTAAGATGGGGGGTGGGGGTTTGAACCATGTCTTAAATAGAGCTTGGCAGCTTTCCCTTGCTTGTTGATAAATACGCCACTGATCTGGATATTTTCAGCTGCACTAAGTTTCCACAGCACAGCAAGAATCTGACATTGGGTGCAGTTCAGACTCAGTCCTAGCAAGATGCATCCTTCTTGTGTTCAAGGTTCAATAAGGTCCTGGTAGGTTGTCACAGGTATCTGGAGCCAGGCTGACTGCCAACACCACCATCTAGATGGTCAACTGGGTTCAAGTTTGGAAAAATAGGGGTCCAGGGTAGTACTTGGAAGTCTTGGTCAGCTCTTTCAACCAATGTGGGACATTTCTAGCCGTGTGACATGTCTCATTGTCTTGCTGGAAGATCCCACCCGCCTCAGGGAATACAATGAGCATGTATTGGTGTACGTGATCTGCAAGGACAGACTCAAACCCAAATTGGTTGAGAGTGTCTTCCACATAGGTGAGAGGGTCCAGAGAGAAACATTCCCCAGACCAGAACACTGCTACCTACATGCTGTCCAAAGTAAGAAGTGGTCATAATAATGTGACTCGACTGTCATGGATGGATTAAAGATAGTCTGGGCCCCCCCACCCGTGCCCCTCGTGATCAAGGGCCCTCTAATGGTATGCCCTGCTCTTCGTTAGGGCCCCCTGGTAGGGGCTTTCATAACCAGGGCTCTCTAAAATGATGCCCCCTTCTTTCCTAGGATCCCTAATATCAGAAGTCGAAGTCAGAGCAGTGATTACGCCTCGTTCATTTTTTTCATAAGGGGCCCAAAAGCATGGCTAGGGCCACCAAAAGCATGGCTAGGGGGGTCAAAGTCCCTAAAAGTCAGAGGATCCTTAAAATGGAGGGCCCTTGGAAATAAAAAGATATTATATGTTTACCAACGTCACAACAATTAAAAACGTCATTGCTTTATTTTTTTTAAGCGACCCCTTTAGGTCTGTAAAGATGAACAGCTGCTGTTCAGTTGATCAGCTTGTTTAAAGTAAAGTGTTAGTAGAGAATGTTGCGTCAGTAGCATATTGTAGAATTCATGGCTATTAAAAGAGTCCAAGAATAGCAAAAACATGCAGCACACGAGGCTGGAGTTATCCAGTCCCTGACAGCACCTGAGCCAGGTTTGCCAATTCATACAGTAAAGGTAAAAAGGACGGCAAACAGAAACAAGGTTACGTGTTGATGTGTTTTTTTTATACACAGGAAACTGAAATCAGGTCTCAGCTGGTCACACTAGGAATGCATTTTAGTGAAAAGCGAAAATGGGATCTGGCCAAAGTCTATTCAGATGGTCACTGAGCAATCGCTAATGTAGGCTCTGAGTGCCCTGCTTCAGACAGGATGAGTAAAAGTGCTCCTGAAGGTAGTGATGAGAAAGCGGCCCCCAAAAATTGGAAAGCGTAACACGTTGAGACGGTGTGTAAAGAACAGGCCAGCAGAGCGGTCAGCCGGTCTGGCACCTGCCCGGCTATAACACTGTGTTAGAGTGTGTGTAATTTGGGGGAAAGGCAATGTTCCTCCTGCAATACTGCACCCTGCAGAGCTGCTTTAAAACTCCCCAGAACACCCAAGAACCTAGAAATCAATCAGAGTGTTCGCTCCCAACAACAAGAATGACCTTCACCCAGCTGTCACGCTACACAGGTACACGGCGCAGTGGTGAGAATTAGTTTGGACGCTCTCTTCGGATTATAAGGAGAATTCCAGGGAATTTTTGGCATGATTATTTGTGATTATTTTCAATTGTTGGGATGTAAATGAAGTCATGTAGAGTGGTTTCATGTGAAATGACTCACGGTAGAGAAACAGATGTATTCACTAAGATAAGTGATTCTATGTGTATTGTTATATTAAATGTTGATGACAGTAAAATAGTAATAAATCTGAAAGCGTACAATTTCCTTGGGGACTATTGTGTCTTGAATAATCAGCATGTGCACCACTGACTCAGATCATACAAAGGTGACCAGATGTCCATGTAGGGGTGAAAAATATGACTACATTTTATAATTTTTCTGAAAGAATTTTGTTATCAAGATAAACTGTCTAGTCTAAAGTCTAGTATACTACATTCTACGTTTAAGCCTCAACCCATTAAGCAATAAATAGGCTAGGCTTGACCTAGCCCTTAATTTTTTAAAAAATATTTGCAATTCATAATGCATTGGTTAGAAAAATCAGTATTAGATACTTTCTCCAAATCGTAAAGCTCTAGCGCACAGTGTCACTGATGTAGCGCATCACTCTTGTTAACCTGTGTTCACTCCTATGACCTAAACATTTACTTTTCACAAATATATTTGTGTATTCAAAGCTTTTTAAATCTTAAAAAACTGTCATAGTTTAAAAACGTTAATTAGTGAGCTGGGTTAAAAATGCTAATGTTAGCACCCTTATGCTAATTATTAGAGTCTAATAGTTGAACATAGATTACAACTGCAGTCAACGATACATTAATTGCTGCCATCAATCTTCATATGTAACCTATTAATTAAAAATCAATACTGTGTTCATAAGAATGGATACAGTATCACAAAACATCATATTGCGATACTTAAGTGTATCAATGTTTGCGTACACCCCTACCAAGTGAGTAAACACATATGGCACCATGGTGAATTAATTTTTTAATGATATTCGTTTATGCCTTATGAGATATCAGCATATTCATAACCATTTCTTGTAATACTCAGTTGAGTCACATTATTATGAGCAACAGCTCATATCCAGAGCAACCACCATATGCAGCATGGACAACGGACTGGGAAACTCAATGAGGTCCTGGTAGGTTGTTACAGGTGTCTGGAGCCATGCTGACTGCAGTGCATCCCACAGCTGCTGGAGGGAGCGTGGAGGAGGATCCATGGAGCCAACACCACCATCCAAGTGGTCCAGTAGATGCTCAACTGGGTTCAAGACTGGGGAATTAGGGGTCCAGGGTAGTACTTGGAAGTCTTGATCAGCTCTTCCAACCAATGTAGGACATTTCTAGTCTTGCTGGAAGATCCCATCCGCCCCAGAGAAGACAATCAGCATGTATGGTGTACGTGATCTACAAGGACAGATTCAGACCCAAACTCCACATGAATGAGTGGGTCCACAGAATATCACCAGATGATAACACTGCCACCTACAGCCATGGAAAGTAGGACATAATATAGTGACTCGGCTGTGTAACTTTGTGAGGAAGCTCCTCACACCTCCTATCACCACCACTGTGATTAATTCGGGCTCAGTGAGAACTCTAGAAGAAAGCATTTCACGCCACATTTAAGAGGAACTGATAACTTTGCTCGACTTTACGCAGGATGTGTTGTAGATAAACTGCAGATACATGAGGAGAAATCATCTCACGCTGGAATCAGACACACTACAGTTTAGCATTCTTGCCTCGCCTCGGTCGACAACACTACTTGTTTAATGCTGACCAATCATGGTTCTCATCCTTACACGAGTTCATAGGTCTTCAGAGAGGAAGCTCAAGAAACTGTCAATCATGCCTCCTGAAGCGCTGTGTGTGTGATGCCGGCGGCTTTGTGCTCCATAAAGAAAAAAACAACTGTGGACTCATGACTGGGTGTCACTGAGAGGACAGTATTATTGATGCCACAGCTCAGTGAACCTTCCCTCGGCTTCGTTCCTCCTGACAGCTACAACAGCAGCATCCCTCTTTCTCTTCACCATACGTGTGCTGCAGAGAACCCAATGTTCTCCCACTGTTGTGTCTGATCCACTCACACCAGCTTAGCACACACTAACACAATGTCACTGCAGTGCTGATAATGATTTGCCACCTAAATATAACCTGCTATGTGGTGACCACTGAAGAACAGGCTAACAAAGTATACAGAGAAACAGATGGACTAAAGTGCTCCTATGAGGCCAGTGGAGCTGTGAGTGTAAAAACAAGGGGGTGGTTTTAATGTCATAGCTGACTGATGCATATTGCAGCGTGGGGGGGTTTCTCCAAAGATCTTGGACCACTCAAAAATCTGGTCCATACTCAGCTTTACAAGAAAACATGGTGTTAGTTAGCTCAGGGCTCTACTGCTACAGGCTGGACTTTACTACTACTCCTCTCTGTTGTGTGTAGCTTTGCTACTGCTCACTAACAGCCCTGGTCTTCAAAATTAAAAGACCCCAGGCGAACAAACCAGAGCCTAAACCAAACAGAACCTAGCTACGCTCTGATACACCACAGTATTTCAATGTAACCGCTTCTCAATTATTTATCAGAAATGTGTTTGGGGACTCACTGCCGGGACCATGTTGTACATTTCAGAGCAAATCAAACGTCTGTATAGTTTTCAGGTCTGTACTGGCCTAGGGTGGTGTAATACAGGTATGCTGCTCATGCTGGGGTCTGTTTATCATAAGGCAGGTTTAGAAAAGGGTCTTCTATATGCAGTTCTGGAGATTTACAGCTGCTTCTATGTGAGTGCCCCCAGGGGTACTTCAGACAGATACCATGCCAATTAGACTCACACTAAAGAAACTGAACATCGAATACAAAAAAAATAAAATAATAAAAAACGACACACAATCAGCAACCATAGAGCCTGTGACTGAACTGTCACGCCATGAAGATCTTGGGAATTTGGTGGACCCAGAAACTGTTTGCATACATGCATTTAAACACCAGTGCCTTTACATTTCAGAGCAGAAAATCAACTATGCAGCTAGTTTTCTCATCCGTATTGGACCAAGGTGATGTAACCTAGAGGAAGAGTGGTCATACTGGGGTCTGAATATTATAATGCAGTCTGCATTTAAGAGGAAGAACTGGGTCGAAGATCTAGACTACTGTGCAGAAGTCGTAGACAAGCCTTAAGCTGACTAGCAATGAGTGCGTTTACACCAGTAAGAACACCAGATATCATAAAAACAGATGTAAATAATCATACATACAGTACACAGTAACATGAATATCTTATTGTGAGAGAAGTAGATCAGATCTTGATCCAGTTTGAAGAACAAAGTGTAGTTCCAGATTTCTCCTGGACGCCCCAGACATTGTATGAATGTGTTCAGTTCCTTCAGCAGCAAATCTTGATTTAGCTTAATGAAGTACTGAGCAGTCAAAGCAGGTATTAGATGAGAACTGATAATAATACTGGGTTGTTTCCACAAGGAGAAACTTGGTGTATGGAAACACTGATGTATGGAAAAGCAATACTCGCTGCATATTAAAGTTCCAAAGTGCCTAAAACTTTTAAACGTTTTGGATTTGTAAATTTGCAATGTTGATTTTATGCATGCACATATCGACCCCAGTTCACATCTGGCCAATTAAATTGGTATTTTTTTGCAGAATTCAATCACTCTGGAAACCAAAATCATTCAGAGTGGTTTGACGTGAAATAGTGTTATAGCTTCAGCTTACTTATATAGTGATGGTGATAGAAGCCGGGGGGGCACCTTATCTATGACAATATCCCAACAACTACCCCAAACCACCAGTGAACCTACTTTTTATATGCAATGTTATAAGCAGTGTTTAATGTTCATACCTGCCAGAACTGGGTTTTTACAAATACTCCACCCAGCAAAACCTCATTGGAAAGATAACTTAGCCAGGCATCTCAACAGCACTGAGATTTAATTGGAAAAGTAAAAGGTGGCTGAAAGCAACTTGAATTCAACTTGAAATTTCAACTACATTCATGATTACTCTTGAAATAAAACATAGAAGTACCAATAAAACTTTTATTCATTTCAATAAGAAACACATTTCAAATCAGTTTATCTATATAAGTATTATGCCTCTAACTATTTAGGTTGCTCGTGTATCCTCCACTGCCAGACCATCCAGGGGTATGTTTAAGGTGGTCCGACACAGAATGGGAGATATCATGTTCGGTGGTCTTGCTGTCCCACTGTTTGAAAGTAGCTGCAATGACAAAGAAAAAAAAATACATTACTTATTGATTTATCGATTAGTTTAACCCTAATTACAGAATCAAAGAAGCAAAAAAGAAAACATTGCGGTGGGCTTTGATATTGCCTCTTTAATGCAATACAGAAAAATTCCATATCCAGCCTCTAAAGATGGAACATGCACTCATATGCTCTTATAGTGACAAACTACCCTAATGTGTAAAGACTTACTGGCCCATGTGATAGTGACCACTTTATTATTTTAAAGCATTCATTTAAGCCCCTCCAGTAAACAAAGATACTGCAGCTGCACTGGACCAGAACTCAAACATGCAACGTCTGAGAAAACCTGCGATATTAGGAATGAACTGAGTAAATACAGCTGATAGTAGTGCTGATAATTACTTTAAGTAAACTTTTGTAGGTCTGAACATCCACGGTTTGCTGCAGCTCCTAAAGCCTGAATCAGTTCTCCCCTATGGCTGCTGCTGCACAGACAGACCCCCGCCCCACAGGGTTATTAAAGTTTTACCCAATCTAATCCAAAGGAAATTAAGAAAGCACAAAGATGGTCTGGTTCGAGGGACGATAAAGCCCAGCTGGTGACGGAATAATGAGAGGAAAACCAGCACCGTCACATCTCCAGCATCCACACGTGCGCGGGAGAGACAGGTGGGCTGCATTACATGAAAAGAAAGACAAACACGCCCTGCAAACACGCTTCAAATATACTGCCGAAAAGCCTGAACCCACGGCTCGCTGTGGGAGAGGCTCTCAGAGGCTGAGTAAGCAACAAGCAGTTGGTACACAAGCCGGGTCAAGCAGTGTAGGGCTGCATGTGCCTCTAACCCTTTGATGCATAAGCTAAGGAGACCCATCCTAACCCCGCACAACATGGGTCAAACTTGAGCCGTATTCATTTCCTATGTTACTGTATGTATTGCTGAGTATCTCTGAGGCAAATCTATTGAAATAATTTGTAATTATTTAATGTTTAATTATTTAAAGTCTTCATTAAAAATCTTGTTTTTGACCTTACATCATTATTTTAATTATTATTTATTTACTTCATGAACAAAAACAACGTTTGTTAATATGTTCCTGACTGTATACGTTTACAAATGTTAATCGTTTCAATCAAACTCCATAGCGAACACATAAGGGTTCATTCATTTATTTAAAAAAGTAGAAATAATAAAACTGAATAAGGGTTGATGATAATCAAAAACAAGTAAATTGAGGAAGTCGTGAAAGCTTCAATGATGAAATTAATTTATTGGAAAAATATAGAAGATCAAATCTCAGTTAGGTCACTTTGACCCAGGCTGTGCATGAAAGAGTTAAAGGAACCTGTCTGTCCGACTGTGCTTCAATCCAACAGCCCAACTGCGCTCAGTAAATCTGGCTGGAGCCTCAGAAACCCACATAACTCAAATGCTCCAGTACAATGTGGTAGCCAGCCCAGCACTGACAAGCTAATTTGGCTCAAGGCCACTAATGGAAACCTAAGCTGCTCCAGAAATCACCTACTTCCGAACTTCACAATAGGTGAAAGCAGTGGGCGAGAATGACTTGTGTGTACGAACGTGTAGTATTTTATTAAGCAGTTTGCAAAAAATCCCTACATGACCACCTGAATCGGGAGACATTGTGAAATATGTGACTGAAGCCCACTGTGCTATCCCATGATTCAGCTGTGGAGTTGTTCTGAGGAGCTGGCAGGGAGTTGACTGTGTCTATATAGTGAAAAGCTGCTACAGAGGTCCTCCTGGTTCCTCTTTTCCGATATATGATAAAAATGCAGCTCAGTGTCACAAAATAGTATCTAATAAAATGTCAGCATGAAGCTTTAAATGAACAGGGGGGTGTTTACAGCAGTGGTCTTATGTTAACGGATTCTGATACGATTGTAAACGTAGTGCGTCCCAGGTTGTGTGGATACTGTCCTCCTGTCTGTTGAACGCTGTTGGGGGACTGACCATTAGGGCCTCCTCCCCACCATCACCAGCCAGCTCTCCTGTCCATTTGTGTCAACTGCTACACCCTCAGTTACATCACTGTACACCATCCAGATGCACCAGCACTGAGATAGGATGGGACTGTTTCAGCTCACGCCCACTTTACATAAAGACTCAGTCAGAGACTGCCTCAGTCAGAGACTGCCTCAGTCAGAGACTGCCTCAGTCAGAGACTGCCTCAGTCAGAGACTGCCTTCTAAAGCTTTGCTATCCAGATTTCAAACAGAGACTTTTTTCTTTGGTATTTATTTTTTATTAAACTGTAAATACTGTTTGACCAGAGGAGGACAGGTCTCCCCTTGTGAGTCTGGGTTCTCCCAAGGTTTCTTCCTCCAGTCTGAGGGAGTTTTTCTCACCACTGTTGCCTCTGGCTTGCTTACAGGGGGATATATATATATATTGTAACTGTCTGTTTTTAAATTCCGGTAAAGCTGCTTTGAGACAACATCGTTGTAAAAAGCGCTACACAAATAAACTAGACTTGACTTGACTACTAAACACTCAGTCTAGTCTAGTATGTTCTGTAAAAGTAGCCGATTTTGGACACAGCCCTTGCAAATCGTCGCTGTCCAATGAAAAACATGCATCTCTATTTTTGTCGATTTTAAGTTTTCTACGTCATTTGAACAGAACAGTGGTCCTTTACATTGTTTGGAAATTTCATGACGTATGGACCAATAGAAGTGCTCCAGAACAGCTTGGAAATGATTCTGGTTCCATTAACTTGCATTGAAAGTGAAGTATGTTTTTGTTCTCTCCTGTAAAGTTGCAATTTTGATGATACTTGTTTTTCATTGGACAGCCACGAAATGCTTTTTATAGCAGCTAAGAGTCTGTAATTTCTTCTTTTGAAGATTTTCATCCACTCTTCCAAGCAAAACTGCTTCTAGCGCTGTGAGATTCTTGGGTTGTCTTGCATACAGTGCTCTTTTGAGGGCCATCATCAGATTTTTAATGAGGTTTAGGTTGGGGGGCTGTGAAGGCCTTGGTAAAACCTTCCTGATGTAGTCCAGAAAATTCTATTTTAACTTCATCCGTCCACAGGGCTTGTTTCCAAAATGCATCAGGCTTGCTTAGATGTTCTTTTGCAAACCTGCTGAACTTTGAGGATGCAGACAACTTGTTTATCTGATGAATCTTCCATGAAGGTCGTTTGTGTGCAGGTATCTAACAGGGGTTTGATCCTACAAGCAGCTCTCTCTGAAAGTTTTACTGGTGTGCACCTCAAGATCGACAGATAGATAGATACTTTATTGATCCCAAAGAAAAATGAGGGTCGAGTGTAGCATGTATTGTATAAGTAGGCGATTTCAGACGCAGCCCTAGTCTCAACTTTTCCTGCCAGCCTGTCTCTGTCTGTCTGTCTGTCCTCCATTTGAACAGGCCAGTTTCACACTTACACTCAGCTGGAGCCTAGAGCCTCAAATGATATTAATAAAAATGACTCCCCACACACCGACCAGTTAATTTAGCATTAGCATTAGCTGCTAACTGGGACCTAGCTGCTTCAGGTTAGTTGATTTAATCTTGTGAATGATTCACTCGACAAAATGTCAATTAAACACGCATTTCTATATGATCCAAATAAATTGAATTAGTACTTACCCAGTTCAGGTGTGTCCATCTCCATCGCTCTCGATTTCCACATAAATGTTACGAGTCTGTCCACCTCTTTTCAAAAGGCGCCTCCTCCAGCATCTCTGCTCTTCTACTCCTCCTGCACCTCCTTTTTGAGCGATCACTCAGTCAAAACAAGCCACTCTGAGGTTCTGCAGTGCTGTATCACCCCATATTCATAAGTTGAGGTTGTGTGATCAAGCAGCAGGACAGTACATTCACTAAATAAGTTCAATAAACTAGATTTAACAGCAGTAACATCACAAGGCATATATGTATTAGGCATATTTTAGTTTTATTTATTTCGTAATATTTTACTTATATGTATATTGTAGGAGTTCATGCGTCCTGTCCCTTCATAAGCTCACTGATAAGCCTGTTCAACCACAAATAACACAGGATGTTGAACTGGTTCCGCTCAGGCTTCTAAGAACCTTGTTGCTATTCAGGGAACCAGCCTACGTTTGCACCAGTTTTTATTGGAACCCAGAAATGTCAAAGGTTTCATCATCAACAGAGGGCACTGCACAGCGGTAGTAAACAGTAGTAAGCGGATGGTGGAGATCTTCTTTGCATAAAGTACTGTTTTTAGTACCCCTAAATCATAGTGGCTTCTGCTTTTGCATGTTGGAATGTGTTAAACATCTAAATACTCTGCCTAGAAGACACATCAAACACTAATACAACAACAGAAAACAAAAGAATACTCTTGTAACAAAAGAATACTCCAGTATGAACTGGAAAACCAAAAATAACATTAACATCATCTAGTGAAACCTATTTACAGACTATCTAGATCTCAGAACCCATCAGACACACTGATTTAGACCCAGTGGAAACATCTAATTCAAACACTACAGTAAATAATATAACAATCAAAAGCCAAAAAAAAAAATCAATAAAATACACACACACACAAATAAATAGGTGAACGTTGTTGAATAAAATGTTGTGTTCATGGGTGTATATGGGTATATGTGTGTATACATAGGTTTTTTTTTTGTTTTGTATTGTTTTTTTTTTGTTGTTTCGTATTATTTTTGGGGTTTTTCGTGTGTTTTCTTTCCCATTCTCTCTGTTTCATTTCATTTCCCCCCTTGCACGTCCTCCTGCATTTTACCCCCCGGTCCCCCCAGTTCGGAAAAATGTTGCAGTACAATAATTGTTGATATGAAATAAATAATAAAGAATTAATAGTCTTCTAAAGAGGGGGTGGCGGGCCAAAAAAAACCCCAAAACATCTAAATACAGTCATTCCCCAATCTTATACTACCGTCAGGAACAGCAAGAGGCAATAAAGCCCAATAACGAGATTCCATAATAATATGATATTTTACCTAATTATATTTTTACAATGTAACTAAAGTCATTCAGAGTGCTTTAGTGTAAAATATCTGTTCTATGGTCATGAATGTGCTGGCTAATGTCTAAGGCATTATGCTTTATGATATTATGATATAATGGTGGAGGGGTATGTGCAGAGTGCTGTAAGGCAAAGTAGTTCAGAATGAAATCAATGCCTGACATATTCCTGCCATTATTGTGTTTTTTTGGTAAATACAAAAATCTTATCATAGATTTATACAACAGAACAGAGAATCAGTTTGTACACTCTCTCTCTCTAAAGGGTCAGACTATTGACCAGGAGCCAGATTGTACACTATTTTACCATCAAAAGAATTCACGTGTAGGTTCTGTATTTGTGTCATAGACATGGCAACCCTGGTTCTTATCACCATCACTGTAAAGAGATCAGAGTCTGTAAGTTTGTTTAGAACCATTTTAACCATATCAAACTACTCACAATGACTTTGTTTACATCTCAGTGATTTAGAATTCAGAGCCATTTATATTTGAACACAGATGAATTTGACCTTGTAACCCATCCATGCAGTGAAACACCCCCCCAACACACACACACGTGGGCAGTTAGCACACTTGCCCGGAGCAGTGAGCAGCACTTTCCAAAGCGCCCAGGGAGCAGTTGGGGGTGTCTTGCTCAAGGGCACTTCAGTCGTGTCCTGTCAGTTCAAGGGATCAATCTGGTGGGCTGAACCTTTAACCTTCAGCCCACCTAAAATTGAGTATCCCACCCCCAGATATTATACAGTTGAGATTTGCTGTTGTCAGCACACCAAAAATCAATGGCTGAACTTTACCCTGGGTGAACCACCATCCTTATCTTGGTATTGACTTTATCGTAATTTAATTATGCATTAATTTTAAAACAGCCCCCTTTATGTTAGAAATCTAATCCATCAATGCTGATAAATGAATATATATATATATATATATATATATATATATATATATATATATATATATATATATATATATATATATATATATATATTGCACTTATACAAACACATTGCTTATCTGTAGATAAAGTGAACGCCTACTTCATGTCCACCATATTTGGCCACACCCACTTCCAAGCGTGTGTTTCTTCCACCTTTGTGTTAGAACTTCCGCTCAGCTAACCAAAATGAATACAGTTACATGGGAGGAGACCAGAGAGACAGTAAGAAGTTCTAATGGGACAACACTGTCTCCTCCGAGGTTAATAACACAGTGGGTGGGTGATATGAGAAGGTGGTCTGAGGTTAATAACACAGTAGGTGGGTGATATGAGAAGGTGGTCTGAGGTTAATAACACAGTAGGGGGGTGATATGAGAAGGTGGTCTGAGGTTAATAACACAGTGGGTGGGTGATATGAGAAGGTGGTCTGAGGTTAATAACACAGTGGGTGGGTGATATGAGAAGGTGGTCTGAGGTTAATAACACAGTGGGTGGGTGATATGAGAAGGTGGTCTGAGGTTACTTATGGAGACATGTTTAATTACTCTGTACTCTCGGAAGGTGTAGACGGTTCAGTAATGAAAAACTATAAAAGTACTGAAGCGTATCAGTACCTGCACAGTGGGAAGGTGGGCGTGTCCTCCTACACACAGACGCTGAGTTTATATTTATGAAAGCCGGTTAAACCCAAGTCAGGCCAGCTGCCCGAGCCACTCTGCGTGGGTGTTAGTTACAGTCCAGATAGCCTAGCGTGGTGGACACTGATCAGAAAACAGGTACTTAATTGATAGACTCACCAGCACACGACACGTCTGCTTCCTCAGAGCTTCATAAGCGAGACATTTCTCTGGATAAGGAAGCTCTGGTGCTGGTTCTCCTCCACAGAATGGTAGGAGCAGACATACGGAGGTTTGGGGTGAAGGTTTTAAATTTAGAGCTTCAGTCAAAGACGCAGGTCCTCTTCTTTGGAAGGCGGCCCCCCAACACTCTGATCTTTATGTGCTGTGTTCGTAACTCTGTTGTTCAAGCCAAGTTTTCCTCTTCTTCCAATCATTGTGACTCTCTCTCTAACTGAACATATTATGCTATAAGGTTTATAAGTTTGTTGTCATTTTGCTTGTAATTAGTATCCACGTATCCAGGGGCGCACCGGAGTTTCTAACTCAAAGTAAACAAAGATTGTTGTCATGGAAAATAGCATGAATATCTCAATCTAAGAGTGTTCACCACAAACAAGCCTGCATTTCTTTCCAGCAAAACATGAAGGACATTAAATGTATGCACGGCTTTATCTGTACATTTCCTGCAGCTGGAGCTGGTCAGAGTCCTGATTAAGCTTAATTGATATTTTGAATGCTCTGTGTATAAACGCCCCTGGCTTTCAGTCAGCTAGGTTAAATGCTGCCTGTTATTTCCTAACCTGCCTGCACCGACAGCTCTGACAAATATAAAGGTTCCTTAATGGTTCTTGGCTTTAATGTAAGATTTAAATATAACAAAATAAATAAAGCCTGGGCTACAGGCAGGTCAGTTTAGCATCCAGGCTCTTGTACTAGGGAGCCATGCTGCTGTAATACGTGATTCATGCAGAATGTGATTCACTTGCAGAAAGAAACTAGACCTTCCCTGAAGATGGTGTGATGTACATGTGAACAAATGCCCCTCATACCATCACAAGTGCTGTCTTTAGAACTGTACACTATTAACGAGCCCCTCCTTTTTACCCCCCTGGAGGACATGATATTCGTAAATGAGCTTGGGCCCAGAGAATGCGGCGGTGGCCGCGGCGGCTTCGGCGCTGTGTTTCTAGATCTGTTTATAGCTTCTCTCTTCTTTGCATGGAAGAGTTTTAACTTGAGTACCAATTAAGCTAAATAGTTGACAGATGTTCCACCATGTGTGTTTTTTTTAGCACTACACGACTTTACCGGCCTTTCGTTGCCCCTTTCTCAACTTTTCAGAAATGTGTTGCTGCCGCAAACTCAAAAGAAGTAGTTTTCAACACACACACACCCCAGAGAGCAATTGGGGGCTAGATGGCCCCCAATTGCATGTTTGGGGGCTAGAACCACTAACCTTCCGGACAGTTGGCTGGTTCCCTTATCTCCAGCCCATGACTGCCCCCGAATGTGATTTGGGGACCCATCCACAGTGCCCGATGAGCAGCTGAGGGTTAGATGCCTTGCTTAATGACACTTCAGTCTTGTTCAGGGGATTGAACCAGCAACCATCTGGTCACTAGGCTGGTTCCCTCACCTACAGCCCACGACAGCACCTAAGTGTAATTTGGGGACCTATCCACAGTGCCCGGAGAGCAGCTGAGGGTTAGATGCCTTGCTTAATGACACTTCAGTCGTGTTTAGGGGATTGAACCAGCAACCTAATGGTCACTAGTCTGGTTCCCTCACCTACAGCCCACGACAGCACCCAAGTGTAATTTGGGGACCTATCCACAGTGCCCGGTGAGCAGCTGAGGATTAGATGCCTTACTTAATAACACTTCAGTCGTATTCAAGGGATTGAACCAGCCACCATCTGGTTACTAGTCTGGTTCCCTTACCTACAGCCCACAACAGCACCCAAGTGTAATTTGGGGACCTATCCACAGTGCCCAGTGAGCAGCTGAGGATTAGATGCCTTACTTAATAACACTTCAGTCGTATTCAAGGGATTGAACCAGCCACCATCTGGTTACTAGTCTGGTTCCCTTACCTACAGCCCACGACAGCACCCAAGTGTAATTTGGGGACATATCCACAGTGCCCGGAGAGCAGCTGAGAATTAGATGCCTTGCTTAATGACACTTCAGTCGTGTTCAGGGGATTGAATCAGCAACCTCCTGGTCACTAGTCTGGTTCCCTCACCTACAGCCCACGACAGTACCCAAGTGTAATTTGGGGACCTATCCACAGTGCCTGAAGAGCAGCTGAGGGTTAGATGCCTTACTTAATGACACTTCAGTCGTATTCAGGAGATTGAACCAACTACCGTCTGGTTACTAGTCTGGTTCCCTCACCTACAGCCCACGACAGCACCCAAGTGTAATTTGGGGACCTATCCACAGTGCCCGGTGAGCAGCTGAGGGTTAGATGCCTTGCTTAATGACACTTCAGTCGTGTTCAAGGGATTGAATCAGCAACCTCCTGGTCACTAGTCTGGTTCCCTCACCTACAGCCCACGACAGTACCCAAGTGTAATTTGGGGACCTATCCACAGTGCCTGAAGAGCAGCTGAGGGTTAGATGCCTTACTTAATGACACTTCAGTCGTATTCAGGGGATTGAACCAACAACCGTCTGGTTACTAGTCTGGTTCCCTCACCTACAGCTCATGACAGCACCCAAGTATAATTTGGGGACCTATCCACAGTGCCCGATGAGCAGCTGAGGGTTAGAAGCCTTGCCTTGAACCAGCAACCTTCCAGTCACTAGTCTGGTTCCCTAACCTCCAGCCCCAAACGTAATTTGGCTGAAAGCCACACAGGGAGGAAGGAGATGATGGAAGGACCCTGGGCAGCTATGGGAAGCGAACCCAAGCTGTTGTGGATGTGAAGCGACCCCTTATCGCCCTCAGCCTTGTAATGTAATATAGTATATAGGGCTGAACGTCAGGGAAACTGCACCACCTGGTTTCTACCAAACAACCCCAGTTTTGAAGTTAAAACATTTTCCGGCTGAACAACCCAATCAGTTCATTTCTGCGTGCAGTCCGGTCACTGACTAGGCCTTGTTTTACAGGGTGCATGTCAGGACCGATTGTTGGTATAATTGAAATCATATCTTTGTTGTCAGTAAGGAATAAGTTTTATTTCATATTATCTCGCTTTAGTCGGAAAGCAATTTATTTAGTCATGGAGTCACGCTCAGCATGGAATTACCCAAAATTACGATACTTCAAAAGCCACGGAATTGGAATCAGTTCTTTCAGTGGATTACATTTCTTTTGGATGTGATGTGTTTATGTGGGAGTTCTCAGAGTTAGCCTAGTGTGAGTATATTAATAAACATCAAATCCATGCAGCAAAATGAGAAACGTCAGTATTTGTTTTAGTTGGCAACGTTAGACAAAGAGGAAGATTTATTTCACACAATACTATTACATCCTTGATTGATTGTCCAATAAAAGTGATTAACTGAGTTCCACGCTCTGCCTATGCCACAGCGTTCCAGGATTTGAAAGCACTGGAGTGGAGAAGGTGTATGTGGTCCGCTGATGGATTGCGCCAGTGGCGCTCAGTGAAGCTGCAGGTAAACGTTCCCGGTCCAGCCGGGGGAAAAGGCTAAGAGGCTTTTTCCATTTCAAAAAAATGACAAATGAGATGACAACCAAGAAAAGCAATCATAAGCTTCCGCTCGGTCTCGCCAAAAGCCCAAGTCCTCGAGGTGCGGCGTCGTGATATACCTCCGTCCTCTCACTGCATAAGCTGGAAATAAGCGTTTCCTTTTGGGAGCCAAGAAACAGAAAGCTTTGGGCCGCACGGGCTCCAGACTTTTATTACAGCATTTCACGCCTCGCAGCTCTCGCAGCTCCTAGTTCGAAGATTACACAAACCTTATAGTATACCGGGTTGCAAATAAGGACGATTCGCACAAGGAATTGTTCACTCCGGCTCTGACGAGATCCCAATTGTGGAAGGCCTGAAAAAGCATTGTTAGCCCACTGCTATTTCACCGACAAGCCGAGACCGAGGCGGTTCAGGGCTCGAGCTTTTTCAGCACTTTTCTCCGAAATGCCACCCTCGCTATATAGGGGACAGCGTTCTTTCACTCTGCACGAGGCCCCAAGCCTTCTCCAAATGTCATAAAATGTTTAACGTGGCTCATTAGTGACTCACGTAACGGTTTTGCTCTTTTAAAGGCAATTAGGGAGAGAAAAACCGAGTGCTGTGATAAACAGGATGCGACGCCGTTCCTTAAAACAATCAGCTCTTTAAGAAAAACGAGATTACATACTTATTCAGGATTCACACCAACATCTCATGCATTATGCATGAAACGGCAGAATGCGCCCGAGATGGCGGTGGCTGCAAATGTTTAACAGCGTTGGGAAAAATTACCCAGTTCCGATGTTAACAGTAGGAGCTTTCAGATTATGAACCAAAAGTGGCTCAAGATGATCGTTTTAAAAAGGTTATGAGGTTGTATTGGTGTTTATTGAGATATTGGGTCTGCAATATTCATCAGTGAGCTACAGTAAAGCACCTTTTAAGTCTATATTGATTCTGCTCTGCGTCTGGGTAGTTTAGGGGGTTGTTAGTCTGAATCTAGTCCTAAAACGTGATGTTCTTCAGCAAGTTATTGCAATATCTTGTGGCATAGCATTATACTTTCACTACAATATCCAGCATGCATCACTCAAATGAATAATACAACAATATCCCTGTGCTGTCATCCAATTCCAGCCTATCTATAGGTTGATCTATAGGCCTATAAATAGAAGCAACCTAGCAGCTGTGGAGCTCTTACCTCGAAAAAAATAAATAAATGAATGATTGTTTTAACTTTGCATCACATGAACGACAGAGACAAGTTTTTACTCTTTTATTCAGAAAAAAACACAGATCTATGCTCTCGTAGGATGTTTATAACTGAGTATTAAATATTTAAAAAAATTATGTGACACTAAACTTGACTGTTTACATTAAACATCCAAAGCTTTAATGAAAAATCTAAGATATAAATATCATAAAATAGGCTTAACCACTGCTGATCAGACCAATGTAGGAACTGTGAGGGTGTGACTAATTAGCTTGATTGACAGCTCGTTGTCCAACACTGTCTGCTCCGCCCCTCATACAGACCAAACATCATTATCCAGGTTTTATGGACACTAACTGGACAAAAAGGTCACCGATAAACAGACATGCCGAAGGATAAATGGATAAACAAATGTATAGAGGCAGCAACACATGAATAGAGGAACATGAACAATGTTAGTGTATAGAAGGAATGGATGAAGAAGGAACAGTGTTGGTGATGATAAAGGAATGAAGGTATGAAGGAACAGTGATGGTGATGATAAAGGAATGAAGGGATGAAGGAACCATGTTGGTGATGATAAAGGAATGAAGGGATGAAGGAACCATGTTGGTGATGATAAAGGAATGAAGGGATGAAGTAACAGTGTTGGTGATTACAAAGGAATAAAGGGATGAAGTAACAGTGTTGGTGATTATAAAGGAATGAAGGGATGAAGGAACAGTGTTGGTGGTGATAAAGGAATGAATAGATGAAGGAACAGTGTTGGTGATGATAAAGGAATGAAGGGATGAAGGAACAGTGTTGGTGATGATACAGGAATGAAGGGATGAAGGAACAGTGTTTGTGATGATAAAGGAATGAAGGGATGAAGGAACAGTGTTGGTGATGATAAAGGAATGAAGGGATGAAGGAACAGTGTTGGTGATGATAAAGGAATGAAGGGATGAAGGAACAGTGTTGGTAATGATAAAGGAATGAAGGGATGAAGGAACAGTTTTGGTGATGATAAAGGAATGAAGAGATGATGGAACAGTGTTGGTGATGATAAAGGAATGAAAAAATAAAGTAACAGTGTTGGTGATGATAAAGGAATGAAGGGATGAAGGAACAGTGTTGGTGATGATAAAGGAATGAAGGGATGAAGGAACAGTGTTGGTGATGATAAAGGAATGAAGGGATGAAGGAACAGTGTTGGTGATGATAAAGGAATGAAGGGATGAAGGAACAGTGTTGGTGATGATAAAGGAATGAAGGGATGAAGGAACAATGTTGGTGACGATAAAGGAATGAAGGGATGAAGGAACAGTGTTGGTGACGATAAAGGAATGAAGGGATGAAGGAACAGTGTTGGTGACGATAAAGGAATGAAGGGATGAAGGAACATTGTTGGTGCTGATAAAGGAATGAAGGGATGAAGGAACAGTGTTGGTGATGATAAAGGAATGAAGGGATGAAGTAACAGTGTTGGTGATGATAAAGGAATGAAGGGATGAAGGAACAGTGTTGGTGATTACAAAGGAATGAAGGGATGAAGGAACAGTGTTGGTGATGATAAAGGAATGAAGGGATGAAGGAACAGTGTTGGTGATGATAAAGGAATGAAGGGATGAAGGAACAGTGTTGGTAATGATAAAGGAATGAAGGGATGAAGGAACAGTTTTGGTGATGATAAAGGAATGAAGAGATGATGGAACAGTGTTGGTGATGATAAAGGAATGAAAAAATAAAGTAACAGTGTTGGTGATGATAAAGGAATGAAGGGATGAAGGAACAGTGTTGGTGATGATAAAGGAATGAAGGGATGAAGGAACAGTGTTGGTGATGATAAAGGAATGAAGGGATGAAGGAACAGTGTTGGTGATGATAAAGGAATGAAGGGATGAAGGAACAATGTTGGTGACGATAAAGGAATGAAGGGATGAAGGAACAGTGTTGGTGACGATAAAGGAATGAAGGGATGAAGGAACAGTATTGGTGATGATAAAGGAATGAAGGGATGAAGGAACAGTGTTGGTGACGATAAAGGAATGAAGGGATGAAGGAACAGTGTTGGTGATGATAAAGGAATGAAGGGATGAAGGAACAGTGTTGGTGATGATAAAGGAATGAAAGGATGAAGGAACAGTGTTGGTGATGATAAAGGAAAGAAGGTGTATCTTGTTATTTCTTGGTGATGGTTAGTTTTAGTTCCTCTGACTCTGAAACTGGCTTGAGTGGGCGGGGCCAGAGAGACATCAGCCCTGTGATTGGTCAGGGGAACAATTACGGAAGTGTTACCCAAGATTAGAACGGGTTCTAATGGGTTCTTAATGGGTTTACTTATTACATGTTTACTAACAAGGTTAACCTCATTAGAAAGAGAACAGAACTACCTGTTCCTGTTTTCAATCTAAAAACTTTAAATTGTGAGACAAAATTTCATGTTTTATCTCAATTATGTTTTTTGTCGAGCATCCCTCCTCCTGGAGATCTTACTCTCCAGCCAACATGGGGGGCTTCAGTCATCAGTTTTCAGATGAGGTGGGTGGATTGGGGTTTAACTAAACTCTACAGATTGGTAGCTCTTGAGGAGCAGAGTTGGCAACCACCTGTCACAGGTGGTTTTGACCAAAGAATAATATACACTCATTTCTTTTATATTCTAACTCTTACAGTCACTCAGACCTGAAATTTCATATTTCATATTTTATTTCATATGACAGAAGAAATCAACAGGAATATATCCTGCAGATAAACAAGCCCAGGCGTAGCACTCCAGACCCCAACAGAGCACTCGCAGCACGTTTGGCTTTGAGTCATAAAAAATTCAGGCCCCCTTTTTTAACAGGGCTCGTTGTGTTGTACTAGTGTCTGTTTGTTAACAAAGCCAGTGGTCGGTTCCATTCAGCTCTATGGGCAGCGCGGAAAACTACACAGTCGCGACTGCTCATGCCGTGATTAGCGCTTCCCTTTGGATATCTCTATGGTTTCCAGTTTGCTAGTGTAAGACCGCACTGGGCGAGTTGCCAGGAATGTTTTGCATCCAGATGAGACGTGTCAAGCTGCTTTCCTAGTAATATTACAGTCAAAGCAAAATATGCAATATGTTCCAGCTAATTAACCAGAGCCTCGACTAGCTAGCAGCACACATGTGGCAGGGGATAAGGCAGAGCACGGGCACAGTCTAAAGGCAGGTTTAAAGTTCACACTCATGGTTTTGTGTACTGAGGTGCACATTCTCATGCTTTCTTTATTGGTACGTCTCCAAATGTGTTTTATTTCTCATAGATGCCAAAACTAAACACAAGGCCATAGCCATGAACTGAGCTCTGGGGTGGACCAAATTTGACCTGGGGTTGGGTTTGGGGGGCTGTTAATATCTTCTCCTTGTCATTTGATAGTGATTAACACTTTACTGAGAATTTACATAGGATTTCTAACAAATACAGTGTTACATTAATACGTGTCCCATCAACCACTAATGTAAACACTCAGATTCCAATGTGACTCAGAGCTATATCTGAATATTTTGGTGGGGATGTATCTCCTTCAGTTTATACAGTACTGTGCAAATGTTTTAGGCACATTATTATATTAAAAAAGCTATTTATTCCAGACAGGAAGCTTTTATTTGCTCAAAATACTTTATTTCTTAAATATTTAAACAGTATTAATATAGTAAGTAGTGCTTTTCTATACATCAGTGTGTTGATTTAACCCTTTCCAAGCTTCTCCTTCTATAAACAACCCAGTATTATTTACAGTTCTCATCTAATACCTGCTTTGACTGCTCAGTACTTCATTAAGATAAATCAAGATTTGCTGCTGAAGGAACTGTATACATTCATACAATGTCTGGGGCGTCCAGGAGAAATCTGGAACCTAACTTTGTTCTTCAAACTGGATCAAGATCTGATCTACTTCTCTCACAATAAGCTATTCATGACAGAGTGAGGTAGGGGCCAAGTGCAGAGATGGAAAGCCGAAAATAAAAGGTGTAAGTAAGTAAAAGGGAGTGTAAATGCACTATTTGTGGTTTAAAAGCTTTTATGACAATGTAGGAAATAAATGAGGGAGGGGAAAAAGTGATATAGCTACATAGCCTGGACGCGGAATGAGAGGCGGGCGCTTTAACCACTACACCACTGGGGGTGCACGTGTGACACTGAGGTGGCGGGTCTAAGAGGACTGCGCCGAAAAGCGCGGGAACATCAAACAAAGAGCGTGCTTCAAACAAAGGAATTTATTTTTACAAATAAAACAATAAAGAAACCTAGGCTTTTTCCCTTTTCTCTTTCTTTTGTTTTTTTGTGGGAATACGATCCTTTTTTTGTTAGGAATATTATTTCTTTTTTTTTTCTTTCCTTTGTTTTCTTGGTTTTTGGGATTTAAATCCTCTTTTGCAGGGAAATTTAAATCCGCTTGTCCTTTCTTTTATCATTTGTTTGCTCTGTAGAGCTACCGTTTACCGGTCTGCACAGGCGGAGGTGCAACAGTGACCTGCGGGAGCTTCCGGTCCTTTATGCGGGAGTTTCCGTTTCTCAGGTGAAGTCAATCAGGCCTTGTTAGAGTCCCACCTAGCTGTTTTTTTTTTGTTTGTTTGGTTTTTTTGGCGCCCTCTGGCGGCCGTGGGGGGAACTGCCTGACCCCTTAGAACTTTGTATTGTATTTCTGTTTATTTACATCTGTTCTAATGATATCTGGTGTTCTTAATGTTAAAAATACACTTATTGATCAGATTTCTAAGACTTGTAAACAATCAGCTTAGGTGCCAAAGACTTTTGCACAGTAGTGTATTGTGATTACTGTCTTTACCAAACACACCCTTTCGCGTCGCGTGGATGCTGAACGTTGTAAGTTCAGCATTAACTTCATCCCTTTACTCTCCAAGAGTGTCTCCAGTGGTGGAAACAGCTCCAATATTAACTCTTGTTCTGCTTCTATTTATATCACTTCTTTTGTTTACTGTGTGGTTTCTTGCAGAGATCATTGTGTTTACTGATCTTTCGTTGGCTGAGCCTGAGCTTAAAACGATCTAACCAGCGGCAGCAACATGATTGACAAGCTGTTAGAATACACCATCGGGGCAGCACTGCTACTTCTTCATCCTCTCATGTTGGAACGATGGCAGACTCAATGCTGAAGTTACTCACTATCGTTTTTGAGGTACAAAGTGGCTGATATCTCTGCAACATGATGCATAAATACATGGACTTCTTTAACATACTCTCAAAACTGCTATTTCATCACATTCTGTTGCTAAATTTGAATTAATTTTGGGATTGTTTATGGATTTAAAGGAGCAATATGTAAGATGTCAGTTTTGAGAGATATCTACAGAAATTAGTATGCTAACCAACTAGCCTTTGTACCTGAAGAGGCCATAGTGAGTCACTCTAGAGTCAAGTTAAATCAGTCCAACATGAAGGGATGAAGAAGTAGCACTGCTGTTCTCGGCAAGAAAACAAAGCATCGAGAACAAGCAATAAAAATAGCAGTTAACATGGGTGCTACTATCCAATGCTGGAGATGCTCTTGAAGAGTAAAGGCATTAAGTTTGATGCTGAACATGCAACTTTCCTTTAGACTGGTAAGTACGTGGGTGGAATATGAATTCGACCGATTGCTCATTTTACATATGGCTCCTTTAAACAGTGTTCTGTTCACAGCTGAAACCTTTGGAATGGCCCAGTCGTGGTTTCAGTGTACCAGAAAATCTGTTTTGCATTTCAGTGGAAGTCATTGGGTGCATACAACTCACCTCAGTGTGCAAAACAAAACTGTACAGACTATAATACAAAAGCGAGATGGTGTCAAGCTCATGGTGTATGTTTATAAACTGGGATTTTGAAGCTAATTCGCCTGCTCGTTTCAAAGTTTCAGAAAGCCGGCTGCATATGGGCTGAATTGTTTCAAACTGTTCTTCTGGTTGGGACTCATTCAAGCCATTGAGGTTCGAATGCTTGTTTAACAGACTCCTTTACTCCGCTTTACTGAGACGATTCAAATGTGAAAATGGCTCACAGCTGGAGTTCTCTTCCTCTTAAGCAAGATAGGGTTTCAGACTGGCAGGAAATTATGAGCTTTGCGCTCTGTGCCTCTGAACGCTGCTTCATAAGATTTGCACAGCGCCGTTATTGGACATATTCAGAACGAACCAGTTCTGTTGGCTTTTTCTGTTTTTCTTTTTTACAGACTTTGCATTTACAGCGAATAAAAGAAGCTCCTAAATTCTGTTCATCCGGCTCGAGCTGTATTACTGGCGGCTTCCAGGTCTTTTTGCTTGCTTGCCTTTTGAACAAAAATGCATTCGCGTATTCATGTTTGTATGATGGGAAAGTCTAATTACTCAGGTACTCATCTGCATAATTATATGATCAAAGTGACATCACATGTGTTATTGCTGGAGTTGAGTTCCTGAAGGTATTGCTTCATGTCTTGTACTCCAGTGTGAAGTTTCATATATTAAGTCTATTAGAGGAAGTACTGATTTTAAAAGTCTAAACACTAAAATTCATGCAGTTAATAGTAATGTTGTAGTCGAGTCTGAGTCGAGACTGTCAAGTCAAATCCAAAACTCTACAGTAGTCAAGACTGAGACTTTGTAGTTGTTGAGTCAGGGTAATGAGTAAGGCTTTGAAGTAAATTCCGAGTCAAAACAGACTTAGTAGTGGAGTCTGAGTCAAGGCTGAGACTTTGTGGTAAAAGTTTCAGTCTGGATTGAGACTTTAAAGTAGTCAAGTTAGAGTCAAGACTGAGACTTAGCAGTCTTTGAGTCAGAGTCAAGACTGACACTTTGCGCTAGTTGAGTCTAACTCAAGACTGAGACTTTGATGTACTCAAGTCATAGTTCAGAATTAGTAGTTGTCACATTTGAGTCAGGAGTCTAAGTCAGCGTTGAGACTTTGCTTTAGTCACTGCTTTAAAGTAATGATTGAGGCTTTGTAGTGAAGTCTGAGTGAAGACTGATAGTAGAGTCAGAGTCAAGATTGAGGCTTTGTGGTAGTCAGGTCTAAGTCAAAACTGAGACTTTGAGGTTGTCTAGTCTAACTCAAGACTCAGAATTAGTTGTTGTCGAATTTGAGTCAAGACTAACACTTTGTAATAGCTGAGTCTGAGTCAAGACTGAAACTTTGTGGTAGCAAAGTTCGAGTCAAGATTGAGACTTTGTAGTAGTTGTGTCTGAATCAAGACTATCATTTTGTAGTGGTTGAGTCTTAGTCAAGACTGTGACATTGTAGTAGTCAAGTTTGAGTCAAGATTAAGACTTTGTAGTAGTCAAGTTAGAGTCAAGATTAAGACTTTGTAGTAGTCAAGTTAGAGTCAAGATTGAGACTTTGTAGTACTCAAGTTAGAGTCAAGATTGAGACTTTGTAGTAGTCAAGTTTGAGTCAGGATTGAGACTTTGTAGTAGTCAAGTTAGAGTCAAGATTGAGACTTTGTAGTAGTCAAGTTTGAGTCAGGATTGAGACTTTGTAGTAGTCAAGTTAGAGTCAAGACTGAGACTTTGTAGTAGTCAAGTTTGAGTCAAGCTTGAGACTTTGTAGTAGTCAAGTTTGAGTCAGGATTGAGACTTTGTAGTAGTCAAGTTAGAGTCAAGATTGAGACTTTGTAGTAGTCAAGTTTGAGTCAAGATTAAGACTTTGTAGTAGTCAAGTTAGAGTCAAGATTGAGACTTTGTAGTAGTCAAGTTTGAGTCAAGATTAAGACTTTGTAGTAGTCAAGTTAGAGTCAAGATTGAGACTTTGTAGTAGTCAAGTTTGAGTCAAGATTAAGACTTTGTAGTAGTCAAGTTAGAGTCAAGATTGAGACTTTGTAGTAGTCAAGTTTGAGTCAAGATTAAGACTTTGTAGTAGTCAAGTTTGAGTCAAGATTAAGACTTTGTAGTAGTCAAATTTGAGACAAAATTGAGACTGTGTAGTAGTCAAGGTTGAGTCAAGATTGAGACTTTGTAGTAGTCAAGTTAGAGTCAAGATTGAGACTTTGTAGTAGTCAAGTTAGAGTCAAGATTGAGACTTTGTAGTAGTCAAGTTAGAGTCAAGATTGAGTCAACATTTTTGGTTGATTTGGAGTCAAGATTGAAGACTTCAGTTGTCCATTCGAGCCAAGACCTGAGACTTTGTAGTAGTCGAGTCTGAGTCAGGACTGAGACGTTGTAGTCGAGTCAAGTCAAGACTGACATTTTGTAAAAATAGACACAGTGAGCCCAAGTCTGAGTCCAAGTCTTTGTAGTCTGAGTAGATCAGATTAAGATTGGTTTAGAATCTGAAAATAGTAGTGGTTCATTGTAAATTCATTATCCTGCACTACAAATGATACATAATAATAAATAATAATTAAATACATTAAATAATACATAGCCTAATGTAGCATTATTAGGAAATTAGCATTATGCTATCTTATTTCAAAACAAAGCAGCTTATGAGGTGAATTTCATGGTAACAGATCCTCATTATTAACACCTCGACCTGCTCGACAGTGAAGCTCTATTTTACATTCAGTCAAACCTCACTAGCACTTTCTCCTGAAGCAGGTGCTCCGCGGACTCAAACACCGCAGTACAGGCAGGATAGGCTTATGAACACTGAAGTGAGTTCTCTCCTGCTGGTCGGGGAGAATCATATGGGGAAAATCTCTCACACTGCTGTCACTGCTACTTTCTTCGTCTCTACATGTGGTAGCAAGCCCTCCAGTCATTAGTGCACCATCCATGACTTAGTAACGTTACTTCTCACATCATGCTGCACTACACCGAGGCCGCTTGTACGTTAAACTTTACTCTGAAATTAAACATAATTGTGGGTTTTGATGGCTTACGTTCACAGTCTGTCAGCAGAAGGTTCTACTCTAAGCTGTTATGACTCTCCAGGTAGTCTGTGCCTCAGATTGGGCCTCACTTATAGCAAAAACGTGTACTGAACTTATATTCAGCCCTGAAAGATAAACAACCAGAGATTCTGTCCTATGAATGTGTCCTGATTCCTGACTTCATTACTGTAACACCTGCAGTCTTAAAAATATGGTTGCATTCTGCCTTATGAGGAGGTTCTTCAACCCCTATGGTGGCGTCTAAAAAATGGATAATTAAATTTCTAAATATGCCATTTATAATTGTTTGAACAGCCACTCTAGAGAAATTTACCAATCCAGAATTGTTCACAGTGACTGTGATAGGAACCAGACGTCTAAAGAAGATTAAAGGAGCAATGAGTAACATGATACTACAAACAAAACAAAAAAAGAAAGTGTACAGTTGCTCCTCCCCCCTATTTACTTCTTACTAGTCTGAAAGTAGTGTTGAGAGTTCATCAAAACCCCAAATCAAACTCTAAGAACATCTCCAGCAATCGTAAGTAGCAACATGTTAACTCTTGTTCTGCTTGTATTTACATCACTGCTTTTCTGCTGATTCTTACAGTGTCTCACTACCGCCTCCTGAGGTATAAAGTGGTATTTTGAGACAAGGGTTAGCTTTAGTAGATATTTCTGCAGCAGACACATAGATGTCTTTGACGCACCATCAAAACTGTTATTTCTTCACATTTTCTCAAAAAATAACTAAACAACAAAACTTTACATATTGCTCCTTTAATGCCTGTAAATGCCCCCTTACAGAAAATTGCTTCCTCACATTGCTCAATGCCTGACATGCTATTTTGTGATAGCGTGTCAAAGATAATAAATTAAATGGACCTATTTGTCCTTTAAACATTGGTGGTGTGGTGGTTAGCAGTATCAGCTAGATTTTTAAACTATATATATATATATATATATATATATATATATATATATATATATATATATATATATATATATATATATATATATATAAATACTTTTATTTACTTCAACTTATATTATTATACGTTATATATTTTGTATATATTTTTATTTATTTATTTATTTTTTGTTATCTTATCTATTAGTGAATGGAGGGACAGCAAAGTAAGAATTTCATTGTACAGCAACAGTAACTGTCTGTTCTGCTGTGCATATGACATTAAAACTCTTGAATCTTGAATCTAGATTCCCGGTCCGGGCTGTTCTCTGAGGAGCCTGCATGTTCTCCCCGTGCTTGAGTGGGTTTCTCCGGGTACTCCGGTTTCCTCCCACAGTCCAAACACATGCATGATATGTTGATCACTCACTCTAACCTGCCCATAGGTGTGAGTGAGTGTTGGCCATGCGATTGTATGGCCCACCTGTCCATGGTGTACCCCGCCTTCGCCTGATGATGCTGGAATTGGCTCCAGCCAAACCCACCATCCCACAAGATAATGGATGGATGGAAATTGTAACCTTGACTTCCTGTCGCTACCACTGTAAAGGAATCTGGGTCACTATGTTTCTCTACAATCAGTTTAAAGGTTCTGTGGTAAATACGGTCCTCCAGTGGCTTCGCTCCAAGCAAGCTCGGCATATTTATCTTTAAGTCTGCATGTGTTTTTCAGTCCCACAGAGATTCTTTTAGGGGATATTAAAGGAAGGATGTCTTCTCTGGGGTCTTTTATGATTTATGGGATCAGCGGAATAAAAGACGGCTATTTAAAGTCGCTGATTTCCGAACGAGGAGTTTGCTGGTGAGGTTATGCTAAAAGCTTAACGTCTCCCGCTGAGCTTGTAAAACAGCCAACTAGTTGTGCCACTGGGGAGCTATTTACCAAACACAGATGGATCAGTACGATTCCCTGCCTCGTTTTTTTTTTTTTTTTTCAATCACACGTTACGCGGACGTGACTCACCGGGGATAAAGAAACAGACGTCCTTGAGAAAGCAGGGCTTATTCCGCAGCTATTGTGTCACCTGGATTTTGGGACTAATGTCTGAATAGAACATTACTTGTGAGACCCGGGCCTCATCAAACTTCAGAGAGCGTCCTTTAAACCTCTAATGAATCCAGTGACACAGACGGGGGAGCTAACCCTAGAGCAGCACTCTGACGGATATACTTCATAAATATGGGCACCGAACACCAGAGATCATACACATGAGCTCCTTTCTTTGCTTCGCTGTCAGTAGCTTTATCTTCCGGCTTATTAGGCATGCAGAATTTGCTAACTCTCGCTCGTCTGCATAAATCAAAGCGTCTCCAAGATGAGGCATTACCACAGCCTTAATAAATTATGGAGGGCCCCCTTTTTTGCCAGCAAACTTCATCATGTCCCAAACTTTTCTGTTTTTTTAAAAAAAGGTGGTGAATATTTATGTTTCACTGCACCTTTAACGACCAATTGGCTGCGTCCGGAATGATTTGTAACAGCAGTTATGAAATGGTCTTTCTTGTTTCACTTTAAAGGAACCATATGCAATTTTTTTTCTTGCATTTTTTAGCCCCATGGCCCACTTTCAGACTCATTCAGATTCGTTTTCCATAGCATTAAACAGGATTCGAGTTACTGAGCCTTTGAGACGGATGTATCGTGAATGACAAGGTGCTATCTGCTTTCAGTCCAGACATATCGATGACCTTACTTTCAAAACAGCAACACTCTTATATAGTAGGTCTTTATATTTTCTCATTCATAAAGCACTTTGAATGGTCGCAGTGTATGAAAGCCGCTATATGTATACAGTTGCTATAAAAATAAATTAATTAACTTGCTTTACAGATGACCTTCATCAGAGGCTTTATAAAGGAGCAGACTGGTCACCAATGTGAATGAAAAAGCTAATAATGACCAACGCAGCGTCTTTTAATGGAAAAGTCCTTCAAAAGTAAGAGCTAATCAGCTTGCTGGTTAGTGAAAAAAGGGGTCAGTGATATTGTGGTGCTAGTAGAGAAAAAAAACATCATTGTGGAGATGGCAACAAGCATAATAGGTAAAATATGCTGTAAAACCATGTGTTATTGAGCCAAAAGCGACAAACCATTCATGATGTTTTTGATATTTTGCTCTCTCTCTATTCAGAGATGCAGGATTCTGGTTCTGAAAAACAATAAAAATAATTGTTTGGCGGACTTGTAAAGATGGCTGCTGAGATATGATGGAGGTCAGGGATCCCGCCTTGAGACCAGAAGGTTGCTGGTTCGATACCCTGAACCAACAAGGCACGACTAAAACACATAACCCCCAACTGCAACAGGCACGCTTGATAGGGCCGCCCACCACACAGGGCAGTGTGTGTGTTTACTAGTAAGTATATGTATGTGGGTGTTTCACTGCCCCCTAGTGTGAGTGTTCACCAGTGAGTCTGTGTATGTGAGTGTTTCACTGCCCCCTAGTGTAAGTGTTCACCAGTGTGTGTGTATGTGGGTGTTTCACTGCCCCCTAGTGTAAGTGTCCACCAGTGTGTGTGTATATGGGTGTTATACTGACCCCAAGCTTGTGTGTTTACTAGTAAGTATGTGTGTGTGAGTGTTTCACTGCCCCCAAGTTTGTGTGTTTATTAGTGAGTCTGTGTATGTGAGTGTTTCACTGCCCCCTAATGTGTGTGTTCACTAGTGAGTCTGTGTATGTGGGTGTTTCACTGCCCCCTAGTGTGTGTGTTCACTAGTGTGTGTATGTGAGTGTTTTACTGCATGGATGGGTTAAAAGCAGAGGTCAAATTCCTCTGTGTGAAAACATTAGTGGTTAACACAAACAGTTCTAAACTCTAACAAAGTCACTGCTCTGAGGTCAGTTTGACTGCTGAGTATTAAAATCCTGGGATGTTCAGAAATGGTCTTTTCCTCAGCTTTATGTTATATTCAAGTTTTTACTTGTATATTTGCATAACTAAACTCTAAGCTATGAGTGATTAAAATGTATGATAAATACAAATATGAATCCCTGATACATTTAAATAAACTAATATTTAAATGCAAACACAAACCACAGTATCAACTGTAGCTGGACTGGAATGTATTCAACCACAGATCAGATGTATAAGTATGACTCACACATTTGGCATATATGTGTTCACCCGCTGTCAGGAATATATGAGTTATTGATGAATTATGCATATGTCCAACATGAACGTAAACAACTTATATGTACATATATTTATACACATAGTTTTATTATTTTAAATTAAATCAATTATGATATATATGCATATATAGCCATATGTGAGTATTAAAAGCTGTACAAACATCACTGATACTTGTGTGGCATCAGGTAAACACAATTATTAGGTGGTTAGTTCTCTCTCTTGTATAGCTGATAATTTCACTAGCTGGTAAACTATAATAATAATAATAATAATAACAATAACAATAACAATAACAATAATAATAATAATAATAATAATAATAATAATAATTATTATTATTATTATTATTATTATTATTATTTCATACCAGTGAAAGCTCATTTCATACCAGTGAAAGCTCAAAGTGCGTTATAGACAGTTTTCAACTGTAACAACAAACTGAATTAACCAAAGACAAAGCTTATAGCTACTATGATGTTAAAGTTTTAATTAAACTCTGAGTTAAAGAGAGATGTATTTAAATGTGTTTTCAAAGTGACTCTGAGCTCGACTGTCTAATAGAAACTGAACTGAGCTCCACAGTTTAGAAGCAGAAGAGCTGAGAGAGTCTCTCCAGGTTCTCTGTATGTTACTGAAGGTGTTTGTACAGAAGCTCAGTATCTGCAGATCTAAGATCAGCAGAAGGAACATAAACAGAGAGACGTTCAGTGATGTAGCAGGTTCTAGATTATTTAGGGCTTTATAGATGAGTACAGAACTTCTAAAAGATACAGAGAGCCAGCGCATATTATTATTATTATTATTATTATTATTATTATTATTATTATTATTATTATTATTATTATTATTATTATTATTATTATTATTATTGTAGCAACTTTCATACATAAAAATACTAAACATTATAAGCATATTATGAACTGCACTGCCCTTTTGCCTCATTCAAAAAGCAGTGCAGGCTGAATGGGCGGAGCTTAGCTGCTGTGAGCCGAATGGGTAGATATATGCAGTTGGTTTTCATGCCATCACAAAAACAACAAATCCCAAATTTTGCAGATTCATTTCCATTTATGAGACTTTTATGGACATTTTAAAACTTAAATATCACATTAAGCTCATTAATCTAAAATAAAGTGAGGTTTTCCATGATATTGACCCTTTAACCCTTTGATGCACAACCTGAGTCAAAAGTGACCCAACTAAGATTTTATTTTCTATATATATTTCTATATCATTTCATCATTCAAGCTTCCATTAATTCCTCTATTTACGTCATCACAAATCCTGATTTCAGTTTTCCAGATTTATACTTTTTTAATAAAAAATCTTTTTTGTATCACTACCAACACACAACATGGCTCTGAATTAACCCGTATGTGTTCACTATGGGGTTTGATAGGAACTGTTGACGTTTGTAAACATTTGCAGTCAGGAATATATTTACAAACACTGTTTGTGTTCATGAAGTAAATAAACTAATGATTTTAGATCAAAAACAAGACTTTTAATGAACACTTGAAAGACTAAATAATGAATTAATAAAATGATTTCAATACATTTACCAATGAGACACTCAGCAGTACATACCATAACATAGGAAATGAATACAGATCAAGTTTAACCCATGTTGTGCATTAGAAGGGGTTTGCTTAGCTTGTTTAAAAAGGGTTAAAGGCTTGTAGTGTTTTCAGTATTCTCTTCTCGCTGTATAACATTACTTCCATATTGTTTGGTGTGTTTATGTTTGCTGTGAGCTTCCAGTGACGTCGAACGAGGTTACAAAAGTGACCACTCCATATTAGACAGTAAGCCTCTCTCTTTGGCTTCCTGGCACATCGTTTGACATCTGCCTTCCTGTTTTAGCCTTGACTTTTAGCCTCACGGTTATAGCATCAGAGGCTACGCTCAGACAACAAACACGAGTCGGATGGAAAGGTCAGTAAGAGGGGACAGGCTTGTTATGGTGATGCCCTGTGTATCATAACTGTCTGAGAAGCTTTTATTTTTTTTATATTTCCGGACTGAATTGAGCCGGAGCAGCATAAATAACATAAACACTCAGACGAGGGGCTGTGAAATACAGAATCAGTCTATTTTTACATATTTATATAATGTTTTGATTGCGTTGGCCTCAGAGGTTGAGCCATCTTCAGAACTGGAAATTGCTGGAACCTTTACAATATTGTTTGTTCTGTAGATCACATCAAGGAGTAAAATACAAATTTATGGAAATTACACTGCGTGGAATAAAAATAACATCTGTCTCAGGCAGTAATGGGATGGATTCTGTGTGTTTTTTTTCGTGGAGGGCAAAGTGGTTTAATAATAACGCCGTTGTTTGCTTTAAACAACAAAAAAAGATATTGATGAAGCACTTGGGACTAGAGACGAGTTTGCATCCCAATATATTGTTGTGATGTACATAGTGAGTCACAAGGAACCATCCAAGCACAGGATCTCAGGAGCCCCAGTGCAATAATATGAAAATATTGACTGTGTAATTGACTTGTTTATTCCCTATTGTTCTGACTTTGTCTTGCATTTCTTCTTTAAGAGTGGTTTTGCTGTGACCTCCTCTGTTCTAGAGAAATATGCTCGCAATGATAGTGATAGGAACCAGATGTCTGAGGGTTTTGCACTAAAAAACATAATTCTGTAACACTGTTATACTCTGGACCTCTATATCAGCTATCAGACACTGTTATACTCTGGACCTCTATATCAGCTATCAGACACTGTTATACTCTAGACCCCTATATCAGCTATCAGACACTGTTATACTCTAGACCCCTATATCAGCTATCAGACACTGTTATACTCCGAACCCCTATATCAGCTATCAGACACTGTTATACTCTAGACCTCTATATCAGCTATCAGACACTTTTATACTCCAGACCTCTACATCAGCTATCAGACACTGTTATACTCTAGACCTCTATATCAGCTATCAGACACTGTTATACTCTAGACCTCTATATCAGCTATCAGACACTGTTATACTCCGAACCCCTATATCAGCTATCAGACACTGTTATACTCTAGACCTCTATATCAGCTATCAGACACTTTTATACTCCAGACCTCTATATCAGCTATCAGACACTGTTATACTCCAGACCTCTACATCAGTTATCAGACACTGTTATACTCTGGACCTCTATATCAGCTATCAGACACTGTTATACTCTGGACCCCTATATCAGCTATCAGACACTGTTATACTCTGGACCTCTATATCAGCTATCAGACACTGTTATACTCCAGACCTCTATATCAGCTATCAGACACTGTTATACTCCAGACCTCTACATCAGTTATCAGACACTGTTATACTCTGGACCTCTATATCAGCTATCAGACACTGTTATACTCCAGACCTCTATATCAGTTATCAGACACTGTTATACTCTGGACCTCTATATCAGCTATCAGACACTGTTATACTCTGGACCTCTATATCAGCTATCAGACACTGTTATACTCTAGACCCCTATATCAGCTATCAGACACTGTTATACTCTGGACCCCTATATCAGCTATCAGACACTGTTATACTCTGGACCCCTATATCAGTTATCAGACACTGTTATACTCTGGACCCCTATATCAGCTATCAGACACTGTTATACTCTGGACCCCTATATCAGTTATCAGACACTGTTATACTCTGGACCTCTATATCAGCTATCAGACACTGTTATACTCCAGACCTCTACATCAGTTATCAGACACTGTTATACTCTGGACCTCTATATCAGCTATCAGACACTGTTATACTCCAGACCTCTACATCAGTTATCAGACACTGTTATACTCTGGACCTCTATATCAGCTATCAGACACTGTTATACTCTGGACCTCTATATCAGCTATCAGACACTGTTATACTCTAGACCCCTATATCAGCTATCAGACACTGTTATACTCTGGACCCCTATATCAGCTATCAGACACTGTTATACTCTGGACCCCTATATCAGTTATCAGACACTGTTATACTCTGGACCCCTATATCAGCTATCAGACACTGTTATACTCTGGACCCCTATATCAGTTATCAGACACTGTTATACTCTGGACCTCTATATCAGCTATCAGACACTGTTATACTCTAGACCTCTATATCAGCTATCAGACACTGTTATACTCTGGACCCCTATATCAGCTATCAGACACTGTTATACTCTAGACCTCTATATCAGCTATCAGACACTGTTATACTCTGGACCTCTATATCAGCTATCAGACACTGTTATACTCTAGACCTCTATATCAGCTATCAGACACTGTTATACTCTAGACCTCTATATCAGTTATCAGACACTGTTATACTCTGGACCTCTATATCAGCTACCAGACACGGTTATAATCTGGACCCCTATATCAGCTATCAGACACTGTTATACTCTGGACCCCTATATCAGCTATCAGACACTGTTATACTCTGGACCCCTATATCAGCTATCAGACACTGTTATACTCTGGACCCCTATATCAGTCATCAGTTATCAGTTATCAGACACTGTTATACTGTGGACCACTATATCAGCTATCAGACACTGTTATACTCCAGACCTCTATATCAGCTATCAGACACTGTTATACTCTGGACCCCTATATCAGCTATCAGACACTGTTATACTCTGGAAAACCTATATCAGCTATCAGACACTGTTATACTCTGGACCCCTATATCAGCTATCAGACACTGTTATACTGTGGACCACTATATCAGCTATCAGACACTGTTATACTCTGGAGCCCTATATCAGTCGTCAGTTATCAGCTATCAGACACTGTAATACTCTGGACCCCTATATCAGCTATCAGACACTGTTAGACTCTGGACCCTTATATCAGCTATCAGACACTGTTATACTCTGGACCCCTATATCAGCTATCAGACACTGTTATACTCTAGACCTCTATATCAGTCATCAGTTATCAGACACTGTTATACTCTGGACCCCTATATCAGTCCTCAGTTATCAGACACTGTTATACTCTGGACCCCTATATCAGTTATCAGACACTGTTATACTCTGGACCCCTATATCAGCTATCAGACACTGTTATACTCTGGACCCCTATATCAGCTATCAGACACTGTTATACTCTAGACCTCTATATCAGCTATCAGACACTGTTATACTCTGGACCCCTATATCAGTCCTCAGTTATCAGACACTGTTATACTCTGGACCCCTATATCAGTTATCAGACACTGTTATACTCTGGACCCCTATATCAGCTATCAGACACTGTTATACTCTGGACCCCTATATCAGTCCTCAGTTATCAGACACTGTTGTACTCTGGACCCCTATATCAGTCCTCAGTTATCAGACACTGTTATACTCTGGACCCCTATATCAGTTATCAGACACTGTTATACTCTGGACCCCTATATCAGTCATCAGTTATCAGACATTGTTTTACTCTGAACCCCTATATCAGTCATCAGTTATCTGACTGTATCATATAATAAATTTATTTTACCGAATTATCTGCATAACTGTATGTTATTTACTATACTGTTAACTATATATAATAATAACTATACTGTTATTATTACACTATGCCTATTATACTATACACCATGTATTCTGTCTATACATAAAAATATTACTGCTGCTTTTTATTACATATCTAAAATGTACTCCTAAATTCCATCCATGGTCGGGGGGCTCATGTAGAGTGTTGTATAACGAATTAGACTTACAAAGATCACATAAAAGAACTCATATGAACATGTAGGTGGTTTTGTACATTTATATAAATAAGTAAAGCGACTGTATTGATTCCTGGTTCCCATCACCACCACTAAAAGATCAGTAAGTACATTGTTGGAGTAATTGGTGGAACTCTGCTTTAAAGGTGCTATTAAATGGAAAACTGTATTCACATTGGTAAACATTGTTGTATAAGAAGAGTTCAGTAAATAGCACTGTACATACCGTGAACCTCAAACACCCTTTAATATAAAGCCTGCATTTATAAAAGAGGTACGACAAAATGGGCCAAGCTCAAAATTTCTCAACTGTTACGTAACAGACCAACGCAATCAAAACTATGAAACATTATATAAATATGTAAAAATAGACTGATTCTGTATTTCACAGCCCGGCGTCTGAGTGTTTATGTTATTTATGCTGCTCCGGCTCAATTCAGTCCACAAATATAAAAAAATAAAAGCTTCTCAGACAGTTATGATACACAGGGCATCACCATAACAAGCCTGTCCCCTCTTACTGACCTTTCCATCCGACTCGTGTTTGTTGTCTGAGCGTGGCCTCTGATGCTATAACCGCGAGGCTAAAAAAATTAGCATACAGTGACAACAGAGTAACGATGAAAATGGTACACTGTGCGAAAAAGGAATGTCTGCATTTTAACAGCCTTTCCAATGAACTGAAATGAAATCTTCAGCGAAAGTCCTGCCAGGAAGACTCCAACGCTACATCACTCTCTCATCCATCACTCCAACTAAAAGGATTCAACTCCCTCTTTGCTGCCTTCAGGTGCTGACGTTTATAGATAGATAGATAGATGGATGGATGGATGGATGGATGGATGGATGGATGGATGGATGGATGGATGGATGGATGGATGGATGGATGGATGGATGGATGGATGGATGGATGGATGGATGGATGGATGGATGGATGGATGGATGGATGGATGGATAGATAGATACTTTATTGATCCCGAAGGAACTTTAGCAGCCAGTAGCAGTTACACAGTAACAAAACAAAGTACAAAACACAGTACAACAAACAATAAGGTATATAAAGAAGAATAAAGAACTCCAATAGTAAAAAGGTAGGTAGTGCAGTAATAAATTAGGTAATATGTAAGAGAAAAAACGGGTATCAGTAGATATATATCAGAACTGGGATATTTATTAAAAAATAAATAGATGTGCAAAGATTGTATTTAAGTAAATGTTAAATAGTGTTAAACACTGTCCAGCAGTGCAGATGTACAGGATGTACATCAAAGTGTCGATGGTGTCTATGAGTGCTGACATAAGATGTCCAGTAAAGTGTCAATAGTGTCCAGGAGTGCAGATGTACAGTAATGTGATTACAGTACAAAAAAAAAAAAAAACAACAAACAAACAAACTGTAATTTGAACTAAGGGACTTTTTCCTCATCTGTCCTCCTTCCTCTTCCGGCTCCACTGGGAGGAGATGAAGAGTCTGATGGCTCTCGGGACAAAGGACAAAGGACAAAGGACAAAGGACAAACTACGCGCTCCACCCTCCCCACCACGACCATTTAGGTCCCAGTCCTGTTGTCCTAGGAGGCTGCTACGCCCCTGCTGTCCATATCCAGCAGGATCTGCGAGGGTCCGCATGCTTGAAAACCTGGGCCTAAGCCTGGGCTTATGCCGAAGACTGTTTCTTTACGTTCTACAATAACTTCCCTTTCAATAGTTCACCTTAAACCTTGGTTTACATTCCTCTACTCATTGAGTCTTTTTGGTAGAACTGTCAGTTAGGCCTATAGTTGGCTTCATATTTGTTTCTTGATCAAATGTTCCGTTCCACCTTAAATGCTGCACCTTGCACAGTCGGCCAAATGTAAAAAAAATTCCAAAGCAAGCAGGCGAACAGTGTAGTTGTTAGTTTGCTCTGCAAGTTTCACTCTCAAACACTTGGACAACATGGAGCAGCTTCAGCTAACACTGATCAGACTGTAGAGCAGACAAGCAGCTCCACCTTTATTAGCATCACAACTCCAACAGTAACCTATAAGTACCCGCCATGCTGTATGAGGTGTATCACTGTGTGCTGGTTGAAGCAGATCATCTTAAACATCTTAAAAGTTTCACAGAGACACCTTTAATCTACTTTGTGTTTGATGTCCAGATGAAAGCGTGTAGCTAGTACAGGTAACGTTAGATACTAGCAGCTCCAATAACTAGTAAATAGTACGAGGGTGGAGCTCTTATTTACACAGGGGTCATTTTATTGTGTCTATTTAGGAATGTTGTGTCTGCGTGATCTAGTGTAGTGTCTCGCTGTAAGCCAGTCAATCAGAGCAGAGCTCCCCAATAAACAGGGAAAGCAGTGTTTCATTCTAGGACCAAATCATAGGAAATAAATGGACAGGTAAACCCACATCTGGGCGACCAAAGTCACACATACCTTCTATGTAGAACATCAAAGAACAATTTACAATGCTGTACAGATGTATTCTGTGGCACCTATAAATTGAGCCCTAGATCAAATACACCAGGGGTGTGAAAACCTGCAGCCACATCTGCCCTTCACAGATGAGATTAGACACCCCTGTAATACACAGTGGTAACAGCAAGATCAAGTCCTGGTGGCTCCTGATATATGACTCACACTGTATTGTTCCCATATAGCATTGAATCTGAGGCGCCCTGCTAAATGTATGCATGAGTGAGAGTGTGTGTCTGAAGGTACATGTGAAATTTTCACGTACGGCTCTGGTGACTGACAGGAAGCGGTCGTAGCTGATAAGGACGATGTTGAAGACCGAAGCCGTGCAGAGCAGATAGTCCATCACCAGCCACAGCTTGCAGAGACCCCGGCCCAGCATCCAGCGGCCTGTCAGGATATAGGGCATGTAGACGGGGATACAGAACGCCCCTGAACAGAGAATAACAATACACAGCACATGACACACTGACTTGAGATAATGAGCTCTATATCAGGTTGAGCTGCTGAGTCTTTATCAATATTCCGGCATGTCATTCTCACGCGTATCTCAGGGACATGCGGTGTGGAGTAGACCCGTTAACTCGAAATTACAAGCTGGCCTAACAATGCAGCCACTATCAAGCCCAAGCCATCATTACGGAAGATCACAAAAGCATCTGTCATTGCTGCAATCAAACATGTCACGTGGAGAAGGAGGCGAAGAAATATACCCTGCAACTGCTTCCACCGGAGGAAAGAAAGAAGTGGCTGGTGAGCAGTCTCTCATAGCTGAATGCAAAAAAAAAATCTCATTAAATCCTTCTCTCTGGAGGACGGACAGGATATCACCATAACTATATATATATATATATATACATATATGTCTCTATATCTATATCCATATATATACACTACTGTGCAAAAGTGTAAGACACTTAAGTGTAAGCCGATAGTTCAAAAGCCTTTTTTCTTATAAATAATTATCTGTTCACCAGTAAGAACAACAGATATCATTAGAGCAGATAAAAATAATCATACATACAATTCAAAGTAACATGAATATGTTATTGTAAGAGAAGTAGATCATATCTTGAGCTCCAGTTTGAAGAACAAAGTTAGGTTCCAGATTTCTCCTGGACGCCCCAGATATTGTATGAATGTATTCAGTTCCTTCAGCAGCAAATCTTGATTTAGCTTAATGAAGTACTGAGCAGTCAAAGCAGGTATTAGATGAGAACTGTAAATAATACTGGGTTGTTCCCACAAGGAGAAGCTTGGAAAGGGTTAAATACACACACTGACATATGTAAAAGCACTACCTACTGTATTAATACTGTTTTAATATTTTAAAAATAAAGTGTTTTAAAGTGTTTTTCTTTAAATTATATGATAGAATTTGAGGTATGTTGTACTAGTTAAATGTGGTACTTTTAACCAAAAATTACATACAAACATATATATATATATATGATAAAAGGTTCAAGGTTGTTTCATTTTTAATATGGTATTTTAAACCAAAAATTGCATCTGGGCTTCAGTAACATTCAACACGTTGTTGATTTCCAAAGAAAAACGTGTCTCTCCAAAAGGTTAACTTTACAGTAGAACACAAAAACTTCCTAACTTTCTATATACGTTAATAGAAAAAAATAATTTAATCATTTAAGAGCATTTCTTTTTATCTATTCATCAAGGTTACCCTCATTGCTCCAGCTCTAAACCACAGAAGCAGAACTTGGACGCCAAAATGTCTTGGTTCATAAACTACATGCAAGGTAAATGGAAAAATGTTCTTTAAAAACGAGGGGGGTGGGGTTCTTCAAGGGTTTATCAGAAAAGATAATAAAGATAATGGTCATGAATGGAACCATGACAACTCAAAAGAACTGCCTGAATGATTAAGTGGTTCTATTCACTTATCTGATCTATGATAAAGAACTTCTTGCATAACGTCGCTGTCCAATGATGATTTCAATTTAATGCAGCAGTTGCCCCTTACATAGTAGGACAATTTCATGATGAATGGACCAACAGAAATGCTTCAAAAAATCTGGTTCTATTTACTTACATTGAAAGTGAAGACAGTTTTTGTCCTCTCCTATAAAGTTGCCATTTTAATGATACTTGTTTTTTATTGGACAGCGACAATATGGCTCTTTAAAAACTATTTCCTTTTGGTTCCATATAGTACCAGAAAGAGTTTTTAGTAAGAGTGTAGAAGAACCTCAATTGATGGTTCTTTGGAGAACCGTATTTGTGTGAGTGTTCTCTAAAACCACTGCCAAGAACCCTTCATTTTAAAGTGTTTATGGACAATCCATATATACTGGGGGCAAGTCTAAATTGTCCTTGTCGTTTTGCCCCTCATTTAATCACAAAACATGATCTTCAGCAGCTCATTCAATCTCAAGGACGGATTCTAAATTCTGCACTGTTTGCATTTTCGCATATTTCAGTGTATTTTATTTCAAGACCTCATACTTTCCCCCTTCCACAAAGATGAAAGCTGTATGAAGAAATTGATGTTTCAACACTTTATGCCAGCGAGACCCCAAATGAACAAATCAGCACTTCGTGAAGCTTCTTCGACAAGGCCTTCATTCTTTCCAGCCTCTGATTAGAGGTGATGGGAGGAAAGCCACTGGAGAGAAGCGAAGCCCTCTCAACCTCAACCTCTGATATTGGGATCTGAGCCTGAGCCTCTAGTTGATTGGGGTCAGCTGTTGAAGTTCCTATGTCATAACCACCCTTTATTGAGACGAGAGGAGATAACACGAAAAGACAGGCGACAAAACCACCCACACCGTGCGAGGGCCACGGCAGCAGAGCTTAGCCAAATGTTCTTGCTTCTTCAAATGCTTTCAGCATAATGCTTGTAAAAGCGAAGACCCAATCCACTTAAAAAGAGCTTTAAGCCTTTGTTTACAAAAGACTTAATGTGCACACGTTGACAATTGTGTGGGAGGACAGACACTCCATTGACAGCACAATGCACGTGTAATTGTGGCCAACGTCAAACTGAGTGGACCACTGTGACGAAACGTGCATCACAGCTGCAGATTGCTGCCGAGGGACAAGTAGAGGAAGGCAAAGGCAGATAAAGCTCAAATGTTGGCTGCAATACTCATTGCCATGAAATGAAGGGCGTGTAAAGTCTGGAAAACAAACTGACCTTGTTATGTATGAAGTAAAGCTCATTGCAGGCAAAATTAGAAAAGAAGTGTTTAAAATAAAGATTACAGACACACTACTATATACAAACTACTGATTACTATCTAGATTGATATCCACAGACTTCAAATCATTAAAATCTACAGACTACAGATTAAAATCTATAATTTACTGTCTACAGACTATAGATTGGCATTCACTAACTAAAGATTACTGCTTATTTACCACAAATATATGACTACTGACAAAGATCTATAATCTATTAAAATCTATTGACAGATTACATATTACTATCTACAGATGACAGATCACCATCTACAGGCTACAGATTAATATCCACAGACTTCTAATCATTCAAATCTACAGGCTACAGATTAAAGTCTACAAATTACTGTCTTCAGACTATGGATTAGCATTCACTAACTAAAGATTACTACTTATTGACCACAAATATATGATAACTGAGAAAGATCTATAATCTATTAAAATCTATAGACAGATTACACATTACTATATACAGATGACAGATTACCATCTACAGGCTACAGATTAATATCCACAGACTACAATCATTCAAATCTGCAGACTACAGATTAAAATCTATAATTTACTGTCTACAGACTATAGATTATCATTCACTAACTAAAGATTACTACTTATTGACTACAAATATATGACTACTGACAAAGATCTATAATCTAATAAAACCTATAGACAGATTACACTTTACTATCTATAGATTACAAATTAAAATCTACAGATTATTATTTACTAACTATAGATTACTATATACTAACTAAAGATTACCATCCACTAGGGTGTGTATTGGCAAGAACCTGGCGATACAGTATATATAGTGATACAGTGGTCACGATTCAATATGTTAAAATATACTGCGATACTGCAAACAAAGTGATACACTGCGATTTTTAAAATATTCCTACTATTAAAAACACACCACAGATTTTCCAATGCTTACAATAGCATTGCGTCCTTGTGCTGCTTGTTTATGTTGGAGTGGAGCTGAAAATGGATTACCACACTGCCATCTAGTGTTCAGAGGATGAACATAACACACAATGATTCCCTCACTGTCTGCCAGGAATCTTTGCATGTAAACTGTTAATTAATAATTGATACTGTGTTTTTGAGAATCGATGCAGTATCACTAAACATAATATCTCGATATTCGATATTTTGATATTTTCTTACTCCCCTATCATCCACTGACTCTAGATTACAAATGAATATCTACTGGCCACAGATTACTGACTAAAGGCTTATACTTTCTATAGACTACAAATTAATAACTATAAATTTATATTAATTAACTATATTAATAATTAACTACTGGCTACAGGTTACTTCATACATATTCTACAGACTTCAGATGACTGTCTACACACTACAGATTACATATTACTATCTACAGATTACAGATCTGTCTACATATTACTGCCTATGGGCCACAGATAACTAAAAACAGCAGATTACTATCCCCTGGCTATAGATAACTATCTATAGACTACAGATTACAGATACATATCTATCGATTACAAATTAATATTTTACATATAAATGTCTACAGATTATAAATTACTATCTATTGACTACAAGATAAAGATTACAATCCAGTGACTACAGATTATTATATACAGACTAAATATTAAACTACCCTGACTATAGATTACTATATACAGACAACAGATTACACATTACTGTCTACAGGCTACAGATTGATATTTACAGATTACATATCATAAATTATTATCTGATGACTACAGGCTACAGATTACAATACAGTGATTGTACCCATTGACTACAAACAACAGATTACAATACAGTGATTGTATCCATTGACTACAAACTACAGATTACAATCCATTTACTACAGATTACAGCTTTCTATCCAGACTGCTTATTAATATTCTACAGACAACAGATTACACATTACTGTCTACAGGCTATAGATTGATATTTACAGATTACATATCATAAATTATTCTCTGCTGACTACAGGCTACAGATTAAAATGCAGTGATTGTATCCAGTGACTACAAACTACAGATTACAATCCATTGACTACAGATTACAGTTTTCTATCCAGACTACTTATTATTACTCTACAGACAACAGATTGCACATAAGGATCTATAGACTACAGACTAATATGTGTTGACTACAGATAACTACCTACAAACCAGAGATTACTGGGTTTATGATACAGATTGCTGTCTACAGACATTATATTATTATTTTCAGACTCCATGTTACAACCTACAGACTACAGATTACTACATTTGGCTGAATGTAACACGGCATTGGAGTTAGTGTAACCCACCAGTGCACAGAGCCACCAGGACGAGGACAGTCTTCACTTTAAATGTCCTCATTAATTGAAGAACATATAGATTCAGCTAGATTCCAATTTAAACCATTTAAAACTGGAAAAGCAACACATGTTCCATACTTACCAACGAGGAAATCCGATATGGCCAAATTGAGGAAGAAGTAATTGCTTTGATTTCTGAGGCTCTTGTCCACGACGAAAGCCAGGATGACCAGCGCGTTTCCAGCCACCACCACGACCACCAGAGTGACCATCAGAGCCGCGAGCATGGCCGTGGTGGAGGCAGGCAATCCGGCGCTCGCGCTGGAGTTACTGGACCCAGAAAAGCAGGTGACCATCGTCAGATTCGGGGCTACCTCCTGAAGCTGTGGGCTGCACTCATCGCTCGGCGCGAACACTCGACCGGTGCGTCCCTCCTCAGCGCGCGGCACTTTTCACCTCATCGCTGCTGTCCAAACTTTGAATCGCGTGCAGGATGTTTGGAGCGCAGGCGTTGGGAGGGTGGTCGGGGGTCTCCATGCTCCATGCTCATTTATTAATATCGATAATAATGATAATAATGATAATAATAATAATCCTGAGCGGGAACTGAAGTTTCCCGCGAGAGCCTGAGCAGCGTGTGCGTGGAAAATGCGGTAAGAAGGACGCATGAGCTCCGTGGATTGCCAGCACGGCGAGCGCGCGAGCTGAAAAGCCTGCTGGCACGAGCGCCAGTGAATTAATCTCGGCAGCCTCGCGCCTCCCTGCAGACCATCATTACTCAATCACCACAACTGAAAGCAGAAAGTGGAAAATTGTGAAGCAGCTGTGAGAACAAAGGCAGCACGCGCTCTGTGTTTGTGCTCAACTCGTTTAAAATACTTTATTTCAGGCAATTAACTTTATTTTGACCACACGAGCGTCCAGCATTTTACACTTCTCATTGTGTTTGACCACCTTATTAAAGAAGGCGAGCTGTTTTTTGACCACTCCCAATCACGTCATTCTCGAAAATCAAGTCTTTTCTGATAGCTGTCACACATGCATGTTGAAACCGGGTATTTAAAGGGGAACCCCACCCCACCAGCATAGGTAAAGGGTTGAGATGTAAACAAAGTCATTCAGAGTGGTTTGGTAGGAAATGCTCCACTCTGGAGTCTTAAATGGTCAACAGTGGCGGTGAATGGAACCAGACGTCCACCTCTAAAAGCTCAGGCACCGAAAGATATCATATGCAATGGTTAAATATAGTCTGAGGCTCAGTTTGTGATGTCACTTTGGCTTAAAATGTATTTTAATGCATTCATGGCAGAGGTATACATGCAGGGTACGATAAGACAAAATAGTCCCCCAAGAAAACTGTGTTAATGTATTATTTTTAATAATTTATACCTATTTTGTCTTTAACCTTACATATATGAACTCGTGCGTTATCATGGGTGGGTTTACATATAAATAATATGTCTATATTTGTGTTGTATGGAGACGCCTGGTTCCCATCACCACCACTATAAATAAACCAGTCAGTAAGTTTCCCTACAAATGAACCACTTTACATTAAACCACTTGGAATGACTGTGTTTACATTTCAAGGGCTTATGCATTGAAAATTCAAAGATTTAAAAATAGATGTCAAGGGTATATATATATATATATATATATATATATATATATATATATATATATATATATATATATATATATATATATATATATATATTGATGGAGAATGTGTTATGTTTGGTTCTAGAGCCTTTTAGAATTCCTACAGTACATATAACCAAATATGGTTCTTTTTTTTGTAAACAATTGTTTTATTAATTTTGGTAAATTATTATTTTCACAGTATACCAATATAATATAACAACATATAACCCTCCTCTCTCCCTTTCTCCAACCCCTCCCTCCCCTTCCCTGGGTGTGTTGAAGGATCATTGTGCAAAACAAAGTACACCAACATTCAGGACAGTACACTAAGAAAAACAAAACAAAGCATATCCTCACCAAGGCGAACTGAAAAGACATGAAAATGCATATAATTAACAGTAAACAACACAGTCATTCAACCAAATATGGCTCTTCTGATTTTACAAACTTGCCAATAGCAGAACCCTTTATGGTGCTATATAGAACCATATATCCACCAGTCTGAAGAACCGTTTCACTGGGCAAAGAAGCATACAAATAGTATTATATAGAACTTTAATAAAGAACACTTGAAGAACCATGTTTTTAAGAGAGTAGATCTAGGTCTGGCTGTCCTCCTGGTGCTGCTGTCCAGGGTCCTGAAACGAGTGGAGTAGCAATGCAGCTCTGCTGGAAAGGCACCGTGTATTAATCAATTTGTGGGTCGTGCCATTATTGTTAATCTAGGTGCAGAATAAGAGCTGAGCAGCAGAGGAACGGGTCAGGCTTGTTTGGGATCTCTTTCCTAAATCCATGGTACATCCGTGGATATTTGCATGCTTACATTGTTCTATGCATTATTAAATGGTTCTTCAGAGCATGTTGCATATGGTTCTGCTATTGTTACAATGCCAACAATATAGAACCATATACACACCATCAATTCAAAGAAGCATCCCATCGTGTAAAGAACTATATATGCATAAGAATAGTTCATTTGAGTGTTCAAGGGTCTTTACAGAAGCATGGCCTTTACTAAGGAGCCATTGAAGACCCATTTTCAGGAGTGTCTATAGAACCATTTGAATAGTTAGTGCAGATTTATTATCTCTATACATACTACAGATTAGACTAATGTCTATTCACAGATTAACCTCTCAGACCACAGATTACAGATATCTATTTATAGATTCCTCTTCACAGATTACAGATCTATTATCTATTTACAGGTTACTTTACACAGATTACAGATCTATTATCTATTTACAGGTTACTTTACACAGATTACAGATCTATTATCTAGTTACAGGTTACTTTACACAGATTACAGATCTATTATCTATTTACAGGTTACTTTACACAGATTACAGATCTATTATCTATTTACAGGTTACTTTACACAGATTACAGATCTATTATCTATTTACAGGTTACTTTACACAGATTACAGATCTATTGTCTAGTTACAGGTTACTTTACACAGATTACAGATCTATTATCTAGTTAGGAATAACAGATCTATTATCTATTTACAGATCAGTCTCAACAGATTACAGATCTATTATCTATTTACAGATTACTCTTTACATATTACAGATCTATTATTTATTTACAGATTACAGATCAATTATCTATTTACAGATTACACTTTACAGATTACAGATCTACTGTCTATTTACAGATTACAGATCTTTTATCTAGTTACAGATTACTCTTTACATATTACACATCTATTATCTATTTTCAGTTTACTCTTCACAGATTACAGATCTATTATCTAGTTAGGGATTACAGATCTATTATCTATTTACAGATTAGTTTCCACGGATTACATATCCATGATCTATCGACAGAGTACTTTCCACAGATTACAGTTTTACGATGTATTTACAGATTACTTTCCACAGATTACAGATCTACTATCTATTCACAGATTACTTTCCTCAGATTACAGACCAATTGCCTATTTACAGATTACAGATTTATTAGGTATTTACAGATTATTCTTTACAGATTACAGATCTATTATCTAGTTAGGGATTACAGAACTATTATCTATTTACAGATTAGTTTCCACGGATTACATATTCATGATCTATTGACAGAGTACTTTCCACAGATTACAGTTTTACGATGTATTTACAGATTACTTTCCACAGATTACAGATCTGCTATCTATTCACAGATTACCTTCCACTGATTGCAGATCTATGATCTATTCACAAATTATTTTCCACAGATTACAGATCTACTATCTATTCACAGATTACTTTCCTCAGATTACAGACCAATTGCCTATTTACAGATTACAGATTTATTAGCTATTTACAGATTATTCTTTACAGATTACAGATCTATTATCTAGTTAGGGATTACAGATCTATTATCTATTTACAGATTAGTTTCCACGGATTACATATCCATGATCTATTGACAGAGTACTTTCCACAGATTACAGTTTTACGATCTATTTACAGATCACTTTCCACAGATTACAGATCTGCTATCTATTCACAGATTACTTTCCACTGATTGCAGATCTATTATCTATTCACAGATTATTTTCCACTGATTGCAGATCTATTATCTATTTACAAATTATTTTCCACAGATTACAGATCTACTATCTATTCACAGATTACTTTCCACAGATTACAGACCAATTGCCTATTTACAGATTATAGATTTATTAGCTATTTACAGATTATTCTTTACAAATTACAGATCTATTATCTAGTTAGGGATTACAGATCTATTATCTATTTACAAATTAGTTTCCACTGATTGCAGATCTATTATCTATTTACAAATTATTTTCCACAGATTACAGATCTGCTATCTATTCACAGATTACTTTCCACAGATTACAGATCTACTATCTATTCACAGATTACTTTCCACAGATTACAGATCTATTATCTAGTCAGCGATTACAGATTTATGAGCTATTTACAGATTACTTTCCACAGATTACAGATCTATTATCTAGTTAGGGATTACAGATCTATTATCTATTCACAGATTACTTTCTACAGATGACATATCTACTATCTATTCACAGATTACTTTCCACAGATTACAGATCTACTATCTATTCACAGATTACTTTCCACAGATTACAGATCTATTATCTAGTTAGGAATTACAGATTTATTAGCTATTTACAGATTACTTTCCACAGATTACAGATCTATTATCTAGTTAGGGATTACAGATCTATTATCTATTCACAGATTACTTTCCACAGATTACAGATCTACTATCTATTCACAGATTACAGACCTATTGCCTATTTACAGATTACAGATTTATTAGCTATTTACAGATTATTCTTTACAGATTACTGGTCTATTACCTATTTACAGATTACCCTCTAGAGATTATAAATGTATGATCTATTTACAGATTAGTCTCCATAGATAACGTAGTTATTGTCTCTCGACTCTTTACACTCTAAAGATTTGAAAATAGATTTGTCAGAACTGTCTTCTCCCTTTTTTCCAGACGGCATACATTATGCACTGGCGCTCCATGTAATCTTGATAAAAATGAACATGTGTAATTATACTCTCTGTCAGAGGTTGAGTCCTTTTTCACTGAGTGACTCACTTCCCCGCTGACACAAAAGAACAATTTGGCCCAATGAGTTAATTCTCAGCTGTGTGTGAGAGTGGGTGGTGGCGGTGGCAGTGGGGGGGGGGCATTACATGTGACTAAAGCATGTTGACATGTTATGCAGTTCATGTATAGTCAATTCTAACTGTGATTAAATCAGTTTTACATACCCATAAAAGCAATAAGCCACCTGCAGAGTTGGTTACCATCTCAACCACCGCTGAAGATTCAGCAGATTTGTTTGAAGAGGTCAATCTGTTGCGTCTGTTTTCAACATAAACGCCTCGTCCAGTCCGGTTGGTCCTTTCAGAATCTCATTTTCGACTAATTGTGAAGTGCTAATTGCACATGCACTCGGGTCTTCCACTTAAAATCCAACATCCACTCTGCTACGCAAAGGTTAAGAGCACTGTCATGGGTGGATCCCCAGCTGGCGTGACAGGGATTTGGCTCCAGACATCTTGGACATCCCGTTGGCTCCATGGAGGCTCTATAAACAGTGTATTCCTGGGTGGTGTTTTTAACCTACTGCTATCTACATGAACTGCTGTTTGTAAATTGGTGCAAATCACTGGAGTGGAGTGGGGGCAAAGAAACGAAAACTAACCCCAAATGTCCCCTCTCGCAAGCACAGACCTTTAACCCAATGTTCCTGTATGCAAATTATGCAAGCCCTCAGCCACTTCCACCTTTGGAGGCTCTTCCAAATGTGCCTAAGGCGCTAAAGGCTTCTTGGGATCGTTACCATAGAACCACTTGTGCTTTCCTGAAGAAGCCTTTAATGGACAGTTCCGTAGAGGATTAATCCAGGCTTCTACTACTTAAACCATGTTTTCTGGTGTTTTTACTACAAACGTATGGGCAAAATCTCAATATAAAAACATAAATAACAAGAAAGAACATTATTCAAAGAAAATAATGACCACCTGAAAGACCTGGTAGACCCCTACACCTGTCCTCATCAGATAAACATCAAGTTATACTGTTGTTTTAGATCTTAAAACATCTGCAGGTGCTTCTGTTCATCCTTCCACTGTAAGAAGACATCTCAATGCTATGGGTCTGAAAGGATGTGTAGCTTATTAAGAAGACGTTGCAGCAGTGCTGCTGGAGTGTTTAAACACCTCATTACTTCTGAAAGACCTCTCTGAGTGACCCCTTTCCCACTTCTGAAAGACTCCTCCTCTCTGGGTGACCCCTCCCCCTCTTCACTTCTGAAAGACTCGTCCTCTCTGAGTGACCCCTCCCCCTCTTCACTTCTGAAAGACTCCTCCTCTCTGGATAACTCCTCCCCATTTTTACTTCTGACAGACTCTGCCTCTCTGTGAGACCCCTCCCCCTTTCCCCCTTTTAGTGAAAGACTCCTCCTCTCTGGGTTACCCCTCCCCCTCTTCTGAAAGACTCCTCTCTGGGTGACCCCTCCCCCTCTTCACTTCTGAAAGAACCCTCCTCTCTGGGTGATCCCTCCCCCTTTTCACTTCTGAAAGACTCCACCTCTCTGGGTGACCCCTCCCCATTTTTACCTTTGCCAGACTAGTGACCCCTCCCCCTCTCCCCCTTTTACTGAAAGACTCCACCTCTCTGGATAACCCCTCCCCATTTTTACTTTTGACAGACTCCGCCTGTCTGAGTGACCCCTCCCCCTGATTATTCTGAAAGAACCCACCTCTCTGGGTGACCCCTCCCCCTCTTTACTTCTGAAAGAACCCTCCTCTCAGGGTGACTCCTCCCCCTCTTCACATCTCAAAGATTCCACCTCTCGGGATAACCCCTCCCCATTTTTACCTCTGACAGACTCCGCCTGTCTGAGTGACTCCTCCTCCTGATTATTCTGAAAGAACCCTCCTCTCTGGGTGGCCCCTCCCCCTCTGTGAGTCAGCACTGTAGCCTCACAGCTTGGCCTGTGTTTGATTCTGTGTAGAGTCTGCGTGTCCCCCTCGTGTCCTATGGGTTTCCTTCCCCTGTCCAAATACATACAGTCAGTCAGGTGAATTGGAGACATTAAATCGCCCCGTAGGTGTGAGTGTGTATATCAGTGTGTATGTGATGGACTGTTCGAGGTGAGCGCTGGGACAGGCTTCAGCTCCTCCAGTGACCTGGAAGGATGCGCAGTTTATAAGAATGAATGAATGAATGAATTAATGAATGAATGAATAACCCGTCTGGGTTTCAGTAGTTTAATATGTTGTGTTTGTATATTATTTACTCAGCACCCCAACTTTTTCAGAAATGAGCTTGTATATTATGTTGATTTTGCGTATAGAATCACAGAAACACTCTTCGTATGTGTCGACGGTGCTACAAATCTTGCTCCATTTGTTCTAATGAAGTGAAAGCCAGGGTCCCCCAATTAGCACAGCGCAAATATAAGCATTTCCTCAGCTGCTTCAACCCCCACTGATTAACAGAGCTTTTCAAAATCAACTCTTATTCTGCTCACTTCAACATAACTGCTGAGAATAGGACTTTATCTGCTTTTAATCTGCTAGGCCCCCGTTGAAAGTAGGTTATGTCTCGGAGACAAAACAAGCCATCTTGGTTGTGTGAAATAACCGGGTGGCTCTCCGTCCTCATTTGATGTTCAACTTCATTAAAAAGTTTCACGGCTTTCAGTTAAAAGACGACTCTCGGCCTTAAGTGTTCTCGTCGGGGTTTAATTCCATAATTCCGAAATTTCATGCTACGCGATGTGACTCGGCGTGTTATCTCCTCCCTTGTTTCTGTAACGGCTCCAGAGACTGACTTCACACTCCTGAGATGTCCTTAACACAGCGATCGCTATCTACTGTTCACAGCTCCCAGTAGACGTGATCATGTCCTGCTCCCTCGTTCATTAAAGGAGCGATATGTCAGATGTTGAAACCAATTTATAAGATGTTTAGTTAAAAACATTTTCAAACGGACTAAGATTATCCACAGGATGTGATGAAATGCAGCACACATGCCAGCATACTCTGTTGCAGAGATATCTAGTGATGTTAGTATGCATGTCTGCTAGTCCATCCTGTCCTGTCTCGTAACTGCCACTTTGTGCCTGAAGAGGTGGAAGAGTCTGCTATCAGCCCAGCATTGATGCCGCTTTTCAGAGCTGGGGACACTCTTGGTAAATAAAAAGATAAAAAATATCTTTTTTAATATATATTATACATGTTTTAAGGTTAAAAGTTTCTTCTTTGATTTTACTTGGGATGCCAAAACGTCAATACATGAGCACATAAGTAGTTTGTGTACAAAGTTAATATTATTTTCATATTTTCATATTTTCTATAATATAATAATATAATTTTCGTTTTTATATTTATACTTATTATATAATATAATATTGTATTATTTTACTTTCGCTTCACAAATCTAATGGAAATGTCTCACACAGCGTGAGTCAAAAGTCTCAGGACACTCTTTTATTTCAGAAACGTTGAACACAGAACATTAAACAACATGTTCAGTGTGCTGTCCCTGGTGCTGAACACAGATCTGAAGGGACAGCACGCTGCACATGTTCCTCAGTGTGGTTCTTGATGCAACTTTCTGTGTTGATGACGTTTGAACTACGAGAGATATTGCAAATCTGATTGCATCAATCCATTTCTGAGACCATTCTGGTCTTCTTTGATCTGCTACACGACCACCTGAAACGTGGACTCATCTGAACACAGCACACACTTCCACTGTCTTTCCGACCATCAGCATTTCGGGCATTTCTGCATAGAACTGATGTAATAGAGCTTCATTTTTTGAGCCCATGTGATGATATGCCTGAGGGTTTGAAGGTCATATACATTCAGCAGTGGTTTCTGGCCTTGACCTACACAGACTGAGATATCTCTGGATTCCCTGAATCACAGTACTATGTACTGTAGATGCAAATTCCTTGTGCTTGATCCAATATGGCGGCTTTTTAAAATTGGTGACCATGTATAGGACCATGGTCACCCATTACTTGATGGAGTATTCAGATACGTCATTTTCCTTCCGTTATATAACCTGTATAATCATATAAACAGTCATATATAGACGATAGGGCATTTTGTAAATTGCAGTTAAAAACATGGATCACGGTTTGTTACTTCTCTTGAACACTGATCAACTTTATTGCATTTCATAAATAGAACTAAATTAAGAAATTAATTTCTCACAAAAAGGTTTTGACTGCTTGATAAAGAGTTGGGACAGATGCATATTTACCAGCATGTTACATCACCTTTCTTGTTAATTACACTTCCTAATGATTTGGGAACTGAGGATACTCATTATTGAGATTGTGTAAGTGTAATATTTGGCTATTCTTGATACAAGACTTCAGCTTCTCAACAGCCTGTGGTCATCATCTGATTTTCCTCTTCATCTTACATCATATATTTTCAATAGGAAATAGATCTGGACTGCAGGCAGGTCGGTCAAGCCATGCTGTTTCTCTGGATTCTCTGAATCGTTTCTCAGTGTTAACAGCTGAACAGCTTGTGATGTTCAGAGCTCTTGTTTAAAGTGAATAACCGTTTGCAAAGATGGCAATGCCAGATGCCAGACTTCCCTCCTACAGTCAGTGTATGACTTGTGACAGATCTGGACTGCAAGCATACTTACACGTGTCTACGTCACCTTGATGGCTGGATATGTCTCACTCTGAGATGCCTTTCCGTCAGCGAATGTTCACACGTATGCAGGTCACCCATATGCAGCGACACTGATGCCCCTCAGTGGCTTCTACACCTTTCACTGATGAAGGTCTGGATGGTCCCTTTTATCTTTAGCATGGAGAACTCGACACCCCAAAAACAAGCTGAAACGTGGTCTCATCTGACCACAGCACACACTTCCACTGTCTTTCCAACCATCAGCATTTCGGGCATTTCTGCATAGAACTGATGTAATAGAGTTTCAAATTTTTGAGCCCATCTCAGAGCACAGACTGAGATATCTCTGGATTCCCTGAATCACAGTACTATGTACTGTAGATGTGAAATCTAAATTCTAGGCAAATTTGTGTTGTGTTCTCTTTGAACTCACAAAGTTTGGGACTAAGTGCGCGATTTACTGTATGTATGGACTCTACAACAGAAGAATCTATGTTTTAGGTGACAGATCTGGACCGTAGGCGGGCCAGTCAAGCACATAAACTCTGTGGCTACGATTGAGGACTGACTTGGCGGTGAACAAAGTTAAGTGGCAGTTTACTGACTAAAGTTCAATCAGATTTTCCTCCCACTGACCTAAAGGGTATGTTTTGTTTCATGCATGTGTCCAATCAAAGAACAGTATCTCGCAGGCGTCTTACGATTAGGCCAACACAAATTTGTTCCTGTGTTGCCATTCAAAGTAGCAGCACAAAGAAGTGTCCACTGGCCGGTCCCTTCAGTCCTGTCCATTAGGGGCCCTTTGAAGCGACTGCTTTTCAACACTACAAAACAGCTACTGTGACTATTCTCCCTTCAAAGTCCCATACGTGGCCCCATACTTCATTTATGCGGCATCTGGCATGCTGATGATGAAAGATAATGTGTGGCGTCCACTATAGGAGGCTAATGAAGCCCCATGCTACCAGTGCTAGTCAGACATCAAAAGTAGGCCCAGTGACAACACAGCGAGATTAAAAGGCAGAAACAGACAATGTGCTTTTTTTTTTTTGCTTCGCCTCACAGAAGTATGAATTTCATGTAGCAATTTTTATTAAAACGGTGCAAAAGTTTGGTGCCCCTGGACAAATGACATCTAAAGGTTAATGCACAACTATTCGTTATGTGCAATAATTCAATGAAATGAATTTAATATGTTGTATTTAATATATAGGAAAAAAGATAAAGCATAAAATGTGGCCTAAGCAGACGTTAAACTAGGCAAATAAATTTAAATAGTGAAATTAGCTGAACAAATATTAACACGTCTTTGGTGTCACACTCACTCTTACATTTAACAAGAAAATCCACAAGACATGCCACATGACTGGGGGTCTTTGAAGGTCTTTCAAACTATGTGTACCAGAGATAATGGCTAAAAATCAAGCTGAGGCCTTAAACTGCAGGAGCACAGATAGACAATTTAGTGACCAGTCCAACATTCCCAGAGGAACCAGACATGGCCCTGGTTTGTTTCCTAGCACTACAAGCATCATTATCAGAATAATCCTCTGAACAGTAACACCTCACTTTCTGCCAATTAGTGTCTTTATGTTCCACCTTATTTTATAAATGCGTTCACAGAATATTAGAAAAACAAGTTTGAAGTCTTGTGTCTCGTTCATTGTATGACTTTGTTGATATATGTGTTCTTTAATGGTAAAAACATTATATGTGCTTCATAATAGCCCCCATATCTGTGCATTCAGGTTATGCCCCACAGGTATACAACAGTTTCCTAGATTGTTTTTACTTGGCGGTGATGCTTTGAGAGGTATCTGTCTCAATCATTTAATTGTGTTTCAAAACAGGATACAGAGTCCAACACAGTAAGTGGCATAGTCTTGTATGCCCAATGTTATACTTTATACCAGGGTTATTATTGTTAACTAAAACGAACAAAATGCCGAAAAATTTTCGTTAACTGATATAAATAAAAACAGTAATTAAAAGAATAAACAATAACTAACTGGAACTGTATTATGCATTTACTAAAACGTAACTAAAACATAACTAAAACGTACTGTAATTATAGATAGATACCATTTATTTTCGTGCTTGTCAATTTATCCATACGCCTTGTGGACTGATATTAAATCGATTTTTTTCCACTCAAGCAGTTTCACGTTAGCTGCCGGTGTTCTGCCGTGGCACAGATCTGTCGAGCTGTGCTACCTTGGTGGAAAATAATACTGCAAGTGTATTAAAACCATAGGTAGGATTATTTGATAGTGTAAATATGGTCATAAAACAGTGCCCCCTGCTATTTTATCAAAGATTATGAGGGCCACAAACGCTTTTGGAACACTCAAGCAGACAGTAACATTAGGCTAAATTTAGATAACAAGCTTAAAGAAAACAATTAACAATAAAAAGATGTTAAAACATTATAAACAAGAAGAATAAAATTATGCACGTACGCGCCAATTATCGAAATCTTGATGTAATCGTCATGCGCAATAAGCCTTGGTAGGACCGATCAATAGGTGGGATGAAATGATAGAACACCTGATGCCAAAGTTTTGTTTACAGTCTGTTCTGCTCTGTTCGGCAGAGTCTCAATCTCAATCAAGTTCATTTGAGAAGCTTGCATGAGAGGACTAATTGTGAGTACCTTGACAAGCTAGCCTCTCTGAGTAGCCCCCCCGAAAGTGCAGCCACACCCTGGCCAGGTAGCACCGGGAAGAAAACAACTATAACGGACTGCTTTCTGCTACTGCTGGTTAGTTAATACGCAGGAGCTCCGCGAGCAGGCGGATGCATTGGTAAACACATTTATGGAGACTGAGACGTACACATGACTATGTGACTCAGTTCTTCAAAAAGTTTAGTATTTCACTCGAACCAGAATTCAACTCACCCAGTGCTGCAGGAGTGAAAAACCATTGTTGAGTTTTTATTACACAAGACTTATTCTGACCTTTTTCAGTTCTGCACATAAAAAATAGCAGAAAGTGTTAAAACTAAAACTAATACTAGAACTAATAAAAACTAAACTAAAACTAAGCAGTAATAAAAAATAATAGCTAATAAAAACCCACTCTAAAAACTAAAAAGTCACAACGAAATAAAACTAAATTATAGTTAAAAATCCAAACCTATGTTCATGTAGAGTGTAAAGAGTGCCTGGATGGAGAGTCTACTGACAAGTGAGTCCACATAAAGAGGGACTGTAGTTAGTCTTCTGCAATCCTGGCTCGTGTGCGCATTTATGTCATGTACTGTATGTGATTATTCAGCAAACGGGTTCCTGGAAATAAAAAGAGAGCCTAAAATACAAAAAAATAAATAATAAATCCAAAACTATTATAACCTTGCTTTATACCCCAATCACACAAACAAAATGAAAATATATATTTCTAAAACTCATCGCTGATGTCAGAACAAAATATTATATCTTCAGTCATAGCATTAAAACCACCTACTTGTATCTACACACACACACACACACAGCTCCATTTACAATACAGGAGCATCTGATTCTCTGTATAATTTGTTACCCTGTTCTTCAATGATCAGGACCCCCAAATATTGTTTGGGTGGTGGGTCATTCTCAACCTGCAGTGACACTAAAAGCGCGCTGGTGTGAGTGGATCAGACACAGCAGTACCGCTCAAGTGTTTAAACACTGTGTCCACTCACTGTCCACTCTATTAGACACTCCTATCTTGCTGGTCCACCTTGTAGATGTAAAGTCAGAGACAGTAGGTCATCTGTAAAGTCTGCGTTCCTCTAGTTCTTCATCAGTGGACACAGGACGCCGCCCACAGGACACTGCTGTCTGGATAGTTTTGGTTGGTGGACGATTCTCACTCCAGCAGCAGCACTGCTGTGTCTGATCCACTCATACCAGCACAACATGCCCCAGCACACCACCATGATGTCAGTGGCACCAAAGTGCTTAGAATGATCTACCTTTCTATGAGTACCAGAACCGTGGGTGTTCTGTGGGGGTCCTGATCATTAAATAATAGGGTGAAAGGAGATAAACCATGTATGTAGTATATCAGATGGACTACAGTCTGTAAATGTTGAACAACAAAGTGTTTCTATATGGTAAGATATGGTAATTGTGTGTGTGTGTGTGTGTGTGTGTGTGTGTGTGTGTGTGTTGAAATCTATTATATGTGCAGAAGTGTGTCTCTGTAGAGGGTGTGTTCACTTATGTATACATTTAGAAAATCAACAACATGTAATTTGACCGGGAGCACCTAAACCATTTGCATACAAAGTGTGGACCACCTTTAAAAAAGCTTCTATTTTGCGTTCCTTGTTTATAATGGAATGTATATGAATAGCAGAATTACATACCGGTCTGAACACGCGCTTCAGTGGAAGGAATGTATCTTCCGTAAATCCTCCAGAGAGGGTCACACAGGGAGCGGCAAGAAAACAGTTCTGCCAGCACTGCAAGGGAAAGCAGTGGGTTGGAGCCAAGGGCCACGCTGGGGTCTGCCAGCTTCCTATTGTTGTCACTGTGAAGGAAGGGCACCTTTCTATTGTTCCATTGTCAGGTGCCAATTTTCGCCTAATGTAAGCAAACAACAGCATTTCAGGAGCCGCCCGGGAATAACTGAATCTGTTTACTACAAATATTGTGGGGTAACAAGCTGCCACATTGCCGTCTTTGTTAGGAACGACTTTGCCAGCGTTGTGCGAATGGATTTGCATATTCATTGGTTATGGTTTTTGGGGTGACCACAACGAGAAAGCTCTGAGACTGAGGACAGCTGGTTCTTACTAAAGCGCCTTTCTCAGCTTCGTCCAACAAATAAAACTAAACTGGAAGATCTTCCTGACGCTAGCAGCCACAGCAGGACACGGGAATTTACACAGGGTGGACGGTCGTTTCCATTTCTCCTGTATCTTCAGCTTGGCTGAGTCTGCCGTGGCCTTTACTGCCTGCACTGTAAGGCTCTGTAATAAAATGTGATATTTATTTAAGACATTTATTTAAATGTTAGGAAATACAAATGACTTTTAGCCAACACTTTAGCCATGCTTTCCGTCAGAAGACTGATAACACACTCATAAAATAGTTCTTGGCCTGGATGTACACTATATATATATATATATATATATATATATATATATATATACACTAATGCTCAAAAGTTTGGGATCACAGTGAAATGTTCTTGTTTTAATGGAGTATCTTCTTCCTTAACACAACAATGGACTGACGGGTCTCTAAAGTTGTTTCTTTCTGGTCATTTTGAGTCGGTCAGCAAGCCATCAACTGCTGATCTTCAGATACTAAACTAACCTAGAATGTTGTTCTCCCTTTTATACTCACTTATTAGTAGAATGTTTTTCAGCTGTGCATCACAATTGAGCAAGAGTGTCCTAACAACCTATTAGTCCAATAACATCCTTAACTTGGATTGGTGGTCGTACCAGGAGATTTAGACAGAGGACTGAGAATTACTGATAATAGAACTATATGTAAAACAAGCCTCTATACAAAAATAGACTTTAATACAAACATTTTTATTCTTTAAAAATCATCTGATACACTTACATTAATTGTGAAATGAACAATATTGTTTGTAAATTGCATGAAAATTGCTTGAAATTAAATTCTAAAGTGATCCTAAACTTTTGAGCGGTAGTGTATATATATAGAACCTATATAATACATATACATATACACTATACATAAACATATATATAGAACTTTTGTATATGGATGTTGGTTAAAGTTTTTTTATGGTGTCAGTCATACCCCGCTTCAACCCTCACTGTCAGGCTGGGTATCAGTATCATTAAGTTACTGCCCCCAGGGCCCAAATATCTGGTGGCTACCTGGCTACCTTTTTGGATGGTCAGTGCTTTTCTTTCTGACCTCACAACAGGTTACACACGGCCTATGCATCACTGTACTGGTAGCATGCTAACTGCTAACGGTGATGTTCCTTAGGTGCTTGGACACCTGGACATGCTCCTATAAAACCAAATGCCTGCTTATTGCTCACAAGCAGCTCAACACAGAGTCACAACACTTCACACACAGGTCCTACTTAACGTTTCGACAGAGCTACAGTGTAGCCCTGAGACCAGTCTTGTCTTGCCCTCAGTTCAAAGGGTATCATTGATATTATCATTAGAAGACTAACGAAGTTATGAAATAGCTGCTATTTTGGGATCTCCCTGTTTATTCGTCAGCCCATCTCTTTTCACATTACAGCCATATATTGAAGGCGTGAACATTTTTGAATAAAACAAACAGAAACAGGTTCAACTTGAACAGCAGGCAGGCATTCCTTACTGAAACTCTGGAGGAGTTCTGCACAAAACATCATACAGCTCAAATCAAATATCGCTCTGAATACCTGCCCTCAGGCAGCGGTCAAAGAAGGCCTGCAGCAGAAGTAAAATAGACGGACATGTACTGATTCTATCGTGTGGTTCTGCTGGTCCTTGCTGGTGAACAGCGGCCCCAGTGAAAACGGAACAATGCGAGAAGGTGGGTTATAATCTGCAGCGTTACCCAGGAGCTTTAGCATGCACAGCTGCTGCGAGCGTCTTTTGTGCTGTGGTTCTTTCCGCCTCTCCACATGCGGGAAACAGCTGTGCCTCCGTCGTCTGCCAACTGTTTCATCCTGCCATGCCTCCTTGAAGCAACAAGGAGACGAGGTGTTGCCACCTATTAGACCAAAGTGTACTAAGCCAATGTGTAAGTGAGGCTCTAACTGCCTGAAGGCCAATGTATTCCCATTTTCTAACTTTGCTTCTTGGCATCTCACTTGCATGTGTTAGAGACACTCATTCAACATTCAAGTGTGATGTTCAGCTGTGAACTGGTGTATTCTATGTATACCACAGTGTATGTAAAGTATTGGAAGAGAAATGCCAGTTACTGTATGTTTGCAAAGACATTTAGGTTTGCTGTAAATGTTTCTTACATACCATTTGTTTATACAGACGACCGTCATATAGTTTTATAGCTCAGCAGATCCTGCTGGTTTATGGCAGGAGTCCCCTCCCCCCTCCCCAGAGAACATCTGCCCCAAACCCCAGGAGATAACAATCTGGCCATACAGGTCAAGGCTAGTTGGACCTGTAGTCAGCTGGGCTTGGGTGCGTTTGCTGGTTTGTGGTTAGACCATATTCAGACCTTCTCAAAGAATGTCTGTAGCGTGGTACCCTCAAGAATAAAGCTTATGCTCTGAACTGGTCTCTCTCTTCATTATAAGAGATCAGAATTTAGTTTTTTTAAATAATAATACTTACGTCTTAAATGACTTACTACATGGCATCTTTTGTTTGAACTCTTATTCTGGTATATGTGACTGACAGGTGGGTCAGACTGATAGCTTAAACTATTAATAGCTTTGAATGTCTGCTCTCGGTTTGAGCCCTGAGGCTTTGCTGTGCAGACTGTAATAAGCAGGCCATTTTTAAGCTGAGGAAAGAAGGACAATCAATCAGAGACATTGTACAATCATTGGACACAGCCAATACAGTCATTTGGAACGTGCTGCGAAAGAAATAAATCACTGATGCACTAATAACCAGACATCGAACAGGTCAGCCTACAAGAACAACAGCAGTTGATGACAGAAACATCGTGACAGCTGTCAAAACAAAGCCCAAAAGAAATTATTCGTCAAAGTCTACTGTCAGAAGAAGGCGGTATCACAAGAAAGCACTCATTAGCTGTAAGAATTGATGGGTCATTTTTTATTTTATTTCATTTTCACTCTTATTTTTATTGTCATTCTAATGTGCTTATAGGAGACCCTATATATTATATACTTTATGTCACTAGTCTTATCAGTTTGAGCCATGAATATCACAATCCACCTTCACGATAAAGATATTGAGATCATAAGCTCATAATAAAGCGTATGAGATTTATAATACAGCGTTAGTGCTAAGCTAACATTAATACATATGAAAGGTCTCTTACTCTTTCAGTAAAGAGCCCAGAACTGACTGAAAACAAGTTAGACTACAGCTTAAAATATCATTGCTTGATTCCGCTGCGTCTTCCTCATTATGTAATTAATAAAGCTCCGTAACTGTTGACCTCCTAACTGGGAGAGCTCACTTGCTAGATACCACATCCTAAATGGATCATTTAGGTTTACAAATGTAGTAAAATGACTAAAATACAGATATTTTAAGCACAGTCACCAAACATCGCTCATACATTCTAAAGGAAAATATTAGTATAAGTTATTTCTAGTTTCCAGAAATCATTAGGGCTTCTCTAAAAGCCTAGAAGGTTCTGAGGGTACGTATGTTCTGCTTACTGCTGTCTGAGTTAGTTTTGTCTGTGTTGGTCACAGTGCAGTGAGTGGACTATATAAGTGGAGTATATAGTATACGCCACACAAACACGCTATGTCTAAAAATGAATGATGGAAATTTATGATGGCTTGCCGCAGGTCCAGTAGTGCCCTTAGAGGGAGGGGTCACTGCAAATTAGTCCTGCTAATTGATCACCTCTATCCTATAATGAAAAATTTCTGTCCTGATGAGAGTGGTCTCTTACAAAGCCATCCCACCATGTCTATTGGTCACTAATGGGTTTGATGAGAACCCAGTTGAACACCTTTGGGTAGGTGTTTTAGGCAGCTCTTTCTACCACCATCACCAAACAACCAACTCTAACCCTAGTTCACCATTTCTTGTGGTGAACCAGCACCTCACCAAGATTATTGTCTTTTCTTTATATTTAAAGGAAGTCTATGTGTTAATGTAACAATATTATGTATATTGTAGCGTCCGGCTCCTGGCTCGTTTGGTCATGGATGCAAAAGTGGTGATGCACAGAACACCACAGGAGTGCTGGACTCACAGTAGGAGGGACTTTTCTTTATAAGTATGTGGCTAATGATGGCCTGCCTGTACTTCAGCAGCCCTAGCAAAGGTAGCTGTTGTGTTCAATAAAAGAGCATTTGTTTAAAGCACTAGTTTTCCCATATCTGTTTACTCTACACCATCAGTCCAATTTTATAACATTCAAAGTCATTTCTACAGTTTCTACTCATCATGAAATGTTCACACCATGTAAAAAACATCAAAAAGTAGAGATGTTTTGTTGAAAGATGTATTCCTTGATATTGTTCTTCCCAACATTAGAGCTAAAAGTTGGTCCACCTCTTACAGAACCATCCCACCAGGTCTAGTGGTCAGTGAAGGGCTTAATTACCCTTTACAGTCAACTGGTCTCAACCCAGTTAAACACCTTTGGGGAGATGTTTTATGCAGTTCTCTGATTGGTTCTCCATTTCTTGCAATGAACCAGCACTTTATCAAGACTATTGCTGTTTCGTTCCTTTATATTTAAAGGAAGTCTGTGTGTTAAGCTATCAGTATTATGTACATTGTAATATCTGGCTACTGGCTTGTTTGGCCACGGGTGCATGAGCAGCTGGACTAACAGTAAGAGGGAGTTAGTTGGTCAGGTTAGCCCAAAGTGGTATAAGGCTTTGTTGTGGAGGACTATGGGGCTGAACAGGGGGTTGTGTATTCATCACATATGGGAAGTATGGGGTTTATGATGGCCAGCCTGTACTTCGGCAGCCCTGGCAAAAGAGCATATGTTTAAAGCACTAGGTTTCCCATATCTGCTTACTCTACACCATCAGTCCAACTTTATAATATTCAGATTCATTTCTACAGTTTCTACTCATCATGAAATGTTCACACCATGTAAAAAACAGGAAAAGCATCTAAAAGTAGAGAGGATTTGTACTCCTTGATATTATTCTTCCCAGCATAAGAGCATAAAGTTGGTCCATTAACAGATTAGTCTCACCATTCAAGGGATGCATTAGTGATTTGGTTTTTCACACCAGCTTGTTGTGTTGCGAGAAAAAAAAACAGCCAAGAAAAACCCGACGAGAGCCTGCCACAAAATCACTTTCAATGCATCTGTTGTTTTTTTATTTTGCCTTTGCAGCAGCTGAGGTTGAATAAGAAAAAGGCCCAGTGTCAGAGATTGAATTCTTTTGTCCTGGTGTGGGTCCACCCCCTTAGGAAGAATGAGGAGAGACGGTTAGAGAGAATGCTTTCTGCCGCTCCCCTGTGATGTTTGATCTCCTGAGATGAAGGGTCCAGGCCCTCGTTTGAGTAAACAACAGTGGCCATCTAAGAGAACCCACTTCAGCTGGGAAAAAAAACAACATGCATTACCATTCCTCCCTGCTTTTCTTTCACCGCAAAGGGCCCCACCGGGCCACGTTTAATTTGCTGATTTGATTTTTTCCAATTAATTTTATTCAGCTGATTCTGTCGTCAGCCGGTAGGCCACACAGAAGGCCAGGGTTTCTCACGCGCCATGCAAATGAACTACTTTCATGCAATGCTAATGTCACTCTGTTGATGTCTATATGGGCTGGAAATGATCTGAGCTAACCATGTTTGGAAGAAAAAAAAACATACTTGGGGCTCTCGTGGCAAGACGCTTCAAAGGGCGGTTAACATGTTTGTGTGATGCTCGAGCAACGCTGAAGCACCATGAATGTATAAAATTAGCATCCTATAGTAGACATCTGCAAATAGCAGAGCGGGTGATAATTTAAATTACAGTAAACAGGCCAATAAAGTAAATGTCTCTGATGTAACATCAATGCAACAGCTTAGAACACTTTTAGTTTCAAATGTACCTAAAATTATCAACAGAACATGAAGAAATAGACGCCTCATGAAGAACACGAAGAAAAAGACGTCTATGTATCATGTTGCAGAGATAACCAGCTAGCCTTGGCCTGTCCTGTCTCGTAATACCACTTTGTACCTGAAGAGGTGATAGTGAGTCACTGTAATACCACTTTCTTCCTGAAGAGGTGATAATGAGTCACTGTAGTACAATTATGTACCTGAAGAGGCGATAGTGTGTCAGGGTAATACCACTTTTGCACCTGAGGAGGCGATGGTGTGTCACTGCAATAGGTGAAAGTGAGTCACCATAATATCACTTTGTACCTGAAGAGATGATAGTGAGTCACTGTAGTACCACTTTGTACCTGAAGAGGCGATAGTGAGTCACTATAATACCACTTTGTACCTGAAGAGGTGATAGTGAGTTACTGTAGTACCACTTTATACCTGAAGAGGTGATAGTGAATCACTATAATATCACTTTGTACCTGAAGAGGCGATAGTGAGTCACTATAATATTACTTTGTACCTGAAGAGGCGATAGTGAGTCACTATAATATCACTTTGTACCTGAAGAGGTGATAGTGAGTCACTATAATATCACTTTGTACCTGAAGAGGCGATAGTGAGTCACTATAATATTACTTTGTACCTGAAGAGGCGATAGTGAGTCACTATAATATCACTTTGTACCTGAAGAGGTGATAGTGAGTCACTATAATATCACTTTGTACCTGAAGAGGTGATAGTGAGTCACTATAATATCACTTTATACCTGAAGAGGTGATAGTGAGTCACTATAATATCACTTTGTACCTGAAGAGGCGATAGTGAGTCACTATAATATCACTTTGTACCTGAAGAGGCGATAGTGAGTCACTATAATATCACTTTGTACCTGAAGAGGCGATAGTGAGTCACTATAATATCACTTTATACCTGAAGAGGCGATAGTGAGTCACTATAATACCACTTTGTACCTGAAGAGGCGATAGTGAGTCACTATAATACCACTTTGTACCTGAAGAGGCGATAGTGAGTCACTATAATACCACTTTGTACCTGAAGAGGTGATAGTGAGTCACTATAATACCACTTTGTACCTGAAGAGGCGATAGTGAGTCACTATAATATCACTTTGTACCTGAAGAGGTGATAGTGAGTCACTATAATACCACTTTGTACCTGAAGAGGTGATAGTGAGTCACTATAATATCACTTTGTACCTGAAGAGGTGATAGTGAGTCACTATAATATCACTTTATACCTGAAGAGGTGATAGTGAGTCACTATAATATCACTTTGTACCTGAAGAGGTGATAGTGAGTCACTACAATATCACTTTGTACCTGAAGAGGCGATAGTGAGTCACTATAATATCACTTTGTACCTGAAGAGGCGATAGTGAGTCACTATAATATCACTTTGTACCTGAAGAGGTGATAGTGAGTCACTATAATATCACTTTATACCTGAAGAGGTGATAGTGAGTCACTACAATATCACTTTGTACCTGAAGAGGCGATAGTGAGTCACTACAATATCACTTTGTACCTGAAGAGGCGATAGTGAGTCACTATAATATCACTTTATACCTGAAGAGGTGATAGTGAGTCACTATAATATCACTTTATACCTGAAGAGGTGATAGTGAGTCACTGTAGTACCACTTCAGTCCAACATGAGAGGATGAAGAAGTAATGCTGCTGCCTGGATGCTGTATTCTAACCTCTGGCCAATCACATGGAAGGTGCTGCTCCTGGTTAAGTCATTTAAGGACAGGCAGCCAATGAAAAGAAGAGTAAACACAATGATGACTGAAGCTCTTGGTAAGTGACCGGTGTCACTGCCCGCTCTTGACCAGAAACCATGTTAAGCAGCAAACAGAAGGATTGATATAAATGGATGCAGAACTAGAGTTAACACTGGAGACTCTCTTTGAGATGTTAAACACTGATCAATCAACATTGAGAAGAAGGGACTGGTCTTCTTACACCATACCTCTCTAAGGCAAGTTTCAGTTTTTACATTATCATGTCTATTCAATGGCATCAACTCTCTCTAGAAAGTAGGGGACCAAAACAAACAGCATACTTGATGTTTTTCTCAACACTCTTAAAAATAAAGGTGCTAAATGGACCTATAAATGGTTCTCAGGAGCGATGCTACAGAAGAAGCTTTTTTGGCTCCCTAAAAAAACCTTTCAGTGGATACTTTTTAGGGAATGTTTTTTTTTCTGTAAATGAAATGTGTGAATGCAAAACACCTTTTTTAAAGAGTGTTAAGAGCAAATTAAGCATAGACGTGTTTAACTCCAGTTTCAGGTCCTGGAATTATAAATCACTGGAGTAGATGGCCGATCAGTCACATCAGCAGTTCATTTAGCCACCAGTGATTACACAAGCCATGACCAGAAGAGGACACGTTCCAATAAGAGCTTTGATATCCTTTTTGCTGTAATATGGCTATATTTGAGTGGATGACTGAATGTTTAAGCACTATATTAGGAACACCTGGCCAGTTTCTCATTTATACAAGTATCTAACCAGCCAATTGGCAGCAGTGAAGTTCATAAAGTCATGCAGATACAAGCAGCAGCTTCAGAAAAAGAAAAAAAATGGGTTATTATGACTGAGGTGTGATTATTGGCTGGATGGGCTGGTTTTAGTATTTCTATAACTGCTGATCTTCTGGGATTTTCACCAAACAACACACAATAAAGAAAGAACCCTGTGAGCTGCAGGATAGAAATGCCTTGTTTATGACAGAGGTCAACAGAGAATGGCCAGACTAGTTCATTCTCATAGAAAGGCTATGGTAGCTACAACCACTCTGTACAACTGTGCATCTCAGAATACGCCCAACCTTGAGACTGATGGGCAGAAGACCATGTCAGGTTCCACTGCTGTCAGCCAAGAACTTCTGCAGTGGGCACAAGCTCAACAACTCACTGGACAGGTGAAGAGTGAAAGAACACAGAGGGTGGGGTCAGAATCTTGTGTGAACAGTCCAGACTAGTGGAACAGGTATAATGGGGTGGGGGTCATTAATATTGATCAATCTTTGCTTGAATACCACAGCCTTTCTGAGTATTGTTGATGACCATATGTCTCTTGTAGCCACAGTTTACCATCTTCTAGCAGCTACTTCCATCATCATCTTAAATTGGGTTCATGAAAATGACAATAAGTGGTCTTAGTGGTCTTCCCAGTCACTGAATCTCAATCCACAATCCTTTGGCTTGTGGTAGAACGGAAGATTCTCAGCAAGTGCTCCTACAAGATATGTCAAAATGATCAACGGGGACCAGAATCTAAATAAAGATAAAAACCCAGAAAGGGTTCTGTCTGCAATGCCACAGAAGAACCACTTTTGGTTCCCTAAAGAACATTTTCATAGAAACCATTTCTTTAAATGAACCTTCATTGTGAGAAGGATCTCATTTACAGTCACGAATGTCTTTTTCAGGCAAGCTTTTTGTTAGGGAGCCAAAAGCGATCGGCATCGCTCAATAAAAGCCACTGAAGAGCTGCTTTGAGGGTAGCTGCTAAAAAGGATTTTTGGAGTCGTGCCAAACAGAATGAAAAGAATCAGTTTTAAGGGCTTTCGATTGTCATTTTTCTAGGATGTAGTCAATTTTGAGAAGAGTGAGTTTTCGTTAGCCTCCATCTACGTTTAGTGGTGGTAAACAGTGAACAGTGGTCATCAACCCCAGTGATCCTGGAGATCCACCTTCCTTCCAGTTCCAACCACTGTCTGCTCCAGCTAGTGAACTTTGTTGGAAGACCTTGATTGACTGGATCACAAAGATGGAACCTGGGTCAACTGGTAAATGAGGAGCTGGACTTCATCTGTTTCCTTTTACCAGGTTTTGTTATTACATCACTGAGATGTAAATTCGAACAGGACTGTGAAGCTCCTGAGTTAATTCACTTGGGAATTATAACTGAGCAGACTTGTAAAAACTTTGGAAATGGCAGATTCATTGAGGATTAAAATCATCGGTAATCGCTCAAATCACACCACGTCCCCAGGTAAAGCTAATTCTGCTGCCTTCAGCAGATGGTTCGTTCAGCCATCTCTAAAGTAAATAAGATGTGTGATGAAATTGTAATGGCTTCAACAAGCAATCCAAGGATTTTCCAACAACCATATGGTCCAAGAACCCTTCAGGAACCTTTATTTTTTAAGAGCGTGAATCTAGTATTTCCCCAAAATTTGAGAGAATCGTTCTGCTAATGGTGCTGTTAGTCAGATTCGAGCACCCTAAATGAAACCATTTGGCCTCCATCTACGTTTGGTGGTGGGAAACGGTGAACAGTGCTCACCAACCCCAGTGATCCTGGAGATCCATCTTCCTTCCAGTTCCAACCACAGTCTGCTCCAGCTAATGAACTTTGTCAGATGACCTTGATTGACTGGGTCACAAAGTTAGTTAGGGGTGAGGTAGCATGAACAGCAGGCAAATCGGGTTCCTCAAATCAGATCTTGTGAGACCCATGGTTATTTGCAAGCAATCAGATCAAATCTGTGTGTCCAGACATCACCAGCCTATCTGCATGGTCTGTTGTGCTAACTATAGTTAGTAACTACGTATTTTCACCTGTAATGTAGAAGAGTTCTTGCAGGAGAGATGGAGGTGCATCATCTCGCCTTACATTTTTGGTGCTCCTTCCGAATTCCAGCACCTTAGTCATTCTGGATTTGACATTGTCGATGTCAAATGGAGTTGTGGGCTGGAAGTTGAGGAACCAGCCCTGTGGCCGAAGGTCACCGGTCCAATCCCCCGAACCAACAGTACATGACTGCTCCCTGGGTACTGTGGATAGAGTTCCCCACCACTTTGGGATAGTATTACTACCCCTAGTTTGTGTGTGTGTGAGTTTATATGTGGGTGGTTTCACTGCATGGAGGCAAATATCATATTCTCTGTGTGCTAAAACTAATGGCAAATACTTTAAAAATTTAAGTGGCCAGAGCATGCACACTGAGACACATCTGTGACAATCTGACTGGAATCGTATTTCAAACCACCGCCAAATGTGTTTAATTGCGCGGCCTGTTCACCATGCTGCCATCAGGCAGGAGATACAGCAGCATCCAGGCCAGAACAGCCCGGCTAATGAACAGTTTCTACCCACAGGCTGTCAGGCTTCTGAACGAACCGTGAAGCTGAAAGACCCCAACACCATTTCACTCGGCCACTTTGCAGGATTATTTATTTATATATCGCTGCTATGGACAATATCATCTTTCTGGATTAACCTGCCTATACATAAAGTTCTAAATACAATATATATATATATATATATATATATATATAGATATATAGATATTTATTTATTGTTGTTTGTAGTGTTTTTATTTATTTATATAATACTGCCCTGCTGTAGTGATTATCTGAGCCTCATTCCAAGCATCTTAATGCATGCATGTCCTAACATTATGTGCAAATAACATCTGACAACATTGTGACAACATTGTGGCAACATTGTCAGCACATTGTCACAACCTCATAGAATCCTTTATGCGTTCCATTATATCTGCTTATAACTTCATGGTAGTCATAACACCGCATGACTAGGTTACTCAATACAACGTTACCCGTTACTACAACGTTGTTAAAAGCTGGTATTGTCTACGTTGTCTGAGCAACGTTGCCACAACGTTGTCAGTACATTATCACAACTTCCTAGACACCACAGCTGTACAACCAGAGTTCTAGCACTGTTGTAAGGAAGTAGACAACACTGTGACCAACCTGCGTGCTTGCTGGGAAGTTGAACTTTTAAGATGTTTCATTTTGCTTCTCCTTATTATTATTATTATATAATATAATAACAATTATATACAAAATAATTACATAATTAAATAAAACATACTATAATTTGGCCATCATCAAAAATGCTGTGGATTTGTGTTGAATCAAGGCTCAAATTCAGCTTTGTTTTAGCTGATAGGCTCATCTTCAGGTCAGGAATAGAAAATAAAAAGAGGTGCTGTTTTCTACTAGGCTGAAGACTCATTCTCCAGCTCCCTCACTCCACTTTACAAGGCTCAGCGGACCTCAGGCCCCGGGATGTAACTGCTCCACTATTTAAGGTGGAACCTGGGTCAGCTGGTGAATAGGGAGCTGGACTTCAGCCTCATCCGTTTCCTTTTACCTGGAGACGTGGATTCGAGCAGGACTGATATTACTGAGGAGCTCTTGAGTTAATTCACCTGGGAATGAAAACTGAGCAGACTTGTAAAAACTTCGGAAACTACAAATTGATTGAGGATTAAAATCATGGGTAATTGCTAAAATCACACCACGTCCCCAGGTAAAGCTAATCCTGCCGCCTTCAGCAGATGGTTCTTTCAGCCATCTCTAAAGTAAAGAAGCTGTGTGATGAATTTGTAGTGGCTTTAACAAGCAATCCAATGATATTCCTACAACCATATGGTCCAAGAACCCTTCAGGAACCTTTATTTTTTTAAGAGCGTGAATCTAGTTTTCCCCCAAAATTTGTGAGAATGCTTCTGCTAATGGTGCTGTTAGTCAGATGGGAGCCTCTAAATGAAACCACTTGGCCTCGTTTTTTGTTTCCAGCTGGCTGCGCGACTTCAAAACTTTGATTTGTGCTGCATCAGAACGCAATAAAGACATTCAGGACTTCTGAGAGATCTTTGTTGAAACGGAACGGCGGAGCCAAACAAAGAGAAAGTCTTTGAAGACTATGAACGCGGCGTAATTTCGCAGGAGCCGATTGTTTGTACTCCAGTTCCTTTGTTTGGACATGCCGTCCTTGAACAAGTAAGGTGGAGCATTTTCACATGCAGATCATGTTCGGCTTTTCAGGCGAGGAGCCGCGTGACACAACAAAGGTCTATGAAAATATTTAGCAATGTCCCTCGAGAGGAAGAGAGCAAGAATTGAATCTGAAAGGGTCGTGGCAGCAGTCAAAAGGTGCATTAATATTCATTGGACAGAGAAACACAGGGAGAGGGGGTCGAGAGGGATGTTTCAAAGAGCGCGGCAGCCGGAGAAAAAGGAATTTAGCTGTAACTGTAAAGCTGGCCGAGGACACCACGGACCTACGGAAGCACAGTCCACGCGCTGGAAGCAACTGAAAACAAGGAGGGGCGTATAAAGACAGGCCGGCGGTGTGCGCGCCCCTCTAAAAAAAAACACAGCATGAAGAACGATGAGTAAGTGATGACGAGTCACAGATTTCCAGAAAATATCCAAAATCGGAGGTGTGTTTTTTGATGTTGATCCAGCCGTTCTATAATAAACCGCTGCCAGGCAAAAAAAAAACAAAACACTGTGCAGGACTGTCTGCGATCTCATAAATATTCATAAGTTCCTTCATGCTCCTTCAAGTCGTGATGGAATGTTTTTTTTGATTTCCAGATTTCATGCTCTGTTTTTGTTTCATATTCAAATGAAGGCCATTTCTTAGGGCACGTCTTACACTTGAAAACAAAGAGGAGGAAAAACACAGGAGCGTCTATTTCCGTCCTGTCTTGGCAGCATCCAGTCTGGTCTCTTCTGTACGAACACCAGGAACATCTTTCTCCGCAGAAGAGCAATTAAAAAATGGAGGAAGGGGGTCTTAAACTCCAGTTCTGAGGGAGGCAGTGGAGTTTGGTGATCTCCCTGCTCAAACACATTCCAGGAGCTCCATTCCAGGATGGGAGTTTGAGGCCCCGAACTAAGGGGGCTGTTGAACCAGCTGTGCAGGAAGCTGGAGGAACAGTGAGATTTGAGCTCCACTTCACGTGTGACTGATTAGAATACGCAGTTAAAACTGAAGGGTGACTGACGGGAAGGTCGCTGTCGGAAGATAAGAGGAATATCAGACTTTGTTCTTCGGAGGTTAATTAAAGCCGGAGTGGTGCTGAAGAGGAAGCTGAGTGACGCTGCAGCTCCAGCTGTTCTCGGTTCTGCCAGAGCGCCGCGTTGTTGAGTGGTTGCATACTTTCTGCTTTGTGGTTGATATGGCATATCTAGTGGTTTGTTTAGGGTTGCTATGCAATCTTTTATGGTTGCTAGGGAGATGCTGTGGCACTGGAAGTGACTGCTAGTAGGTGGTTGTCATGGTTGTTGCTATGGTACCTCTGGTGCTTGCTAGGCATCGGCTAGGGTGTTGCTATGTGGTGTCTGTGGTATCTTTCATGGTTGCTATGGGTGATTGCAGTGGTACTCCAAGTAGTTGCTAGTATGTGGTTCTAATTGCAGTTGCTTACTAGTTCCCAGGCATTGGCTGGGGGGTATTCAGTGGTTTCTGTGGTACTGGAGTTGAGTGCATGTGTGTTGCTAGGTGGTTACTATGGTGAATGCTGTGGTGTTGGGAGTGAACGCTGAATGGTGTTGGAGGTGAATCTCTGGAGGATGTTGCAGGTTTGCTAGGTAGTTGCTAGGGCATTGTTAAATGCTGCAGGGACAGTAGCTAGACGGACTGGGAGACTCAGTAAGGTTCTGGTAGGTTGTCGCATGTATCTGGAGCCCACAGCCCACAGCTGCTGGAGGGTGGATGGAGGAGGATCCATAGAGCCAACACCACCATCCAGATGGTACCACAGATGCTCAGTTGGGTTCAAGTCTGGGGAATTAGGGGTCCAGGGTAGTACTTGAAAGTCTTGGTTCTCAGTTCGTCCAACCAATATGGGACATTTCTAGTTGTGTGATGTGTTGCATCAGATCCAAATCTGTTAGGACTGACTTGCACATGAATGAGTGGGCCTAGAGAATGTCAGGAAAACATTCCCCAGAATTCCCCTATGCACTGGCGCCTTCAAAAGTAGGTAGTGGTCATAATAATGTGACTCATCTGTGTTTAATAGTAACACATAAAAGAGGACACTGAGTGTTGCATACCATAAAATCACTAATAAGAACTATTTTTATAATGAAATGTATTGAGACTGCTGCAATGAGACAATGTTGGACGCAGCAATTCCTTTCATTTCTTCTCAAACGATGTTTGATACCCCCACAAGTGAGAGGGATGTGAGTTGGCATACTGCTTCTGGAAATATCTGAATCACACTGGACCAGACCTGTGAAATGTTATCATTAATACAAACAAAAGACTGATCTGTTTTTAAAAGAATTACAGAGCATAAAAGCTTTGACACCTCGCCTTGCAGCCAAAATCACTACACCCCTCACAGTGCCGTGTGCCAGTGCTTCAGGCTATCTTGAGACATATTAATGACATTCAGCACTCGATTTGCAAATCAACTTGCAAATCAGGGTGCAAATCACAAATCATAAACTCGAGCAGCTTGTAAGAAGAGCTTTCAGCTTTTTTTTTAATGTTTTAAAAAACAGTCATGTAAATTTGCATTACGTTCACAAAGCGCTTCCATGTTTAGCCTCTTGTTTCTGTTTATGAAAATTGTAAACATTGTCGAGGTCCTTGTTGTCGCTCTCTGCATAAAGTAGCACTTTTCTTCTGCCCGGTAAAGCTTTACCTCCATATCCACCAATTCTCTCCCCCGAGACCCTCGCTACGGCAGGAAACAAATGCTGAGGAGCACGCAGGCGGCTTTACTTCATCTTCTTGCTTTTGGGCTTTCTGCTCTTCCCCCCTGTTCTTGAAGCTTCGTCCTGAGGGAGAAGAGGAGAGAAAGTGATGGGATCCAAGGGGATGAGAGTGAGCTGAAATAAGTGGCTACATGCAGGGTAACTACAAAGAGAGCCTGACTACAAATACCCTCCTGGAACATCACGCCTGAAAAGCAGAACAACTTCACACACAGGAACCAATCATACGGTAGTGATGCTGCGTAAATTAGCCTTTACTCAAATCAAAATCAAAAGAAAATCTGAAACAATTTTTTAAAAATTCTCGCAGATTTGGTTTTTTTAATTAATTTAAAAATCAGATTATATTTATGGTAGCATTTTATTTCTCATATGTATGAAATTAATCAGATTTTTAAAAAACATAAGATTTATCAGATGTATCAGATTATTAAAAATCTGATTAGATTCATGGTATCTTTTTAAAAATGAGATTAGATTTATGGTGGCATTTTAAAAATCTGATTAGATTTATGGTAGCATTTTAAAAATCAGGTTAGATTTATCAGATGTATCAGAATAATCCAATCTTTTAAAAAATCAGATTAGATTTATTATATCTTTTTAAATCAGATTCATAGTGGCATTTTAAAAATCTGACTGGATTTATGGTAGCATTTTAAAAATCAGATTATATTTATCAGATGTATCAGATTAATTAGATTTTTAAAAATCTGATTAGATGTATGGTGGCTTTTAAAAATCAGATTAGAGTTATTGTAGCATTTTAAAAATCAGATTAGATTTATCAGATTAATTAGATTTTTAAAAATTTGATTAGATTTATGGTAGCTTTTAAAAATCAGATTAGATTTATCAATGTATCAGATGAATTCAATTTTTAAAAATGTGATTAGATTTATGGAATCTTTTTAAAAACCAGTTTTATGGTGGCATTTTAAAAATCTGATTGATTTATGGTAGGATTTTAAAAATCATATTAGATTTATCAGATGTATCAGATTAATCCAATGTTTAAAACTGTGATTAGATTTATGGTATCTTTTTAAAAATCTGATTCGATTTATGGTAGCATTTTATAAATCAGATTAGATTTATGGTATATTTTTGTGAGATATTATTTATGGGCTATGCTAAAACTGGTGAAACAAAAACAAAAAATATTTGAAGCTTATAAGAAAAATCACATTCTGAACTTTAACTTTAAAAGTTTTGATTTTGTTGGATTTTTTTACATGTAAATAAGTGAACACATCTTCTACACATTTAATACAGAATTACTGATCGTATACAATGTGGCCTTCGTAAAAATTATCCAAAGATACCTGTTATTATTAACTCATGAAATGAATCACATTTTTAATTTTAATCTTCTTCTTCTTAGAACATTTAACTTCATGCAGAGGTGTTGAAACCTGTCCATATAAATATATGATTTTATTTCATAATTTATAATCTGTTTCTATTGGTCAGTTCATCATATATATATATATATATATATATATATATATATATATATATATATATATATATATATATATATATATATATATGTATAAATAGGCACTGACAGTGTGAGAAAAAATCAAATCTTGAACTGAAAGAAAATATGCATATATATATAATACATTTTGTTATTTTAACAAAGTGCCTGTCACAACAATAAACACACAATAATAAAATTACGTCTATATTATGGCTAAGGCTAGATGGATTCACAGCCCGAGAGATTTAAATGTGTAAATAAGTTGTTGTGTGGTGTTATTTGTTCATGCACATATTAAATGTGTGATATTGTGCGGGTTGGTTGGAGGTGACCTCCTGCTATCTCGGCTGCTCAGCCAGCGCTGGTAATGGTTCTCACTGCTGCCTCGTTCAATCAAAGGCTAAAGTTCCACGTTTCCTGTTTCGTCCTCATCCAGACGCTACAGTATGTACATACATTTATAGATTCATAACACATACAATCTGTTTTTCTTTCTTTATACACACACTTATATATATATATATATATATATATATATATATATATATATATATATATATATATATATATATATATATATATATATATACACACACACACACACACACACACACGCCCCATATCTAAAAACCCATAACCAAATATCCACAACTCTTTATGGAATAACAATACAATTCCCAATAAACTGTAAGGTTTAAATAAAGGACTGCTTTATGCTTTGGTGTCTAGTTAACAATTCAATGTACATTATTACATTACTATATTATTCCTGAATAATAGCTGTGTTTATTATTATGACCCCAAAATGATATTCACCACCCAAATAATACCTGTTCTGTGGTGGTCCTGTGGGGGTCCTGATCATTAAAGAATAGGGTAATAAAGTATACAGAGAATCAGATGAACTACAGTCTGTAAGTGGAGCTCCTATATGGTCAGTGGAGCTGATACAATGGACAGTGTCTGTAGATAAAGAAAGTGGTTTTAATGATTTGGCTGATCTGGCTATACTATTTAGTCCAGACAGTGATGACTAACATCTAAATTCTTACATAAGAAGGCATTTTCTTTCTGACTGGCCTCAGATTTCATTCTTCTCTCATAGCAGTTTCTGAGCTCTGCATTCGAGGCAGTCCAGCATAACGTGAACCTGACTATGCCTCATATCTAAAAACCCATAACCAAATAACCAAAACTCTTTATGTAATAAAACTTTTTCCCCAAAACACTGTACTGGTTTAAATAAAATACTGGTTTATGCTCAATCTACATTATTACATTTCGATATTATTCCTGAATAACAGCTATGTTTATTATTATTATATATTTTTTGTTATTCAACAACAAAGTCATTTCAATACAGTTACATCAGATTCTTAGATATACACACACACTCCTGGACACTATTTAACACTATTTTACTTTTATTTAATACAATCTTTGCACATTTATTTATTTTTTAATAAATATCCCAGTACTGTCATATCTACTGATACCCTTTTTTACTATTGGAGTTTTTTATTCTTCTTTATATACCTTATCCATCCATCCATCCATCCATCCATCCATCCATCCATCCATCCATCCATCCATCCATCCATCCATCCATCCATCCATCCATCCATCCATCCATCCATCCATCCATCCATCCATCCATCCATCCATCCATCCATCCATCCATCCATCCATCCATCCATCCATCCATCCATCCATGAATGATCAGGACCCCCACGGGACCACCACAGAGCAGGCACTATTACTGAGTTGGATCAATCTCAGCATTGCAGTGATTCTGACGACGCGGTGGTGTGTTAGAGTGTGTTGCACTGGTGTGAGTGGATCAGACAGAGCAGTGCTGCTAGTGCCAGCTAACAGTGTCCTGTGGGCAGCAGCCTGTGACCACTGATGAAAGACTAACAGTACTAGATGAGCTATCATCTCTAACTTCTACATCTACAAGGTGGAGCAGCAGGGTAGGAGTGTCTAATAGAGTGGACAGTGAGTGAACACAGTGGTTAAACACTCCAGCAGCAGCACTGCTGTGTCTGATATACTCGTACCAGCACAACACACACTAACACACCACCACCACGTCAGTGTTTTCATGCAGTGCTGAGAATGATCCACCTCCCTAATAGTATCTGCTCTGTGGTGGTCCTGTGGGGGTCCTGATCATTAAAGAACAGAGTAATGAAGTATACAGAGAATCAGATGAACTACAGTCTGTAAGTGGAGCTCCTGTATGGTCAGTGGAGCTGATACAGTGAACAGTGAGTGGAGATACAAGGAGGTGGTTTTAATGATATGGCTGATCTGGCTACACCAGATTCAGATTTCACTCTTCTCTCATGGCAGTTCCTGGCATAATGTGAACCTGGCTGCGAATCACTGAGTCAGTCGCACCGGGAGCGTTCACCATGATTAAGGATTTGAGTGACAACAGCCAACAGCACTCCCTCGCTGGTCCGCGCTCACGTCACTTCCTGTAAGAGAACGACTGAGTTGTATTCAAAACATGTTCTCTCTCGTAACCAAACAGGCCAGCTGATTACAGCTTAGCAGAGCAACATGTCCGAGCGATCTCATGAATAAACTGGGGCTAATTTTGCCACAAAAGAATTTAAGGGGGCAAAGATGGCAATTAGCAGCAGCACCAGGCCCGAGTTCTCCCCCCAAGTCGGCTTTTTAAATTACTCCCTCAGAGACCAAACAGTGTCCTTATGAATGTCATCAGTAGAAGAAAAAAAAAAAAAACGCTCACATTCTGCAGGTCATTAGCACAACTTGTTGCTTCATCAGACCTCCGCCGCGCTGGAAGGAGCGACTCACTCCGTTAAATCACACAGCAGGACGGTAATGACATTCAGTGTCTTTGGTGTTTCACGGAAAGAGCGCTGTATGCATTTCATACGTGGATGAAAACATGGGACGCTTGCAGAGAGCTATCATTATCATCACCATCATCATCAACCACGTCGTCTGGATGATAATAAACGCTTCATACATGAAACATTAATATATATACAATGGATTTTAAAAATAAATGTTTCATAAAAGGCTTTTATTAACTTAATTAGGGCAACCGTTGCAGCTCATGTGGTATTAAAGCATGCAGAATGAAGCCAAACTTTTTTTTAGAGAATTTTTAACTAAAGCAAAAGACTTAAAATTTCAGATAGTACTTACAAAATGAGACCAGTTCAGGTCTTATTAATAGTTCTGATAAAACCATACAGTTTAATCAGAAATGAAACATAATAGCAATGAATGTATGTATGTATGTATGTATGTATGTATGTATACTTTACTGGACCAGCTAAGAGAGTAAAAGATTACAATTAGAGATGGAAGGATCGATCAGCCATGTATCGGTATCGGTCAATTTTTAGAGGAGCCCCCCGGCCAGCTGCCTGCAATTTCTATTTGAACCACTAGGTGGAAATACATACCGTTTTAATTTAGTCAGACTGATTAAAGCAGCGGCCTCGCGACAACAGTTTAAGCGTTCACCGCACGTGCGGAAAGAAAACATCGTCCGTCTGGCAGTTTGTTCCCGTATGGGACTCAGACTCATCCAGGACAATTTATAACATCTGTAAAATTAGTAAATCAGTGTCTCTCGTTGGGGAACCAAGACAAAGACATTTAACACACTAATCTGATACACACTTCAGAGACACCACACAGCTGAACACAGTGAGTATCAGTAAACAGCAGAGCTAGAACACACAGCTAGCACAAAACAAACAACCCAGAACACCTACAGACCAGATCTGACCGTTACGAACAGAACAGCAGCAGAAACAGCCAGAGAGCTAAAGAACCACAGCCAGAGTGATTGAGTTTATAGTTCTAGATAAGCTGCTCTTCTCGGCTGTAGAAGACGTTCATTCTGCTGCTTAATGTTCCACCTGGATCTACGCTCTGCTGTTCCTAGTAGAGATACTTTTCAGATGTGGCTCTTCTGGAGCTTATCAAGCGGTTTACTCCCACATAGACCAACTTCTACTTTAGTTACAATATTATACTGTTTCACATGAGCTCGTTAAAAATGGTAATAAATCAGTTTAGACCATGTTTTATGACTTGCTGGCGCTAATAATATGTAGCCCTGCCGTGGCATTTAGCCCCGCCCTCTATCGGTATCAGCTATAGGCCGATCGCGCTGAAAAGTGATCGGCGATCGGAATCGGCCTCAATTAAATGAATGATGAAACATTTTTTTAAATTATAGAAATAAAATAAAAAGGAGACTTGTTTAAAATATTACAGTTTCAAGACAAAAAATGTGAGAAGGTCCCAAAGCAAAAAGCTTCATGGTCAGTGCTTAGTATTGTCGCTTGTACATCCTTTGAATTCTTGTTTGGAGTTTTTTCTCTAGCGTTTCTTGAGATTTTTGGGCACCAAACTAAGTATATGCACTGATTTGTTGTAATGTTTAGGGGGACTGTGAGGGAAAAGTGGAAAAACTCTCTGCATACACCTCCCGCTGTAGGCCGCTGTGCAGTTTGAGGTGTGTTTAGGATCATTATCCTGTTGCAGAAGCAGATGCTGTCTTTGCTACCAAATTTTGCTGCCATTTAATTGAATCCATTCTTCCCTCCAACAGTGTAATCTTCAAAGACGTGTTCTTTTGCTAAAATTCTACACCCTGTTACTTTCCACAAAGACTCAGAGACTGCCTCAGTCAGAGATTACCTTTACCTGTGCAGTTTCTAAAGCTTTTACAATCCAGACTTCAATCAGAGATTCTCTTAGTTCTCTTTTTAAATTTAGCTTAATAATCTGTAAATACTGTGTGACCAGAGGAGGATGGGTCCCCCCCATGGGAGTCTTGGTTCCTCGCTCCAGTTCTGAGGCAGTTTTGACTTGACTCCAAATATATATTAGAGATTATTATATTAGAGATGGGACCGATCCGATACAATATCGGTATCGGGGCCGATATTGACGTAATGTAACGTAACGGATATCGGGCGAATGCGGCCGATCCACTTACCGATCCATTTTCTATTTAATTTCTATTTAGTTTTGCACATTATTTCAACTATTTGAAATCTTGTCGAAGTTGCTGCTACTGTTTAGATCATACAGTCAGTCACATTGTTGTATTTAGCATACTAGAAAGGTTTTTGATACATAAGATGTTTATTTCAGTTTTGTGTTTTAAATATTTGATATGAAAGAAAACTATTGTGTTTGTATATGCCTTTGGAATGCATTTATACTGAATGCATGTGTTTACTCTTCTAAGTGCTGTGTCTATTTCAGCCTCATTATGTAACCTTAAACATAGTACCAATGATAATAAACTAAAGAGCCCTTATATCGGTATTTGTATCCGTATCGGTATTGGCAGTAATATATCGGTATCGGATCGGAACTGAAAAACACTGGATCGGCCCATCACTAATATATTTGCTCACCACTTAAAAATAACTTGGTCAGTCCTCACGACTTGTTTCCAAAATGCAGCAGGCTTGTTCAGATGTTCTTACTGTGAACCTCTGAAGCTGAGTTTTGTTGTGAGGATGCAGGAAAAGTGTTGGCTCTTCTATGTGGGTCGTTTTGTGCAGTAGATTAGTGGACCAGTGCACCACCACTCCAGAGCCCACTACACCTTCCTGAAGGTCAAACAGGGGTTTTGATTTGCCGGTCTAGCAATTCCATAAGCTCAACTTGCCTTCCACCGTTCCTGTTAACTGTTATTTATTAATTACATTATAAACAAAAGCAAAAGCAAAAACACTTTGCTTTCTTCTTAGAGATTCTCCTGCTTTGTGGGCATCAGTTATTCTAATATTCGGAGTGCTGGGCAGCTGCTTAGAGGAACACATGGCTGCTGATTGTTGGGGCTAGGTTTCAGGAGTATTTATAAAGCCTTGAAATTTGCATCGCCCGACCTTTCCCAAGCATGGCCGCGAACAAGCCGTAGCCCTAACAAGCTAATTAAGGTCCAAGACCTTGGTAAAAGTTTTTGAGAGCTTAAATCTCTTGGGGTTCCCCAAACTTTTGGATGGTGGGCCTTAGTTTTTTCCCCTCTCTCTAAAATGGTACAAAGCAAAATAAAAAAATACATAATGCATGGCAGACTATATTAGGTCACATCCAGTTCTGTGTGTGTGTTTACTTGTACCGATGTCATAGAGGTGATGCAAACACACAAGCTGCACAGGTGAGCCGTGGTTGCAGAAGAAAACAAGGACCCTGTTTTAACCTGGTCATTTTGTGTGTCTAGAATCTGGATCTGCTATTTTAAACTCATGCATTTACACCACATCATCTGCAGGTAAACATACCTCTGTGCACAGTTTCTATATAATATACTGAAAAACAAAACATAAAATATAAAATGTGCCAAAAACCAATACTTCGTTACCTCAAGTACAAATTATGGTTATTTATACTTTACTGGAGTAATTCTTTTTCAGCTGACTTTTTACTTCTACTCCTTACATCTACACTACATTATCAGTACTTTCTACTCATTACATTTACACTCCATTATCAGTACTTTCTACTCCTTACATTTACACTCCATTATCAGTACTTTCTACTCCTTACATTTACACTCCATTATCTGTACTTTCTACTACTTACATTTACACTCCATTATCAGTACTTTCTACTCCTTACATTTACACTCCATTATCAGTACTTTCTACTCCTTACATTTACACTCCATTATCAGTACTTTCTACTCCTTACATTTACACTCCATTATCTGTACTTTCTACTCCTTACATTTACACTCCATTATCAGTACTTTCTACTCCTTACATTTACACTCCATTATCAGTACTTTCTACTACTTACATTTACACTACATTATCAGTACTTTCTACTACTTACATTTACACTCCATTATCAGTACTTTCTACTCCTTACATTTACACTCCATTATCAGTACTTTCTACTCCTTACATTTACACTCCATTATCAGTACTTTCTACTCCTTACATTTACACTCCATTATCAGTACTTTCTACTCCATTATCAGTACTTTCTACTCCTTACATTTACACTCCATTATCAGTACTTTCTACTCCATTATCAGTACTTTCTACTCCTTACATTTACACTCCATTATCTGTACTTTCTACTCCTTACATTTACACTCCATTATCAGTACTTTCTACTCCTTACATTTACACTCCATTATCAGTACTTTCTACTCCTTACATTTACACTCCATTATCAGTACTTTCTACTCCTTACATTTACACTCCATTATCAGTACTTTCTACTCCTTACATTTACACTCCATTATCAGTACTTTCTACTCCTTACATTTACACTCCATTATCTGTACTTTCTACTCCTTACATTTACACTCCATTATCAGTACTTTCTACTCCTTACATTTACACTCCATTATCTGTACTTTCTACTCCTTACATTTACACTCCATTATCAGTACTTTCTACTCCTTACATTTACACTCCATTATCTGTACTTTCTACTCCTTACATTTACACTCCATTATCAGTACTTTCTACTCCTTACATTTACACTCCATTATCTGTACTTTCTACTCCTTACATTTACACTCCATTATCAGTACTTTCTACTCCTTACATTTACACTCCATTATCAGTACTTTCTACTCCTTACATTTACACTCCATTATCTGTACTTTCTACTCCTTACATTTACACTCCATTATCAGTACTTTCTACTCCTTACATTTTAAACATAGTCTTGTTACTCCTGTTTCATTTCAGATCGTTTTCATTCATGTAAATTTACATTCCAGTAAAGATTATTGATAACATGTCTTTGAAGTTTGACTTCATTACAATACTTATAGACAACTAGTCATCATATCTTCTGCTCCATGAAACACATGTTAATGTTCAGTAGTAACAGATATGCTTCTTTAATATATTTACATTGTATTAAACTACATTCATGTTTAATGGGTGTATATGCAGCTGAAACAGGAAGCCTAGCGCATCCCAAATGTATCAACATTAACATTTTAATATAAAATTATAGTCATTATGGCTTTTAGAAGAATGGGTTTTTTGGGGAGGTGGGTTAGTGCACTATAGACTCCTGTGGTGCGGCCTAAGCTTTTGTCCTTAATGGCATTTTTTCCTTACATTACGTTTACTTTTATACTTTAAGTAGATTTGAAGGCAGTACTGTTACACCTTTACTGAGTAAAAAGCTTTTTAAAAAACTACAGAAGTATTTTAAACCCTAGTACCTACAGAATAACACCCCAACAAGAAACACATCAGGAGTAGATCGGGGGCAGTGGTGTTCCTTCTCCGTATGCAGGGGGAGGCGTCATCACAGTATTGGGAGGGGTTTGGTTTGGACAGACGTATGCTTTACTACTAGAGCTGGAGAGGGCACAAGTGGATGCTGCAGGATCATCAGCATCCCATCATCATTTCCTCCACTGCCGAGGGAAAGGCGTGATGAGGCCACCCTGCGCGGCCTCACCATCATACTCGAGGATGGTTCATCTCCCCTGCATGGCTTCCTGCCTGCAGCCTTAACATCCACTTACTCGCTTCGGCGGCCCCGGGGACACGCAGTACTCACGAGCAGAACCTAAAGACACCGATTCATTTCTCGTGCTATTAAATCAAAGTTTAAAAGATTGATTTAGTCTGTAGTTCATGTTCTGAATGCGATGATTGTTGTAATGTTGATGTATTTCACTGTTTACTGTGCTGTGGTACGCTGACTTGTCAAGACTCAAAAACCGATACTGATACTACACAGTGCCTAAATACACAGTTAGGCTGAGACACCAGCAGGAAAACACAGCACCATTTAAGGTGGAACAGGAAAATATGAACAAGAAGCTGATGTGCTGGAAAGTATATAAACAATGGAACCATTTTTCCAAGCCATTTTGGATATATATATATATATATATATATATATATATATATATATATATATATATATATATATATATATATACATATATATGTGTGTGTGTGTGTGTGTGTGTGTTTGTGTGTGTTATTTGTTTGTTTGTTTTCCTTCTCTTACAAATTCTTATATACATATACAAAAACAAAAATAAACAAACAAAAAAAGATCCATTAGCATAAAGTATCACATAAATGCAGCCCTAAACTGTTACACTTTAAATATGATTGTGAATATTTGCTATCAAACCGCAGAGTTGTGTAAAAAATATCAATAAAATAAATTAATAAAAATTAACAATGGGGATACATGTTTTTCTTTGGAGAGTGACAATATGTGACCTAAATGTGACTATCATCCTTTAAATGGATGGACTGTACTGGATTCACAGAGTTCATTATTATTAAAAATAATAATAATAGCAATAATAATAATAATTACTATATAGAACTGAATTAGGTCTGGGTAAGACTACTGATGTTTCCAGAACTATTTAACGGGAGGTAAAAGTCAAAGCATGACTCTAAATCAGCTGCCTGGTCAGAGAAATATGATCTGTGTTCCAGTTTTTTGTTGAAACGGCATTATTATTCTTCCTTCTTGACCTTAATGTCGTCTTAACAGAGATCTTTTGTCCCACTTGTTCGCTGCATTTACACTCACAGGCCGACTCCTGAAGATCTACATGTAATGTAATACATTGTAGTTCCATCCCAGCATCCTCGTGGCTGTTTAGATTTGGTGTAAAGCCAGTCACCAGAGCTCCCCGCCTGCTTTCTAATTACACTATGCATTTCAATGCATCTCCATTTCCTGCTCAGAAAACCACAGGTTACCGGCTCGCAGGCATAACAACTGAACTCGGCTCAATCTGGGATCACTATGCAAATTCAGTTACGACTCTCAAATAAAACCGCATGGGCCTTTCAGCGGAACAGCGTGCAACAAGGCTGCAATTTCCACTCTTCTCTCAGATGTACAGTAGATGTGTGCAGCGGCAGCGTTTTAGAATTCTACACACTGAGCCTTTCTGCACATCACACTGTTGACGGGGGGGAAAGTATACATGACGGAGCTGATGTTTAGTTCGGATCCACTTTGCAACCATACAGCCGGATCTGCATAGCCGAGTGAAAGCCTTTGCTAACAGCGCTGTTAGACAGACGGAACTTTGAAGCTGCCCATGCAATTTGGAAACTTTGATAACTTGCGGAGCATTCGCATATAATAATCAGGACTTCTGAGACGGCTTTGTTAATGCAACAGTATAACTAAACAGATGGAAGGATCGATCGGCTATGTATCGTTATCAGACGATTTTTAATTAAAATATGTGATCGGCCAATATTTCTCCAATTAAGCCGATCCCGAGAGCTGATCGATGGCGTTAAACAAATGAGCCTAATTTCTGTATTTCCAGCTAGAGTTTCATCCAGGAAGAGGAGAACCCCCTCCGGCCAGCTCCCTGCAATTCCTATCTCAACCACTAGGAAATACACACCCTTTCATTCTCAATATACTGACTGAAGCAGCGGCCTCGCGAGAAAATCATGCGCTGATAGAAAACATGTCGTCCGTCTGACAGTGTTTTACCGTATGTGACTCAGACTCATCCAGGACGTTTCTTTAATGTTTTTTAAGACATTTAACACTAATAATCTGATACGACACTGCACGCAGCTGAATACAGTAAATATCAACAAACAGCAGAGCTAGCACGCACAGCTAACACAAAACAAATAACCCAGAACACCATACAGACCAGATCTGACCGGTACGAACAGAACAGCAGCAACAATTCAAGATCTACATTTAATGATTACAGATTTAGTTTAAAATAAGAGTCTGTGTTTACTGACTACAGTTTTTACTGTATGTATTTAATTAGCTTTTTTAGTTTTAAATTAAGGGTCTAAATTGAATGATTACAGTATTTGGGGATATTTGTTTGATTTATTTTGTTTATTTACTGTTAATTTTGTTAAAAATATTATACTGTTTCACATGAGCTCGTTAAAAATGGCAATAAATCAGTTTCGACCATGTTTCATGACTTGCTTGCGCTACATGTACCCCGCCCTCGATCGGTATCGGCTATCAGCTGATCGTGCTTAAAGGTGATTGGCGATCAGTATCTGCCCCAAAAACACGGATCTGTCCATCTCTAGTATCATTCTAAAACATGTAAGGTCAACTAGAAGCTGATTGTTCGCACTTAAACCGTTTATTTGTCTCTCATTTTTGTCCATAGTAATCGTATATAAATGAATAAAACTAGGACTGCCGAAGCAACTGTGTTAATAACACATCTGAGAGGCCGAGAGTCAGGGTTCCAGTGTAGCCTGGTATCTACTGCACAATGGACGGGTTGTTCTGAATCTAAGCTGCAGAGATATAGAGGTGTGCACCCTCAGACTTTGTGAGATCACCAGAACGGATGACCACATCAGTGAGGATCTCAGCTGGTCCCACAACACTCAGATCATCACCAGGAAGTCCCAGCAGCGACTGTACTTTCTGAGAAGGCTGAGAAAATTTGGTACGCCAGCCAAAATTCTCAGCACCTTCTACAGGAGTATGATTGAGAGTGTTCTTACCAGCTCCATCATCGTCTGGTATGGAAACTCTACTGATCAGGACAGAAAGGCTCTCCAGCGTGTGATCAAAACTGCACAGTCCATCTCAGGAGCAGCCTTCCCCTCACTGCAGAACATCTACCACACCAGGGTCACCAGGAGGACCCACAACATAATCAGGGACAGTACACACCCCCAGCACACACTCTTCACACTTTTACCTTCAGGCAGACGTTACAGGAGTGTGAAGTCCAGGACCACAAGACTGACAAACAGTTTCTACTCACAGGCCATCAGGCTTCACGCACTACCTTTCTAACCTCTCCTATCTGAACTGGTTTTAACTGGTCTGATTTTAACTAAACCTTACACTCACTGTACTGTCAGAATACTGTTTACATTCACGACTCACACGAACATTATTGTTTATATTTGTTTCTTGCAACTTGCACTTTATGGCTGCTGCTCTTCATACTTGCACATAAAAGCACACATAACTTTTATTTTTTATTCTTTAACTATAAAAATACTTTTATTCTTCAACTTATATTGTTATACTTTGTATATTTTGTATATATATTTTTTATTTCTTTTATTTGTTATCTTTATCTATTGGTGAATGGAGGAGCAGCAAAGTAAGAATTTCATTGTACAGTGTAACTGTCTGTTCTGCTGTACACATGACAATAAAACTCTTGAATCTTGAATCTTGAATCACTGAAATAGGGCTATGTAGCGTCCCACTACTGGCTTGTTTGCTCATGCAGCCTGACGGGAGTGCCAGACTCGCAGTTGGAGAGACTTTATACTGTAAATAAGATGTACCAGAGTACCTTTGTGTGGTATGTGTCACTCTACAACAATGTAGGGTGATGCAAACAACTGTTAGGTGGGCTTGTGAGGTTGAGTGTGACCTACATGCTTCCTGGCCAAGTTGGCCAGCACTGGCATTCAATATACCAAGCATACTAATACAAGTGCTAAGTTCCCAGCATCATCTGCACTGATGTTGGAGGAGGAGGAATCAAAATATCAAAGGCAACACAATGAAGAGGACTGAACATGACTGAGGAACGCAAGGAAGGAGCATCACAGAGCACGTATGCTATATCATTTCTATTAATTACAAGTTATTTACTTTTCAGGAGAAATTTCAGAGAACATCCACTTCCATAAGAAAGGAGGAAGCCAAAGGAAAACAAATATGGTTCCTAAAAAAAAAAGGACTCTTCAGAAAACCTGGTAGGGCACCAAAACTTTCCTCCCCAAATTTTCATCAGTAAGAACTAGGAGAACATCAAGCTCCACTCTTGCTTCAGATCTGAAAACATAAAAAGGTGTTCTGTCCATCCTTCCACTGTGAGAAGACACTTCAACACTGTGGGGTCTAAAAGGACCTGTGACTGTTCAACAAGCTCCTCACTGAGAAAAGGAGATACACACACATCAAACAAAGAAGCTGCTGCTGTTCTCAGAAGAATGAACTGACCACCCCAGAGGTCCTAAATCACTAAATGTGTTTGGGGTTATTTGGATGATGAGAAGCAGAAAATGCTAAACTAGCTTCCAACACAACTTAAAACTTCTAAGAAACTGAGAGTGAGGGTGCATCCGAAATCACCTACTAGTCAGTAGGTACTAGATTAGTCAGTACATACTGTTAGAGCGGCAGACTAGTAGGTAATTTCAGTAGGAGAGTTTTAGTAGCTACACAATCTTGGACATACTACGTCCACCATCTTACCAACGTCCTGTGATGCAAGACGTCAGACCACCACCGTAAAAGTCCTGCTATTCATTTAAAAACCCTGCTATTCATTTAAAAACCCTGCTATTCATTTAAAAGCTTGTTTACTGACAAATTTAGATGCTGTTCGTGACACTGTCCTGCATTTTTGTCTGAATATGTACACACAGGGTGTCGAGCTGTAGCTCAGAGAAGATGAGTCAGGAGGAATTCAGAAGCAGCACTAACTCCTGTAGCGGCAGTTCACTAGCCGTAGCTACGTACACACCGCCACGTAGCACTCCATTTTTTTCTTCCTGCCTCCAGATGAACCATGGGATAGCACAGCGTTCTGCGGTCGCATACATAAAAATGTCTGCTGATTCAGGAGGTCATCCAGGTACCATTCGCCTACTACTCAAAGCCTACTAAGTATTCGGACATACTAGTCGCGCTCGCCTACTGATTTCACTACTGAGTATTGGGAGAGTAGTCTATTTCAGACGCACCCTCAGCCTCCTGACAAGAACTGAAGCGATACTCAAGGTAAAGAGTGGACACTGGTTTAATTTTCTGTTAAATATAGATTTAATTTCTGATGCTGAGAAATAAGCCTTGTACTTGGCTAGAAATGAAATAAATGAAATAGACACTACAGCACTATACATGAGCTTAATAGGCGTTTTAATGGATAAAAAAATGCTTAGGGCTAACCCTAACCCTAGACAAAGTTTTATCCAGAATGAATTAGAAACGAGCTAAAGTGGAGAGCAGCTCCTTCAGCAGTGAATTTGATTGAATCCACTCTCAGTGGAAGCATACACAGATCAGACCTAACATTAAAACTATCTCCTTGTATCTACACATATTGTCCTTTTTTTTAGCTCCACCTAGCACATAGGAGTACCTTGTTGTTCAACAATTACAGACCGTGTATGTGTGTGTTGTGCTGGCATGAGTGGATCAGACACATCATTGCTGCTTTTTAAGCACCTCAGTGTCACTGCTGGACTGAGAATCGTCCACCAACCAGCAACATCCAGCCAACAGTGTCCTGTGAGCAGCATCCTATGACCACTGATAAGGAACCAGAGGATGACCAACACAACTGTGCAGCAGCAGATGAGCTACTGTCTCTGACTTTACATCTACAAGGTGGACCAGCAAGTAGTAGGAGTGTCTAATAGAGTGGACAGTGAGTGGACACTCTAGTAAGCAGCACTGCTTTGTCTGATCCACTCACACCAACCCAACAGACACTAACACACCACCACCAAGTCAACGTCACTTCAGTGCTGAGAATGATTCGGCAGCCAAATAGTATCCATCTGTGGTGGTCTTGTAGGGGTCCTGATCATTGAAGAACAAGGTAAAAGTATACAGAGAATCAGATGAACTACAGTCTGTAAGTGGAGCTCCTGTATGGTCAGTGGAGCTGATACAGTGGACAGTGAGTGGAGGTCCTGTATGGTCAGTGGAGCTGATACAGTGGACAGTGAGTGGAGCTCCTGTATGGTCAGTGGAGCTGATACAGTGGACAGTGAGTGGAGGTCCTGTATGGTCAGTGGAGCTGATACAGTGGACAGTGAGTGGAGGTCCTGTATGGTCAGTGGAGCTGATACAGTGGACAGTGAGTGGAGGTCCTGTATGGTCAGTGGAGCTGATACAGTGGACAGTGAGTGGAGGTCCTGTATGGTCAGTGGAGCTGATACAGTGGACAGTGAGTGGAGCTCCTGTATGGTCAGTGGAGCTGATACAGTGGACAGTGAGTGGAGCTCCTGTATGGTCAGTGGAGCTGATACAGTGGACAGTGAGTGTAGGTCCTGTATGGTCAGTGGAGCTGATACAGTGGACAGTGAGTGGAGCTCCTGTATGGTCAGTGGAGCTGATACAGTGGACAGTGAGTGTAGGTCCTGTATGGTCAGTGGAGCTGATACAGTGGACAGTGAGTGGAGCTCCTGTATGGTCAGTGGAGCTGATACAGTGGACAGTGAGTGGAGGTCCTGTATGGTCAGTGGAGCTGATACAGTGGACAGTGAGTGTAGGTCCTGTATGGTCAGTGGAGCTAATACAGTGGACAGTGAGTGGAGCTCCTGTATGGTCAGTGGAGCTGATACAGTGGACAGTGAGTGTAGGTCCTGTATGGTCAGTGGAGCTGATACAGTGGACAGTGAGTGTAGGTCCTGTATGGTCAGTGGAGCTGATACAGTGGACAGTGAGTGTAGGTCCTGTATGGTCAGTGGAGCTGATACAGTGGACAGTGAGTGTAGGTCCTGTATGGTCAGTGGAGCTGATACAGTGGACAGTGAGTGTAGGTCCTGTATGGTCAGTGGAGCTGATACAGTGGACAGTGAGTGTAGGTCCTGTATGGTCAGTGGAGCTGATACAGTGGACAGTGAGTGTAGGTCCTGTATGGTCAGTGGAGCTGATACAGTGGACAGTGAGTGTAGGTCCTGTATGGTCAGTGGAGCTGATACAGTGGACAGTGAGTGTAGGTCCTGTATGGTCAGTGGAGCTGATACAGTGGACAGTGAGTGTAGGTCCTGTATGGTCAGTGGAGCTGATACAGTGGACAGTGTGTGTAGATACTAGGAACAGGTTTTAACGTTATGGCTGATCAGCGCTGTGTGTATGTGTGTAAGGCACATGTGTGTAGAGGCAGCAATGAGATCAATAGTGTGCAGAAACATGGGACCCAAATCTCAGCGAGCCGATTCAAATCCAGAATCCCCCCGGCCACCCTTGTAACCATGACGATTCCTGCAGCTGCTCACATGTCCTTATTTGCACAGAAATGAAAGGAAAGAAAACAACAAACAAATGAATCCGCCAGCAGAAGTCCGCCTCTCTGTATAAGCCTCTGCTGAGCGCCCCCCGCCCCCCCCCCTCGCCTCGCGCCCCCCCTCCACCCTCAATATCATGATGTGTGTAACCTTGTTCTCGCTCGCCGCTTTGGTAACAGCGATACGGGCTGGAGAGGTGAGCCGCCGAATAAATATTTCCACACCAATTACAGCCGAATCGAGGAAGGATGTTTTGTTTTCCAAAGTGGCAACAGAGCAAATCTTAATAAAACCAGAAGACACGGCCGCTTGAAGGCTCGGGGAAATGGACACAACCACGAGTATGATCACAGCACTCCTGTGAGCAGCGGGACGTTTCATTGCTGAAATTTGTTTTGATTTATATTTGATTTTTCCCATCCATTCTCTGTCACTCGAATTGGTCATGTTTCAGGATGACTGGATCAACAGTCCAGAAACGCTGAATAAAATCTGCTTGCATTGACTTTGCATTTAAATTTAGAGGGCCCACTTCATACAGCACCAAATCTGACTCACTTCTTCGTTCAATAAAACTTTGATATATAAATGTCAAGCATAGTTCAAGTTCCAAAACATACCATTCACTCTCATGTACAATGAAATGAATTAATTAACACAATTCTCTGTTTTGTGATATCATAAACACAACACAAAACCATACACTATACTGCCAAAAGTATTCAGCCACCCATCCAAATCATTGGATTCAGCTGTTCCAATCACTTTCATGGCCACAGGTGTATATAACCAATCACCTAGTCTTCCTGACTGCTTCTACACACATTAGTAAAGAGTGGGTCTCTCTCGGGAGCTCAGTGAACTCCAGCCTGGTACCGTGATAGGACGCCACCTGTGCAACAAGTCCAGTGGTGAAGTTTCCTCACTACTAAATATTCCACAGTGGACTGTCAGTGGTGTTAGAACAAAGTGGAAGTGATTGGGAACGACAGCAACTCAGACATGAAGTGGTAGAACACGTACAAAGACAGAGCAGGTCAGCGGATGCTGAGGAGCATAGTGCACAGAGGTCACCAACTTTCTACAGAGTCCATCACTACAGACCTCCAAACTTCATGTGGCCTTCAGATCAGCTCAAGAACAGAGTGTAGAGAGCTTCATGGAATGGGTTTCTATGGCTGAGCAGCTGCATCTAAGCCTTACATCTCCAAGTGCAGTGGAGAGCGTCGGATGCAGTGGAGTAAAGCAGTGGAGTTTGTGGATTCTAGAGCAGTGGAGATGTGTTCTCTGGAATGACCAATCACGCTCCTCCATCTGGCAATCTGATACACGAGTCTGGGTTTGGCGGTTGCCAAGAGAACGGTACTTGTCTGACTGAACTTTGCCGAGTGTAAAGTTTGGTAAAGTCAAGTGTAAAGTGTAAAACTTCACCAATGTGCTTCTGGAAGCAATCACAACCGCGTGGAAAGCCTTTCCAGTAGAGTCCATGCTGTTATAGCTGCAAAGGGTGGGCCGACATCATATTAAACCCCATAGATTAAAAATGGGATGCCACTCAAGTTCATTTCTGTGTGTATAGCTGCCTATTCTGCCTACAGCAGCTCCGCCCATTCATATCAATTTTATAAGGAGTGTAGCCTTCAGCCTAGGTAACCACCCCCCAAAACAAACACCACATCACAAAACACATACCACCCCCCTCTCCACATACGGTGGCTATCAATGTCTGCCCAGATTTTGTTTTGACTCTTCATGTGTTAGGCTTATATATAATATATAATATATAATACATAATAACAGCAATAATAAGTTAGAGCCTCCATTCATCAAACTACGTGTTCTCAAACTTGCTCACTAAACAGAATGGTCCTCCAGCAACCTGTGTTCTAGCTACTCATCATTACGTCCCACCCATCATGTTGATATTATTAGTACAGCGTAGTAATTTTGTGTTTCAAATGTTTTATTATATTTTTAATGTTAATTCAGTTCAGACTCAGCCTTTGACTAGTTTTCCATAAAACATTGATAACAATCCACACTAATTATTCTTAAATAGTAATTATACTCTTAAATAGTTCTGCAGCTACATTCTGTTGCCGTAAGCATCATAATAGATACTGCACTACTTAAGGCATAACAGGAAAATTAAAATCAGAAGCTGTCAAATAAGAAGTAGTAGTTTTAATGCTTGGAGCTACTGATAAGTATGTGCTACGGCAGAACATTTCAACAAGGATTCTTCTTGTTACCCAATCTAGTCAGTGCTACAGCACCCCCAAATTAAAGACACTGCACTATAAAAATGTGAAAAGGGGTTTGTCCGTTTGGTGCTACAGTAGAAACATGGCGGTGGTAGCCTGTGTTGTAAGATAAGCTGCTCCTATGTGAATATAAAGGCTCATTCTAATCTAACAATACCAAACAGATTTATAGTTATAGGTAATTATACACCAATTAAAACATAGCTTTGTATATTTTATTCCATTTCTACTAATATATTTCCTACAACTTACACAGCGCTCCTTTAGGAAGGTTAGAAATGATCATGTAGCATGAATTATGATTTTCTTTTTTTAATGAAACTTCACAAAAGCTATATGTGGTCCTCAAGGGAGAAAAAAAGAAAACAAAAGAAGAGATAAAAATATTTATTTTACATTTAATAAAAAAAGTAATAAAGCTGCATCTACAGTGCACATCAACATAGAGCTTAGTATTAATTTATAGTATCACTTATGAAAGCATAATTGTGTCACCTTTAACATGTTATATAAAGCATGTAAATGAGAGCATAATTATAACAACCTTACCGTCGTTTCTGTGTAGCCCTCTTGGACGAGGATATTTCTGGCACAGTTGTTGATGTGTTTGAAGCGGTCAGGGCCAAGCAGGATCCCACCGTACCATCGCGACACCACCACAAGCGCGTTCCGCACATCCAGAATCTAGAGACGTAAATAAAGAGTACGAGGGTCATATTTAATAATGTAACATAATAACAACAGACATGAAAATCCAGTAATAATCTCGTAGGTCTAGTAGGTCAATCGGGAATAGGTTGTTTTCAGTCACATACTGTGCTGCCTAAAACAATATTACCAGCAAAAGGTACAAACACAGTAGGTAAAAACCACAATATAAAAGTTAGAGGTGATCCTGATGTTATGAAGAGCAATTTTAACGAAAAGATAGAAGAACTACCAGAAAAACAAAGAAAAACATACCGAGGTACTTCTTAGGGGTTAGTCGATCTCTGTACCAAGCTGCTCTACAACGTCTGTGGTTTGGTTTTCTTTTACTGTTCTATGGATTAACCAGCAACAGACATTCAACTCCGCCCCCTCTTGTCATTAACAGCTTCTTACTTACCATAACATATGGTTTTAAATCACCAATGTTCACTCACAGATCAACTGTACACAATACAATACTCACTAATACTTACCTACAGCACCATCAGGTCAGCTTTTTATTCACCAGTTTCCACCTTAAATGATGCCGCAGGTACATACTAATGGCTGCTGGTCTGTGGGGACGTGACTGTGCACTAAGGATAGATTTAGATTGTACTAAAACGTTTGTCTGGTAGTGTATCTAAAACGTTTGTCTGGTAGTGTATCTAAAACGTTTGACTGGTAGTGTACTAAAACGTTTGTCTGGTAGTGTATCTAAAACGTTTGACTGGTAGTGTATCTAAAACGTTTGTCTGGTAGTGTATCTAAAACGTTTGACTGGTAGTGTATCTAAAACGTTTGTCTGGTAGTGTATCTAAAACGTTTGACTGGTAGTGTATCTAAAGCGTTTGTCTGGTAGTGTATCTAAAACGTTAGACTGGTAGTGTATCTAAAACGTTTGTCTGGTAGTGTATCTAAAACGTTTGACTGGTAGTGTATCTAAAACGTTTGTCTGGTAGTGTATCTAAAACGTTTGTCTGGTAGTGTATCTAAAACGTTTGACTGGTAGTGTATCTAAAACGTTTGACTGGTAGTGTATCTAAAACGTTTGTCTGGTAGTGTATCTAAAACGTTTGTCTGGTAGTGTAACTAAAACGTTTGGCTGGTAGTGTTACTAAAACGTTTGTCTGGTAGTGTACTAAAACGTTTGGCTGGTAGTGTTACTAAAACGTTTGTCTGGTAGTGTACTAAAACGTTTGGCTGGTAGTGTATCTAAAACGTTTGACTGGTAGTGTATCTAAAACGTTTGACTGGTAGTGTATCTAAAACGTTTGTCTGGTAGTGTACTAAAACGTTTGTCTGGTAGTGTATCTAAAACGTTTGACTGGTAGTGTATCTAAAACGTTTGACTGGTAGTGTACTAAAACGTTTGTCTGGTAGTGTATCTAAAACGTTTGACTGGTAGTGTATCTAAAACGTTTGACTGGTAGTGTATCTAAAACGTTTGTCTGGTAGTGTACTAAAACGTTTGTCTGGTAGTGTATCTAAAACGTTTGACTGGTAGTGTATCTAAAACGTTTGTCTGGTAGTGTACTAAAACGTTTGACTGGTAGTGTATCTAAAACGTTTGACTGGTAGTGTATCTAAAACGTTTGTCTGGTAGTGTATCTAAAACGTTTGACTGGTAGTGTATCTAAAACGTTTGTCTGGTAGTGTACTAAAACGTTTGTCTGGTAGTGTATCTAAAACGTTTGTCTGGTAGTGTATCTAAAACGTTTGTCTGGTAGTGTAACTAAAACGTTTGTCTGGTAGTGTTACTAAAACGTTTGTCTGGTAGTGTATCTAAAACGTTTGTCTGGTAGTGTATCTAAAACGTTTGTCTGGTAGTGTATCTAAAACGTTTGTCTGGTAGTGTATCTAAAACGTTTGACTGGTAGTGTATCTAAAACGTTTGTCTGGTAGTGTATCTAAAACGTTTGTCTGGTAGTGTATCTAAAACGTTTGGCTGGTAGTGTATCTAAAACGTTTGACTGGTAGTGTATCTAAAACGTTTGTCTGGTAGTGTATCTAAAACGTTTGACTGGTAGTGTATCTAAAACGTTTGTCTGGTAGTGTACTAAAACGTTTGTCTGGTAGTGTATCTAAAACGTTTGGCTGGTAGTGTATCTAAAACGTTTGACTGGTAGTGTATCTAAAACGTTTGACTGGTAGTGTATCTAAAACGTTTGGCTGGTAGTGTATCTAAAACGTTTGACTGATAGTGTATCTAAAACGTTTGACTGGTAGTGTATCTAAAACGTTTGACTGGTAGTGTATCTAAAACGTTTGACTGATAGTGTATCTAAAACGGGCAAATTTTCCAATGGGAAGGTGGTCATGTAGCATATCAAAGAAAATCAAAATAGCCTAAAAGTAGCCTAGAAGATAGGCCCCAACACCCATTACTTGCTAAGGTATTCAGATATGTTTTTTTTTCTCTTTCATTTCTGAAATCAAAGGATGTCCTGAGACTTTTGACTCACCCTGTAAATATTGTACAGTGATGACGTGTCTCACCACAAGCATTTCAATCCACAAATATCCTGACATATAGTGCAAACAACAAATAAACTTGATACTAATACATATGAAGGATGATGTACAGCACATTAAAATCAGATTTTTCGATTGGTGTACTATAAAGCTTATAACTGATACCACTGCTGCTCGTCTCACTCTGGACTCGTGTGCTGCTCATTATCACGTCCACACTAAGCGGTACTCTAGGCATGCATAGAAACTCCTCAGTCTTAATCTATAATTGGTATGAATTCAATTGCACTGGTGAAAAACCTTTGCATGTAAACAGGCTGGCCTGCTGGGCGGCCCAGCGAAAAATAGGTTTAACTATCCTAACAAATTGCTTCCTCTAGAAGTAGCTCCCATGTTACTGCGCAGAGGAAAGCAGTCTGTTACACTAAAGCTTTAGCTAATTAGTCTGAAGTTATGAAACAACATTCATTAGAGATGAAGCTGATGACACAGCTACGTTTGGGACCTTCATTCAAAGCAGGCAGTGTTTGCTTGCCTAAACCGAAAGCCTAATAAATGAAATAAGCCCCTATTTGAACTGACTGATTGATGATTGATGATAACATTGCTGTAGTCACTGTACTACTTCATACTCCGCCTAAATTAGCTCCCCGCTCAGTTCCACTCATTTGCTCCCTGGACAGCAGCTGCTCCTGACAACTGTTCACATTAAAGACCTCTCCCAGCAAGAACATACACTTTCAAGCCAAAGTCTGAGGCACCTGAGCTGACTGTTTAAAAGCCTTCGTCTTAGCAATAAATGTGAAATGTTGATTTTTCTTTTTCTTTCTTTCTTTTTTTGGTTCTTTCTTTGGATATTTTCTGTATTGGTTATACACAGAACTGACTGAAATGTCTTAGGGTAGTCAAAATAAGCTATAGCTTTAGACTACACCTTTTCTGTCAGCTTAAAAAAAAAATTGTTATCAATTAATATTTCTTATTTGTGTGTGTGTGTCAATGGAGGTACACATTTTGGAAAACCGAAATAAACTAATAATAATAATTAAAAAAAAGTGTATTGTCACCAGTAAGAACACCAGATATCATTAGAACAGATGTAAATAATCCATCCATCCATTATCTGCCGCTTAATCCCACTACACCACCATACTAACCATTACACCACCGTACTAACCACTACACCACCATACTAACCACTACACCACCGTACTAACCACTACACCACCGTACTAACCACTACACCACCATACTAACCACTACACCACCATACTAACCACTACAACACCATACTAACCACTACACCACCATACTAACCACTACACCACCGTACTAACCACTACACCACCATACTAACCACTACACCACCGTACTAACCACTACACCACCGTACTAACCACTACACCACAATACTAACCACTACACCACCATACTAACCACTACACCACCGTACTAACCACTACACCACCGTACTAACCACTACACCACCGTACTAACCACTACACCACCGTACTAACTACTACACCACCATACTAACCACTACACCACCGTACTAACCACTACACCACCGTACTAACCACTACACCACCATACTAACCACTACACCACCATACTAACCACTACACCACCGTACTAACCACTACACCAACCAATGTAAATAATCCTACATACAATACAAAGTAACATGAATATCTTATTGTGAGAGAAGTAGATCAGATCTTGAGCTCCAGTTTGAAGAACAAAGTTAGGTTCCAGATTTCTCCTGGACGCCCCAGACATTGTATGAATGTATTCAGTTCCTTCAGCAGCAAATCTTGATTTAGCTTAATGAAGTACTGAGCAGTCAAAGCAGGTATTAGATGAGAACTGTAAATAATAATACTGGGTTGTTCAGGAGAAGCTTGGAAAGGGTTAAATAAACACTCTGGCGTATGTAAAAGCACTACTTACTCTATTAATACTGTTTAATATTTAAATAATAAAAGTGCTTTGCTGAGCAAAAAAAAGCTCCCTGTCTGACAAATAGCTCCCCAAGTGCCTTAAACCTTTGCTCTGTACTGTAGAGGTGAGCAATCTATAAGGAAAAGCATATATGCAGCAGTTTGGGAAACACAATTCCCATATAATACATCAAAATGAGGCGAGAACTCGAGGAGACATTCCCATTTCGGTTTTGCCGTCATGGTCGTTTTCGGCCTGGATTCAGTCATACCTAAACACTGCACTGCGATGAACAATTTGAATATTTGATGTCTTAACTAAAGACGCGAGCGGGGTGCTGAAACCTAGAGACTCATCCTCGGAGGAAAGATAAAAACACACAGGAGGGGGGAAAAAAAGAAGAGACTAAATGTTTCTTTGTGAAAAACGCTAACTGTCAACTGCCTGCACTGGCTGTCAATCACATTTTTAAAGCGCCACAGGGGCGTAGTTGGCAAACTGCCTGTAGGGTAGGGGGTCTGAGCCATCTGCATAGGCTAATAATAGACAACTCATTTGCCGTCTATACGTGGCGTCACTTCCAGCTCCATAAATGGACGGAGCGTGATCAAAAATTGAGCGAGAGAAAGTCCGGGCCCGGAAACGGTTCAGAACGATGATGAGGTTTAACCAATTATGTAAACGGTTTATTTGCTTTAGGGGGAGAGAAGAGGAGGGGGGGGGTCACATGGAAAATTTGTAGAGTTAATGCAATAGCAGATTTTCCACTGGGCACAAGTTTGGAATGGGGAGTCACTATGGACAGCCGTCCTCTAAATAAACAGCAGAGGGTCATCAATAGTAATGCACTGCTTTGCATACACTCATTCGCTGTTTAAGTGAGTAGACGAGCTGGTCACCGAGCAGAACCCACCCCCACCCAGCCCTGCTCAGGGTTTAGAGGTTGAGTTCCCACAACCTTCCCGGATTGAAAGTGAAATTGGGTTTGTGATTAAAATGGTACATCGATTTCACACGCCACCTTGCAGGGTTTGGATGAGTACACAGAGAGCCAGAGAGATAAGACGGGAGTTTATGGATGACTGATGTGCCCGTGTACGAGTCTAAGAGGCGTAAGGATGGAGAGCGCCAGATAATCTGCTGCTGTCTCCGAGATGCTTCAGAGGTTAACGCACTTTATCCTCCTAAAGTCTACAGGAGACTCACAGAGAAACACACACTGGAAACTGGAGCAGCTACAGCTCTGTTTCAACTCCGCTGAATAGATTCAGTTTGAAAGACTGACTGAATGCTGCAGGCAAGCCACGGAAACTGGCTCCCACACTGACGTATCCATGCAACACCCACAAATGTGCTGCAAGTTTGGACAAAGACGTTGCCAGAAAACGCATTCAACCTAAACGGGTGAGTGAGGACGCTGTAGGCTTGATGTTGACTAGTCACCGGTCACGTGATTGTCTCAGAACACTCTGTACCACCGTCTCAACCAGTGACTCTTCTGTTCTTCATATTTATATCTATTTAATTCAGTCTGCTCTGTTCTTTACTGCTGCTCTCAGCACTTTACTCTAAATATACAACTCTGCACATGTTAAGTTTACAGGTGTGTGTGTATGTCACTGTGTGTGTGTGTGTGTGTGTGTAGGAGGATGGTTAGGTTAGGTGTGTTTGTTAATTCTGTAATGTCAGTTATCATGCACTGTGAGCTAGTTTTTGTAACCAAAAACAAATTCCTTGTATGTGTGAGCATACTTGGCCAATAAAGTCCGATTCTGACTCTGATTCTAATATTAAATTTGAGTGTTAATATTAAACAACAAACAAAGCTTGAAGGAAAACTCTAAGATACGCTTAAAAACACTGATTAGACCTTTCTGAGAATTGTGTGAACCAACAGTCCCAGCCTGCTCGGCCACTCATATAGAACTAAAATCATTATCCAGCTTTTATGTGACAGTAACTGGATGATAAACGTCACAGACAAACAGATGTGAGGACGAATGGGCAAAGAAACACGAGAAGGAACGGATGGACAGATACAAACACAAGAAGCGTACCAAAAATGCAAACTGAGGAATAACTTGGTTGAAAAAAGTAGATACTTTCTTTTTACAGGCTGGGTTTAAGACATATGCAAAAACGACCATCCAATGTGCCTTAACCTGTGATTTCTTTTTTTCCACCAAATATGTTCAACTTAGCAGCAAATCAACAGCAATTGTGCATTAAGATGTGTTCTCTGTTCAGAATATATTCACTTACAAATACTTAATCAAAAAGAATGTATGATAATTGGACCAGAAAAAAACAGAGCTTTGTTGCGTACAACTCCATCATCCTATTCTACAGTGAAAGCCGGATAAGCAGTATTTACATTTAAAAAGGCTCTCGTTTATTTAGCTCGCCCGTAGAGCTTGTTTAACCACTCAAAGCCTTTGTTGTCGAAGCTTGGATAGGTCAATTGGATAACCTGCGTTCCACCTCTGCACATATGATAGCACATAAGAACTGAGCGGGATGAGAGGCATGCATACATCCAAACATTTATTAATGACTTGCACAAGATTACTTTAAATTATCACCAACATTTATAGGTACCAGAAAATTAATTTATTTAACATTCATCATTCAAATTGTTCTTTGATGTAGATATGGAGGGTAAACCATATTGACAATATTCTTTGTCTCATTGCCACAGGTGGATATAATCGAGCACCTAGTCATGCAGCCTGTCTTTACAAACATTAGTGAAGGAATGAGGCATTCTGAAGAGCTCACTGAATTTGAGCTTGGTACAGTAACAGTTGCAAACACTGCAACATGTCAGTTGGTGAAATTCGTTCTCTCACTGATTTTCCACCATCGTCTGTAAGCGGTAACTCACCCACGAAGTGTTACAGTACGTACAGTTACAGAGCGGGGTCACTGAGGTGTGTATAAGTCTCAAACACTCTTCTGATCAATAACTGCAGAGTTCCAAACCTCCTCTGGCTTTAACATCAGCTTGAACACTGTGGTGCTTCACGGTTGGGTTTCCAACTCAATGTCTGGGCACCTGCATGCAAGGCTCGCATCACCAAGCACAATGCAGAGCTCTGGATGTATGGTGGTGTAAAACACTGCCTCTGGAGCAGTGGACGTGTGCTCTGTGGAGTGATACCAAATGTCATCATCTCTGGTTTCCCGAAGACTACAATAAAAAGTCCTGTGTTGTTAGAGAGGAAGCATAACGCTCTATAATCCTGTCAAGTCTGAAGTCAGCTACTCTACTTTCTCAACTTCCCTGGGCCCCTGGAGCTCCACTGCAGGTGAGCGTCTTGGCCGGACCGCCTAGGGTGCGCCCAAGTCAGATGCAACTATGCAAGATTCCGGTGTCCGTATCTCAAGTTCCTCGAAGGCTAGCAATGCCCACAGCTGGCTAGATTAGTTGACACAGCGATTAGTTGAAATTAACTCTACCTTTAACAGGTAACACTGGACTTCTTAAGGTGTGCAATCTGCATGGCCTACTTGTACAACCCAATCACGCTTCACTAGCTGGTTGTCCAACAGACGAGTCTAGGTTTGGAGAACGCCAGGAGAACGGTACCTACCTGATTGCTTTGTGCCAACTGTAAAGTTTGGAGGAGGGATGATGCTATGGGGGTGTTTTTCAGGGATGGGTCTTGGACCTCCAGTTCTATACTAAGGCATTTCAGACAACTGTACACTTCCAACGTTGTAGAAAGAGTGTGGTGAAGAACCTTCTCTGTTTTAGCATGACTGACTGTGTCCTATTACACAAAGCCGCTCCATACAGGCTGGTTGGGTGAATTCTGTTGGAGAACTTGACTGGGCTGAATACAGAGTCCTGACCTCAACCCCATTGATCACCTTGGGATGATCAGTGCCAGACTTCACAGATGCTCTTGTGGGTGGATGAGCATAAATTCCCATAGATACTCCAAAATCTTGTGAAAATCTTTCCAGAGATATGGGAGCTGTTATAGTTGTTGGACCAACTGCTTATCAATGCTTTTGGATTAAGAATGGGAGTCATAACAACTCCTGTTGGTGTAATGTGTAGTTGTCCCAATACGTTTTTCCATATAGCAAAAAAAACCTTCTGGTTTGCTCCTAGAATGAAACGAGCTGTTTTCATCACAATCCTACGGCTTTCTATTCACCAGCTTGATTTGGGGAAAATGGGGCAGCAGTTAAATTCCAGTTTCTGTGCAAGCTGTAGCATTTAAGGTGGAACAGAACATTAGATTGATAGGAACTTCAATCTAAAGATGAACATCAACCATGGTAGCAATGACATCGGCTTCACAGCCTGGAACGCTGGATTTCTTCACATAGTCCACGATTTTGGCTGTTATGGTTGTTATGAGGGTGTAATCACTAATTGGTTACAAAGCAGTCTACAACTTTGAGCTAAGCCAATTTTATCGTCCAGGATTTGCGTTTGAAGGAGGAACAACAGTGTTTGAGGTTCACAACATTCGATTGCACCTTTAAGTCCACTATGAACTCAAGTTGATATTGTGAAGCCAGGATTTTGTAGTCTGCAGCTACAGAGTTTGGCACCAAGCCTGAATTCGGAGGTCTCTGATTAGACGATTGAGGTGTTTATGCTACAGCTGGGATGAAACTTTCCAGTTAATCCCCCGAAGCACGGTGGGCAGTCCCGCTGCGATAAATCCTACGTGCATGACGGTAAAGGACAATCTTAGCCTTATCTTAGTCAATTCGCGAACGGATTATCAATCACTATCGGCAGCGGCCCCTGGCTAACGAAATAAATTACTCAATGTCCTTTTACTTCAAACCAGTTATAAATTTGATGGGGGGAGAGTTAAACCAGGATTCGACTTCAAGTATTGACCCGACCCTCACAAACACACCTGCAGGAGATGGAGCAGCCTCCCGCCAGCAGCCGTCTCTCCGTCATCCTCGCAGTCCTGAAGGAACGTGTTTTTGTCTTCGCAGTATATCCTATTGGAAACAGGATGAGAGAGGAGGGGGGTGGAAGAGATCAGTCTGGGTTTTGCTTTTGATTTATTTATTATTATCGTCCCTATGAGGGCCAATTAGTTTCACCTTCTGTTCTGACCACAGGCACGTAATAATAACAACAACCGCTTTCACACAGGGATTTAGTGGAAGTGCCGCGCTAGAATATTGTAGCCTTCTGTAGTTTAAGATCAAATAATGGCTTTTATCTCTTTGTTCTTCACGGAGAAGAGAAGTGATGATGCTTTGCTTCAATTTCTGCTACGTGTAAGATCTGCATTAGGAAAACAGTGTGCTGTAATGATGGGGATTGGTGGATAATTACCAGAACTTTTAATCAATTTCTTCTTAGTTTTTTAAAATTGGATTGACACAGGATGTTCGTGCGGCACTTGTTCCCAATCCTACTTTCACCTCCTACTTGGAGGTGAGCACTGCATCCTGAAAGTGAGGCAAAAAACTTATACACTGATCAGCCATAACATTAAAACCACCCCCTCATATCTACACTCATTCATGTTATCAGCTCCACTTAACATATGGGAACACCTGATAGTTCAATCTATTATCATCTATTTTCTATATACTTTGTTAGGCCCCTTTCACTCTGTTCTTCAATGATCAGGACCACCAAAAGACCACCACAGGGCAGATATTATGTGGTTGGTGGATCATTCTCACTCTATGAGACATTCCCACCTTGCTGGTCCACCGTGTAGGTATGAAGTCAGAGATGATAGCTCATCTGTTGCTGCACAGCTTGTGGTGGTCATTCTCTAGTCCTTCATTAGTGGTCACAGGACACTGTTGGTTGGAGGTTACTGGGTGATGGACAATTCTCAGTTCAGCAGCACTGCTGTGTCTGATCCACTTACACTAGCACATTACCCACTAACACATTGCCACCGTGTGAGTGTCACTGCAGAGCTAAAAATGATCTACAACCAAAATAATACCTGCTTTGTGGTGGTCCTGGGAGGGGTCCTGACTATTGAAGAACAGGGTAACAAAGTAAACAGAGAAACAGATGAACTACCGTCTGTAAGTATAGAACTACAAAGTGTTCCTGATAAAATGGACAGTGTGTGTACATACAAGGGGGTGTTTTTATGTTATGGCTGATAATGTATGATATGATGAATATACATCTAACTTTTAGTCTGTCGCAGGCAGTGAACAGTCTGTAGCCCAATGTATTTCAACACTCTTCTTACGTCACCACCATGCAAATATGCTAACGACACCTTAGCCCCCACCTGGGATAGTTGCAGTATTCCACAGAGACACAAAATCTTGTTGAAAGCTTCCCAGAAGAGTGGAAGCTGTTAAAGCTGCAAAGCGGAGCACCGACTCCTTATTAATGCCTATGGATTTAGAATGGGCCATCATAAAAGCTCCTGTAGGTATAATGTGTAGGTGTCCCAATACTTTTGTCCATATAGTGTATGTGATTTTGGCCATGGTGAAAAATGTCCTGATGTGGTTTTACAAGCCCATTTACACTCTATGATTTGGTCCTAGAATTAAATGAGCTGTTTCTTTGGTAAGTTAATAAATAATCTGATGAGCTCTGCTCTGATTGGCTGGTTTGTGGTGCGACACCATGATGATCAACACGTTGAAATATACACTGGTAGGAAAATGAAATGAACTGATGTTGTAATGTATTTCAACATTCTTATTACATACCACCATGCTAAAATGCCAGCTACATCTTTGCATCCACTTGGGATAGTATAGCAGCAGCATAGCAACCACTTGGGACATCATTGTAATGGCCTACACTACACTGTTAAAACCACATGAGATAGCAATAACCTACTAAAAACTTAACAACCACCTGGAACACCACAGCAACAGCCTAGCAACACCTGGAAAACCATAGCAACAGTCTAGCAAACACTTTAGCAACCACCTAAGATATTAATGGCCTACCACTGACTTAACAAACACCTGGAATACCTTAGCAATGGCCTAGCAACACTTTAGCAACCACCTGGGATATCAATGGTCTGGCAACACCTAAACAACAACCTGGAATACCATAGCAACAGCCTAGCAACACCTTAACTACCACCGGGAACACCATAGAAATGGCCTATCAACACTTTGGCAACCACCTGAGATATCAATAGCCTACCACTGACTTAACAAACACCTAAAATACCATAGCAATTGCCTAGCAACACTTTAGCAACCACCTGAGGTAGCAATGGCCTTGCAACACCTTAACAACCACCTGGAATTCCACAACAATGGCCTAACAACACTTTAGCAAACACCTGGGATATCAATGGCCTAGCAACACCTTAACAACCACCTGGAATACCATAGCAACAGCCTAGCAACACTTTAGCAACCACCTGAGATGGCAATGGCCTACCACTGACTTAACAACCACCTGAGATACCAGAGCAATGGCCTTGCAACAGTTTAGCAACCACCTGGAATTCCACAGCAACGGCCTAACAACACTTTAGCAACCACCTGGGATATCTAGTGCCTAGCAACACCTTAACAACCACCAGGAATACCATATCAACATCCTAGCAACACCTTAACAACCACCTGGAACACCATAGCAGCGGCCTAGCAACACCTTAACAACCAACTGGAATACCATAGCAACGGCCTAGCAACACTTTTAGCAACCAGAGGTGACCCATTATCTCTGTATCTTTTAATTAGCTATGGAAGCTCCTGGTTTTTCCATTGTTTAACGTTGACTTGCTTGATCATTATGTATCTTACATCTGATCTCAGAAAAATCTCTTTTCAGTTGTCTAGACTGGAAACTCTATAAATGAAGGGAGGCACCGTGCATACTGAGTGCTGATTACTATTTTTTATTCAGTGATAATTTTATGCAAATGAGAAGTATGTAAATAATCTGAATTAAACCCAACGCAGGAGGTTTTCAAAGTGATCAAATGAAGAAACAATCATTAACCCTTTAAACGCCCAGGAGATTCGCAAACATTCTTTGAAAGCTCACTTTTATAAACTGAAGTCAACTCAAACGCTTTGCTCTGCATTGCTACGTAGTTACTGAGCACTAAGAACGTAATAAGCCTCGGATGTTAAGAGGCTAACTAAGGATACGAATAAATAATTTAACCATCCAAACTTCAGCCCTGCAAACCAAAGCATCAACAGAGTTCTGAGCGACGTCCAGCGGAGTTGTTTTGAGGATGAATTGGCCAGAGGGCAGTGGCAGGACATCAGCTATTCAGCACAACATAATGAGTACAAATATTCTGAATGTCAATATCACCTGTAGGTTAATCTCCCCCAGATGACAGCAGGTTCTTGTCGACAGTATATCATTAGCCTTACACTCAAAAGACCCCCCCAAGAGCTACTTACTAATACACACCCACCCACACCTGCCAACATAACCCTAATAAGAACAGAGCCAAGCTCACCCCACGCCTTAAACTCTCATTATCTATTATCTTATGTCATAAGTTTGGGTACACCTGGTCAAATTACAGATTATTTACTGTTGTTTTTTAAGTGTAAATAAGGAAACACATTCCATAAACATTTTCTATTTGTTTGCTGAATTTAACACATTGAAATGAAATAAAATATGAAATGTGGCCTGGGCAAAAGTGTTTTTCACATTTTATACTAATTATTTATATGAAGAATATATAAATTCTCTGTAGAGAATGTGTTCACTTATTTTTAATGCAGTTTCAGCTGTTTATCTTTTTTTTTTTAAGGCTGCCTTTGTTTATTTGCTCAGTCGAATGACATAATTTGTTAATTTGCCCGAAATACAGACCTTTGTGGTATCAACAGCGCTTGTATTCAGCATTTTTTTCAATGTTGATTTATTTATTTATTTATTTATTCTATGCCCATTTGGAATTTGTTGCCAGCAACAGGTTTTAAAAAAACTGTGTAATGCTCTGTGAGCAATGGACTAGAAGCAATACTGGATGGTTGTGATTTTCAGCTGATTCTGCTGAGCATCTAATTTGGTAGGGAAACCAAAACTCAGAGGGTTCTCATTTATTAGAGAGACCCTGAATGTCATTCTACATTTAGAAAATAGATAGTTTCTCAGTGATTAATAAAAAAAATCAGGTTCTCAGCCACGTTTAGGCCCATTTCTGCCTTTAAATCATGGAAATTAACAATGAAACATCCCACTATAAGCTTCTCCTACATCATCAAGCAGGCCTTATACCCATAAATGCATGCAAGCACATTCATTCTCACATTTATGATCTAATTCTCATGTACAGACATCCAGCTTGCCCGCCCATGCGTTTACATGATGTGCTGGTAATCATATAGCTGTGAATACCTGTACGCGTAGATGTTGTGAGTGGCGCTCGCGATCTTCTTATTTTCATATAGTTTGTCTATCACTCTCTGGACCTGCAGGAAAAGCAGCAGAAGACATGTCTGATAAATCACAGGATCACAGGCGTCTCTCCAACGTGTGAATTTCAAGCGGACGAGAATTTTAAACTCATATTCACGTCCCGGCCAAGTGTGGGAATGAAACACTTCTAAGTATCACATTGTGTGGCCACTGTGTTTTCTCTTTCTTTTTTTTTAACAGACTGACGGGATGAAGGGCTGTGTGCTTGTGCAAGAGTGCTAACAGCCTGAGTCTCAACAAAGTAATGAAGTCTGTGTTTACGCGCCGTAATGAAGCTAATGAAAGACGCCGATCCCGAAGTGAGGACGGGCCGCGGCAGAAATGATCCCCGTGCCTGTACCAATTTCCTCTCGTGCCGCTGCAGGTTGCAGTGTAATGAGAACAGCAGATGAGGGTAAGGGTATTGCTTTCCCTCCACAATGAATCTTAGAGGAGATCAATATGACACTGCAGTCCTAAACAAAACACTGATTTGAATGGGATGTATTAAAACACTTGTCGCTCGCGGCATTCTAGTCAATACTGGTACAGATATCTTAAAGTTTGAACACAGAGTAATGTTGCACACCTACGATGATTTGTTTAGTTATTTAAACAGGCATTAGTACTAAAAACAGGCATTAGCAATAGAACAAGAGGCTTTAGTAATAAAAAAAACAAGTCTTAGTAACAAAAAAGAGGTATCAGTGATTAAAAATTAGGCATTAGTAATAAAAAAACATGGCATTAGTAACTAAAATCAGGTATTAGTAACAAAAAAATAGACATCAGTACTAAAAACAGGCATTAGTAATAGAACAAGAGGCTTTAGTAATAAAAAAACAAGTCTTAGTAACAAAAAAAGAGGTATCAGTGATTAAAAATTGGGCATTAGTAATAAAAAAAACATGGCATTAGTAATTAAAATCAGGTATTAGTAACAAAAAAATAGACATCAGTACTAAAAACAGGCATTAGTAATAGAACAAGAGGCTTTAGTAATAAAAAAACAGGCATTAGTAATAAAAAAAGAGACATCACTGCTAAAACAGGCATTAGTAATAGAACAAGAGGCATTAATAATAAAAAAAAATCAAGCCTTAGTAATAAAAAAGAGGCATCAGTGAAAAAAATCATGCATTAGCAATGAAAAAACAGGTATGAGCAATAAAAATCAGGCATTAGTAACAAAAAAAGAGACATCAGTTTTAAAAACATTAGTAATAAAAAATAGTCATGTTAGCATCAATGATTACAAATTAGGCATTAGCAATATAAAAAACATGGCATTAGTAACTAAAATCAGGTATTAGTAACAAAAAAATAGACATCAGTACTAAAACCAGGCATTAGTAATAGAACAAGAGGCTTTAGTAATAAAAAAAACAAGTCTTAGTAACAAAAAAATAGGTATCAGTGATTAAAAATTGGGCATTAGTAATAAAAAAAACATGGCATTAGTAATTAAAATCAGGTATTAGTAACAAAAAAATAGACATCAGTACTAAAAACAGGCATTAGTAATAGAACAAGAGGCTTTAGTAATAAAAAAACAAGTCTTAGTAACAAAAAAGAGGTATCAGTGATTAAAGATTGGGCATTAGTAATAAAAAAAACAGGCATTAGTAATAAAAAAAGAGACATCACTGCTAAAACAGGCATTAGTAATAGAACAAGAGGCATTAATAATAAAAAAAAATCAAGCCTTAGTAATAAAAAAGAGGCATCAGTGAAAAAAATCATGCATTAGCAATGAAAAAACAGGTATGAGCAATAAAAATCAGGCATTAGTAACAAAAAAAGAGACATCAGTTTTAAAAACAGGCATTAGTAGTAGAACATGTTAGCATCAATGATTACAAATTAGGCATTAGCAATATAAAAACAGGTATGAGCAATAAAATTAAGCATTAGTAACCAAAAAAGAGACATCAACAATAGGCATCAGTAATAAAAATCAGGCATTAGTAATGAAAAAACAGGCATTAGTATTTTAGCTTAATGAAGTACTGATTAGTCAAAATTAGATGAGAACTCTAAATAATACTGGGTTGTTTCCACAAGGAGAAGCTTAGAAAGGGTTAAATAAACACACTGGCGTATGTAAAAGCGCTACTTACTGTATTTATACTGTTTGAATATTTTAAAAAAGTTTTTATGAGCAAATAAAAGCTTCTTGTATGGAAAAATAGCTTTTTAAATATAATAAGTGCCTAAACTGTACTGTACTGTGTACACTAACTGAGCAAATTCTATGTTATAATTGCTATGTTATACCATGTAGCCAAGGTTTATGTTATCCCAACAGGTTGCTAAGGTGTTGCTATGCATAACTATGTTGTCTGCAGTAGTTAAGTTGTACATCGCTATGGTGTCCCAGCTGGTTGTTAAGGGGATAGTATGTGTTGCTAGGTCATTCCTGATATCCCAACCAGTTGCTACGGTGTTGCTATGTGCTGCTATGTTATACAAAGTAATTAAAGCATAACTAGGCCATCACAATTGTGTCCCAGCTGGTTGCTAAAGTGTTGCCATGCATAACTATGTTAGCCACAGTAGTTAAGCTGAAACTAGACCACTGCTATGGTGTCGCAGCTGGTTGCTAAGGTATTGCTAGGTTGTTGCTATGTTATACAAAGCAGTCAAGGTGAAACTAGACTACTGCTATGGTGTCGCAGCTGGTTGCTAAGGTATTTCTAAGCCGTTGCTATGTTATTCAAAGCAGTCAAGGTGAAACTAGACTACTGCTATGGAGTCGCAGCTGGTTGCTAAGGTATTGCTAAGCTATTGCTATGTAATACAAAGCAGTCAAGGTGAAACTAGACCATTGCTATGATGTCCTGGCTGGCTGCTTGGGTACTGTTATGTGTTGCTATGTTATCCACAGTAGTTAAAGTGTTGCTAGGCCATTGTGATGGTGTCCCACCTGGTTGCTAAGGTATTGCTAAGCTGTTCCTAAAGTGATTATGGTGTAACTATGCCACTGCTATGGTGTCGGTATGTGTTGCTATGTTATCCAAAGCAGTTAAAGTGTTGCTAGGCCAGTGCTATGGTGTCCCAGCTGGTTGCTAATGTTTGTATATGTGATGTCTGTAAGGTTGTGTGACACGTTTTCTTTCTGATGTCATCTTTGGCAGTTAGATTTCTCAACTATGAGAAAAAAAACATGTTCAAACAAACACTAAGAAAATATGAAGCTATAACAATTGTATGTATGTATGTATTTCTAACCGAGTGTTCAGATAACAAAGAAGGCTTTAAACATTTAAACAAACAGCTTTTGTTTTGGTATCGAGACGTCAAGGACAAATGTCCACTGTGGTAACAAGCGCACTACAGAGCACTTTAGCGCTGCTAAATTTGGTGTGACTACTTGAAACACATGCGCAGGCATTTTTTAATCTAAGCTCTCTTGTCTTGCGGTACTTTAGAGAAAGGAAGCAGATGATTTAATGGATAAGTGTCTGATTCAAACATCTGTTGCTCCAGAACAGCAGCCACATCAGAAAGGAGGCATGTCTTACCTGCGAGATTAAAGACTTAGATCAGTAATGTTCAGTAATCAGTAGTGCACTGGGATTGAGGCTGTGATATCTGGAGCTGGCAGCTGTGACAGCTGTGAGAGTGTGACCTCCGAGTGAGAAACAGAGTAAGAACCAGCTTCACGCACAAGCTTGAGCAGTTTGCTTTAAAAGATAGCTACAGATATACTGCACATCCAATTTCAAGAACCCTTCGGGCAACAGTTGGGCCTATTACTACTGCTATACAGTGGATGACTGTTTGCAGTCATCACATATATATATATATATATATATATATATATATATATATGATTTTTATTTATTTATTTTGGACTCACACCTATATCTCTTCTCTGAACACTTTCTCTGAGTAACAGGTATGTGTTAACACCTCAAACTCTCACTTTATCATTCAATTACTAACTGTTTGGTATTTATTATTAATTAAGCCCAAACTAAAAACATCTAAATGGTTTATTCACTATGCATCCAGCTTTATTTATCATGACCTGTATTATTATATAACTGGAGGCTGTAATGTGAAAAACAGTTTGTTGTAATAATGCACAATAAATTTGTTATGCAAATTATTGATCATGAAGATAATCAACTCTCCTGTTATTACAACTATAACAGTTGGGACTGTTGCAATAAAGCATAATAACGTTATGATGTGCAAATTATTGGTTAAAATTTGTTTAAAAATGATAGATATGGTTCTTTTTGGGTATATATTTTAAATCAAAATTTCATTATCAGGTATTTAAAGGATGAGACTGTGTATTGCAACCTACTGAATAAGAAGGTATTTAAAGGAGCAGTCTGCTTGGGGCAGATGTCCTTGGGTGGTTCCTGCCCTAAACTATATGATGGCCATCCTTGTTTCAGACTCACTTTAACAGATGGGCATAGTAGGTAAGAAATATTTACAAGAGTACTTTATTATTTCATGTAAACAGGCAGTCGTCAAAGCATTCTCCTGCTAGGTGTACAGTGTATGACTTTTTATGTGACAAATAAACTTTGATTTGAATTGATTTGAGCATAGACCAGCAAAGCATTGACCAGCAAAACCAGTACGTGTTGTGTTTTAGATGTTGGTAATCTGGTTAACCTGAAACACCATACTGGGTGACCAGTAAACCAGCACTATACCAGCTTAGACAAGTTTATTAGGCAAATGGTTGTAGAGTTTGTGATTTCAGTTGTCTCTACAACCAACAAAAGCATAATCACTCAGCCAGAAGTAGAAGCAGCATCTGTACTTTAGACCAAACACCATATAGTCCAGTACTTGGTAGCTACAATAGCCTCATAGCTTCAGCGCAGAACTAATGCATCAACCTTTAGGCATCTTGGCTGGTGGGGGCTGGGGGGGGTGGGGGGTGGGGGACGCTGTGTAAACCTGATTTGATTCTTTTAATGCAGGTCCTTATCATATAGCAGTTCACCGTCCTGGTGTGCTGGTAGTTTCACTCAGCGGGACTAAATCCATCTTACAATGTTATTTGCCTCCCTTTGCCGGTTCCAAATCCTGACACAGTTGCTCGCAATGGAAATAAACCTGGAACGCAGCCACCAGCACGATGGGCTCCAAATCTTCAGCCTGGTGCCGGTTCTGGGTGGGAAAGCAACACGAATAACGCATCCACTAATCTCACATTCGGTGACCTTGGCTCAGTAACTCTGGCAAGATGGGCTGTTTTCTTTGATACACATCCTCCTTCTTAAACTCGCGCTTCACTTTCGTGGCCCTATATATGGCAACAACGTGAGTAACCACTATTAAGCTTCCGAAGCATAACATGAGAACATACTTAAAGTGCAATTACACGCAGCTCGTTATGTGGAGTGCAGTCGGAGCGACGGGTAACTACAGCGTCGAAAGCACTCCAACACTTAAAAGAGAAATTGTAACCTTGCGCCTCGAGACTGGCCTGCATTTATACCAAATGAATGCTTCGAGCACGGATTTTTAAAGAGATTAAACCATACGCCGCAAATTACAGGCTGCAAAACCCTCAATCTACGCCACTGTTCTTTTTTTATTATAGTAAATATCTGCCATCTTTTTCAAACGCAAGAGGATTATTCCCTCTAAAACCAGAGAACGATTTCAATACAGATTAAAGATTTTTCATTTGAAATCCTCTGCTAATGCTGGATTAACGGAAACACGCTCATCAACCAGACTTATTCAAATTCAGCTTGTTGTACTTTCTATTAGTGTGTTCGTTCACAGGAGCTGAAATATCTTGGGCTTACAATCAAAACCCGCTGATTTCCACAGCCGCATGCAGGCCAGACAACTTTCTAAAGCTCTAGATCTCATATACACTCATATATACGCTTCACTTATGGTAAACATCATCCTCTGATTATTTCACTTCCAGTCAAAATGGCCAATGAGTTCGTTATTTATTTTTAGGAGGAGATTAGTTATACGATAAACAGAGCTTTCCAAAACCGAAGCTCAAAAAATGAATCCAAGATAGAGAAGTAAGAAGAATCGTAACAACCACCTGCCTAGAAGACCTAGAGGACCACCAAAACTGTCCATATCAGATAAGCAATATTAATAAGGGGGAACTTCACCAACTATGGGCAGATGTGGGCAGGGCAGTCGTTGGCTGAAGGTGCCTTGACTGCATCGCTGTCTCATCCACTTGATGTAGCACCTGTGCAGTTTCTAAAGCTCTAGATCTCATATATACACTTCACTTATGGTAAACATCATCCTCTGATTATTTCACTTCCAGTCAAAATGGCCAATGAGTACGTTATTTATTTTTAGGAGATCTTTCTGAGGAGATTAGTTATACCATAAACAGAGCTTTCCAAAGCCGAAGCTCAAAAAATGAATCCAAGATAGAGAAGTAAGGAGAGTCCTAACAACCACCTGCCTAGAAGACCTAGAGGACCACCAAAACTGTCCATATCAGATAAGCAATATTAATAAGTATATGGGTGGGCGGGGGCAGTCGTTGGCTGAAGGTGCCATTTGCTCCATCCTTGACTGCATCGCTGTCCCACCTGATGTAGCACCTGTGCAGCTTCTAAAGCTCTTACCTTCAGACTCAGCTTTAGTTTAATAAACTATAAGTACTGTTCCACCAGAGGAGGATGGGTCTCTGCTTGTGAGTTCCTCTGGTTCCTCCCAAGGTTTCTTCCTCCAGTTTTGAGGGAGTTCTTCTTGCCACCTTTGCCTCTGGCTTGCTCGCAGTGGATAAAGTGTTGTGATTTCATGTTTTCATGCTTTTAAATTCTGTAAAGCTGCATTGTGACAACATTGTTGTAAAAAGTGCTACACAAATAAACTTGACTTTACTTGAAGGTTAGGGAGGTTGGTGGTTCCATCCCCTGGACCAACAGGATATGACTGAAGTGCGCTTGAGCAAGGCACCTAAGCCCCCAACTGCTCCACGCGATCACACAGGTTTGTTGATGGTGGAGTGGGGGGGATCCCAGTGTCTCAGGGTGGTCTCATGTCCATGTTACCTTCTGGTTCTCTCCTTTTAGTTTAGGCTGTTATAGTTAGATCTGCCGGAGTCACCAGCCACACTCTAAAATTTATATTCTCTACAGTCATACTCCCGAGCCCAACTAACTCTCTCTCTTTACTCTTCCTGAGGTAATGACTGTCCTCCTGTCTGTTGAACGCTGTTGAAGGACTGACCATCAGGGCCTCCTCCCCACCCATCACCAGCCAGCTCACCTGTCCATTTACTGCTACACCCTCAGTTACATCACTGTGCCATCCAGGTGTACCAGCATTGAGATAGGATGGGACTGTTTCAGCTCACGCCCACTTTACATAAAGACCCAGTCATAGACTGCCTCAGCCAGAGACTGCCTCAGTAATACACTGCCTCAGTCATAGACTGCCTCTACCTGTGCAGCTTCTAAAGCTTTGCTATCCAGATTTCAAACAGAGGCTCCTTTCTCTGGTATTTAGTTTAAACTGTAAATACTGTTTGATCAGAGGAGGACGGTCTCCCCTTGTGAGTCTGGTTCCTCCCAAGGTTTCTTCCTCCAGTCTGAGGGAGGTGTTCTTGCCACTGTTGTCTCTGGTTTGCTCACTGGGGGATATATATGTTGGTGTAACTGTAAAGCTGCTTTGAGACAACATTGTTGTAAAAAGCACTATATAAATAAACTTGACTTGACTTGACTCCCCAGGCGCTGTGGACTGGGCTGCTCACCGCTCCGGGCAAGTGTGCTCACTGCCCCCTAGTGTGTGCGGAGGTCTAATTCCACTGTGTGCGAACACCAGTGGCAAACAGCTACACGGTCTCTGACTTTCGCCCAGTGCTGTATGCATAAACACAGTAAATAAAGTAGTTCCAGTGACAGCGTGAGAGAAAAAACACAGGTAAAAGTGTCCAGGTGTGAGGCGTATCCCAGCCGACAGAGCTCTCTAGACCTTTCAAGGAACACAACAGGAACAGGACTGCGCTGTTGACCGCCTACGCAGAGGAAGAGAAGCAGCTCCGACAAAGCATTAGCCAGAGACAGCCTGGCAAAGAACACTAACAACTGTCTGTATCCTTAATAGTCTTATTCCTTTAGTCTGCTCCATAAGACCAGCCAGCGTATGTCCTGAATATAAATTACACATCCTTTCATCCTCAGCACAGGATACAAAGCATTCAACTCCAAAGCTGCTCAGGAACAAGACATTATAACCTCACGGATGTGCCTTTGTCCGCACAGTACTCACAGACCAAACTGTGTTATGTATTCACTGGCTGAAACATTAACCCTTCGGGGGGGCCCATAATGCACTTTCTCACTCGCAGCACAGCAGATACAAATTATTTACAGAAGACCTCCAGGCTATGTTGCTGTGGTAGAATTCTTGATTGTAGTCATCAGGTTCTAAATAGGCATATACATTTTTTTAAATAACAATAGTTTCAGCACCTAGGCTTTAAATTATTTGTACATCAGTGCATTCAGTGTTTTACATTCTGCCCAGTGTTCTGACTGGGGGCTCTACCATACATGCATACCATAAACAACCATAATTCAATTTTACTGTTTCTGTTACTGAGCCTTTCAGACTGGTTTATGTATATACGCTGTTTCGTGATTCGCTGCTTTGGGCTGCGATTCATTCTAAACATTTTTGCACTGCAAGTAAAAATGCTGGTCAGTTGGATCTGTACTCAGTTGGACTTAAATAGGGTGCAGTTGCTAAGATGTCTTTGGTGCCTAAAGCTTGCTGTATTAGTTGCGCTGAAGCTTTGAGCTTAATGTAGCTACCAACTGGAAGGGGCTTAACAGCAGCAGACTGAATAGATGGAAGCATGTATATATAAAAAAAAATAAATAAATAAAAATAAATAAATAAATTAAAAAAAAAAAAAAAAAAATATATATATATATATATATATATATATATATATATATATATATATATATATATATATATATATATATATATATATATATAAAATACTGATAATAATAATGACTTTTGTTTATAGCTCAGTTTCCACAAATGGACCCAGAAGGAAACGCTATTCCCGGAAACTTAATACTTTCATTTGTTTTTCCTCATTCTTGTGGATTGTTTGATGTAATGCATAATCCTAAAATAATAATGTTCTTTCACTGGTTCATATATGGAAACCAGGCAGCGTTATTATAATACCTTATTATTCTATTTATTCAGCAAAATGTTTTATTTACGAACAGTATTAATAGAGTAAGTAGTGCTTTTACATACATCAGTGTGTTTGTTTAACCCTTTCCAAGCTTCTCCTTCTATAAACAACCCAGTATTATTTACAGTTCTCATCTAATACCTGCTTTGACTGCTCAGTACTTCATTAAGCTAAATCAAGATTTGCTGCTGAAGGAACTGAACACATCATACAATGACTGGGGCGTCCAGGAGAAATCTGGAACCTAACTTTGTTCTTCAAACTGGAGCTCAAGATATGATCTACTTCTCTCACAATAAGATATTCATGTTACTTTGTATTGTATGTATGATTATATACATCTGTTCTAATGATATATACAGGGGTTGGACAATAAAACTGAAACACCTGCGGGAGGTTTCATAGCTTAATTGGACCAGTCTGGTGTCCAATCATTATTAACTGCACATTGCACCAGTAAGAGCAGAGTGTGAAGTTCAGTTAGCAGGTAAGAGCACAGTTTAGCTCAAAATATTACAATAACACAACATTATGGGACATACCAGAGTTCAAAAGAGGACAAACTGTTGGTGCACGTCTTGCTGGCGCATCTGTGACCAAGACAGCAAGTCTTTGTGATGTATCAAGAGCCACGGTATCCAGGGTAACGTCAGCAGACCACCAAGAAGGACCAACCACATCTAACAGGATTAACTGTGGACGCAAGAGGAAGCTGTCTGAAAGGGATGTTGGGTTCTAACCCGGATTGTATCCAAAAAACAGAAAACCACGGCTGAACAAATCACGGCAGAATTAAATGTGCACCTCAGCTTCCTGTTTCACCAGAACTGTCCGTCAGGAGCTCCACAGGGTCAATACACACGGCCGGGCTGCTATAGCCAAACCTTTGGTCACTCGTGCCGATGCCAAACGTCAGTTTCAATCGTGCAAGGAGTGCAAATCTTGGGCTGTGGACAATGTGAAACATGTATTGTTCTCTGATGAGTCCACCTTTACTGTTTACCCCACATCCGGGAGAGTTACGGTGTGGAGAAGCCCCAAAGAAGCGTACCACCCAGACTGTTGCATGCACAGAGTGAAGCATGGGGGTGGATCAGTGATGGTTTGGCCCAATACTTGTGCTAGATGGGCGCATCACTGCCAAAGACTACCAAACCATTCTGGAGGACCATGTGCATCCAATGGTTCAAACATAGTATCCTGAAGGTGGTGCCGTGTCTCAGGATGACAATGCACCAAAACACACAGCAGGACTGTAGAAAGATGGTTTGATGAACATGAAAGTGAAGTTGAACATCTCCCATGACCTGCACAGTCACCAGATCTAAATATTATTGAGCCACTTTGGGGTGTTTTGGAGGAGCGAGTCAGGAAACGTTTTCCTCCACCAGCATCACGTAGTGACCTGACCACTGTCCTGCAAGAAGAATGGCTTAAAATCCCTCTGACCACTGTGCAGGACTTGTATATTTCATTCCCAAGAAGAACTGATGCTGTATTGGCCGCAAAAGGAGGCCCTACGCCATACTAATAAATTATTGTGGTCTAGGTGTTTCCAGGTGTTTCAGTTTCATTGTCCAACCCCTGTGTATACATACATACATACATACATACATACATATACATATATATATATATATATATATATATATATATATATATATATACACACATACACATACATACATACAGCCTTAAAAGAAAAAGATTTTTAACACATAAGTGAACAGACAATCCACTTGACAGCTATTTAAAGGAATCCTCCAGCGTTTTTCAGCCTACTCTCTACACGCCGCGTCTAAAGAATGTGCTCAATTACCACAGACAAGACGTTTCCCTGAAGCTACTGCCCAGCGGCTTTCATTACGAGTGCGCTTTGTGGTAATCAGACGTACGACACAGAGATCCGTTTGAAAAACGTTGGCCTATTGCTTTACCATCTTCCAGACTTGTTAACTCCAACAATCTCCAGCTAGTGCTGAAAGCAATAAACATGAGCGGCCCTGCGGTTAGGCTCAGTTGTGCATACGCTCGGATTAGCGTGCGCTGCCTGTCTCTCTCCGAGCGAGCTGTCAAACGAGTGACCGAGAAAGAATTATTGATATTTCGCTGGAGTGGAGATGTTGCGCTCTCCTCCGAGACAGAGAAAAGAAGGCTAAACACGGGCTCCAACAGCCGTGATCTGCTGGGCAGGTGTGAATGAGTCATCTGCCGCCGAGCTCGCTGGGGAAGGGAGTAGTGACAGCTGCGAGACTCTTTGTGCTGCGGCGGGGGAGAGTGTGTGTGCGGGGGTTTGAAAGCCAGAGATTCCGAAAGTGACAAGCTGAAACTGTTTAGAAATTATGAATATGCACTCGAGAGCGAATCGAGTGGCATTTCTAAAAACAGGCATCAAACAACCTGTCAAATCTCTATTTTGACAAGGAACAAGGAAGAGGCAATTTCATTGGCGAGGACAAGGCAGATGAAATATGCCTTCGAGACACTGCAGGTTTTTTTTTTTAACGTACATGATAAGCCTCGACAGTCAACGGGGACCACCGACGTAAAACCTTTTAAGTCTACGACTCAGCTTTACCCAGTAGTGCTCAATCCCAGCCTTGGGGACTCACTGTGCTGCACATTTGTGTGGTTTCCTTATTTTACAACAGCTGCTTTACCTCCTCAGGTAACTATCAAGGCCGTTTTGAGCTGGGTTAGGTGTTTTGAGGCGTGGACAATCGTAAAATTGTGCTGTGCTTTGGAGACTATGTGCAACTGCTTGTTAGAGATACAACCACTTATACAACCAGAAAGAAAGAAAGAAAGAAAGAAACACAGGCAATAACTAAACGTATTAAAGTTAAATAGACAGGTCTAGAGTGATGGGTCGGAAGAGAGAGAGATACACAGAGATAGTTAGACCAAGAAAGATGGATCTTGTGAGATCGAGAGATGAATATTTAGGCCTATGCTGATAGATAGACAGACAGACAGACAGATAGGTCTAGAGATGGATATAGAGAGACAGACAGAGAGAAAGAGAGACAGATAAACAGAGAGACAAATAGACAGATATACTGGCCTAGAATGATAGATAGGCCAAGAGAGACAGAGAGAAGGAGAGATAGACAGGCTGAGAAAGACAGACGTTTAGAGATAGGCCTACACAGACAGACAGACAGGTCTAGAGAGATCGCCTTGAGAGATATATAGATAGATAGATGGAGATATATAGAAAGATAGCCAGACAGACTAGAATGATAGATAGGCCAAGAAAGATAGACTGAAAGAGAGATAGACAAACAGACAGACAGACATACAGGCCTAGAGATAGACAGATTTTGAGAAATAGGCCTAGAGTGACAGACTAGATAGATAGATAGATAGATAGATAGATAGATAGATAGATAGATAGATAGACCTAGAGAGACAGACTAGATAGATAGATAGATAGATAGATAGATAGATAGATAGATAGATAGATAGATAGATAGATAGATAGATAGATAGACCTAGAGAGACAGACTAGATAGATAGATAGATAGATAGATAGATAGATAGATAGATAGATAGATGGACTAGATAGATAGATAGATAGATAGATAGATAGATAGATAGACCTAGAGAGACAGACTAGATAGATAGATAGATAGATAGATAGATAGATAGATAGATAGATAGATAGATAGATAGATAGATAGATAGATAGACGGACTAGATAGATAGATAGATAGATAGATAGATAGATAGATAGATAGATAGATAGATAGATAGATAGAGATAGATAGATAGATAGGCCTAGAGAGACAGACTAGACAGATAGACAGATAGACAGATAGATAGATAGATAGATAGATAGATAGATAGATAGATAGATAGATAGATAGATAGAGATAGATAGATAGGCCTAGAGAGACAGACTAGATAGATAGATAGATAGATAGATAGATAGATAGATAGATAGGCCTAGAGAGACAGACTACATAGATAGATAGATAGATAGATAGATAGATAGATAGATAGATAGATAGACCTAGAGAGACAGACTAGATAGATAGATAGATAGATAGATAGATAGATAGATAGATAGATAGATAGATAGATAGATAGATAGGCCTAGAGAGACAGACTAGACAGATAGACAGATAGATAGATAGATAGATAGATAGATAGATAGATAGGCCTAGAGAGACAGACTACATAGATAGATAGATAGATAGATAGATAGATAGATAGATAGATAGATAGATAGATAGATAGATAGATAGATAGATAGAGAGACAGACAGACAGATAGATGCCAAGAAAGATAGACCAACAGGCTAAGAGAGATAAACCTTGAGACAGACAGACAGACAGACAGACCGATCTATAGTGTTAGGCCAAGGAAGATAGAGTGATAGACAGACAGACAGACAGACAAATAGGCTGAAAGAGATAAACATTGAGAGATAGGCCTAGATAGATTCACAACATATTGTGACCAGTGCAGCGGATGATGCTGATGATGATGAAGACTTTTTCTGAAACAGAAGTGAAACTGTCAGACTGTACAGCTCACTTCATCATGTTTCATTGAATCATAAGCCTGCACATTAGCCACACTACACGGCCTGCAATGGAATGAATACCCAATTAGTGATTTCGGTAACGCTTTACTCGAGGGCAGCATTCATGAGCCTGTACGACACCTACGTAAGCCTTTCAAGACAACTGACATAAACCTATATAGACATTTCTAGAGGCTTATTCCGGCATCACCTGTCACTTGCTGAGGAGAACTGACATGAAAATTCACAGAAGCAGCTTGTATGACAACTGACGCGTGCTGGAATAAGCCTTCAGAGATGTTTATGTGGTTTAATGCCATTAAAGACTTACGAAGGTGTCATGTGGCCTAACCCGTGAGTGAAGTGTTATCACGGTTTCAGTATTGGAGAAGAACCTGTCAGGAATAAACAAGCACTTAAGTACACGTCACTGCTAGATAAATTCAAACACTTGCTTTCAGAGCAATGTAAGTGTAACATACCTGTTTAGGTGTCACTACAGGGGCTAAATGAGGCTGGAAGGTACTGCGTCTGTCTGTGATCGCTTCGCCGTGTTTAATCGGCGGTAACTCTTCGTCTGAAAAGATGCCAAACACACGCCACATTTTCTCTCATGGTCCACAACATAACGAGCTGGGAGATTACGGGGCAGACGAGAACATTTCACCCCAATCCAAGTGTCATTGCCAAGAAAGGTAATTTAGCCTAAATGTTTTGGAGCAGCTTCAGATTTTGTATATGCAAATTTTAATCGGATTACATTTGATGAGATGGCAAGGCTGGAAATTAAAAAGAGAAAGAAGAATGAAGCAAACTGGTTTAACTAAACGTTACTCGCCTGCTGAGGAGCTGGAGAACAGGTGTGCCTGCTCTGTGTTGAGCTTCAGAGCGCTGTAGTTGGGGACATCACCATCATCCCAGTTTCCATCCCAGTCTCCATCCTCTTCCTCAGTTGTCACTGCTCTGCCACTTTCTGGTTCATCCGCTGACAAAAACAACAGAACATAATATGTTATGCATGATAATAAGCATTGTGACCCGTAATAGAGCCGGAATCACTTCAAGAGGGCAGAGAACGCAGGATGTTATTGTTTCCTGTTAAGCAAAAATTAGTCTTCTTTTATACACATAGTGATGAGAAGGTGAGATTCTTGCTGGGGTCTTCTTGTAGTATGTAATCGGAACGGTACAATCAATGGTTACAATCACGGAAGAATGGTAAGAGGCAGAAAAGGTCAGAGACCTGTTCCTGTTGAGCCCGCTGGACTGATTTGAATATTCTGCCATCAGCAGACCCGTATTAATCAGACCAAAAAGCTGCACTTGACTCCGAGCTCAGAACGGAACTTAATAGAAGAAAAGAGAACACAAAAGTCATCACCTAATATTGTGTTTAATTTTCTATTTCAGAGACCGAGGGTCAAGTTCTTACAGGGATGGATAGAGAGATGAATAGATGAGCCTATGTACATAGACGGCAGGGCCTAGGGAAACACATAGACAGGCATCCAATGGCGGAAAGTTATAGAATGATCTAGAGAGACTGACTAGATAGATAGATCTAGAGAGATATATAGGTTGGCTTGTTGGTGATACAACCAGGTAGGTAGGTGGGTAGGTAGGTAGATGGGTGGGTCGGTCGGTCGGTCGGTCGGTCGGTGGGTAGGTAGGTAGGTAGGTAGGTAGGTAGGTTCCTAGATAGATAGATAGATCTAGAGAGACAGACTAGATAGATAGATAGATAGATAGATAGATAGATAGATAGATAGATAGATAGATAGATAGATAGATAGATAGATAGATAGATAGATAGATAGATAGATAGATAGATAGAAAGATCTAGAGAGACAGACTGGATAGATAGATAGATAGATCTAGAGAGATATATAGGTTGGCTTGTTGGAGATACAACCACTTAGGTAGGTAGGTAGGTAGGTAGGTAGGTAGGTAGGTTGGTAGGTTGGTAGGTAGGTAGGTAGGTAGATAGATAGATAGATAGATAGATAGATAGATAGATAGATAGATAGATAGATAGATAGATAGATAGATAGATAGATAGATAGAAAGATCTAGAGAGACAGACTAGATAGATAGATAGATAGATAGATAGATAGATAGATAGATAGATAGATAGATAGATAGATAGATAGATAGATCTAGAGAGACAGACTAGATAGATAGATAGATAGATAGATAGATAGATAGATAGATAGATAGACAGATAGATAGACAGATAGACAGATAGATAGATAGATAGACAGATAGATAGATAGATAGATAGATAGATAGATAGATAGATAGATAGATAGATAGATAGATAGAAAGATCTAGAGAGACAGACTGGATAGATAGATAGATAGATCTAGAGAGATATATAGGTTGGCTTGTTGGAGATACAACCACTTAGGTAGGTAGGTAGGTAGGTAGGTTGGTAGGTTGGTAGGTAGGTAGGTAGGTAGATAGATAGATAGATAGATAGATAGATAGATAGATAGATAGATAGATAGATAGATAGATAGATAGATAGATAGATAGATAGATAGATAGATAGATAGAAAGATCTAGAGAGACAGACTAGATAGATAGATAGATAGATAGATAGATAGATAGATAGATAGATAGATAGATAGATAGATAGATAGATCTAGAGAGACAGACTAGATAGATAGATAGATAGATAGATAGATAGATAGACAGATAGATAGATAGATAGATAGATAGATAGATATATAGATAGATAGATAGATAGATAGAAAGATCTAGAGAGACAGACTAGATAGATAGATAGATAGATAGATCTAGAGAGATATATAGGTTGGCTTGTTGGAGATACAACCACTTATACAACCAGAAAGAAAGAAAGAAAGAAACACAAGCAATAACTAAAAGTATCAAAGTTAAATAGACAGACAGGTCTACAGTGATGGATCAGAAGAGAGAGAAAGAGAGACAAATGAACAGACAGACAAATAGACAGATATACTGGCCTAGAATGATAGATAGGCCAAGAGAGACAGAGAGAAGGAGAGATAGACAGGCTGAGAAAGACAGACGTTTAGAGATAGGCCTACACAGACAGACAGACAGGTCTAGAGAGATCGCCTTGAGAGATATATAGATAGATAGATGGAGATATATATAAAGATAGCCAGACAGACTAGAATGATAGATAGGTCAAGAGAGATAGAGTGAAAGAGAGACTTTAAGAGATAGGCCCACACAGATTAACAGACAGACAGACAAACAGAGAGACAGACCTAAAGAGACAGACAGACAAGACAGACAGATAAGAAAGGTCTAGAGAGATAACCTTGAGAGCTATAGATAGATAGATAGATAAGACCTAGAGATATATATAGATAGGCCTAGAGAGACAGACAGACAGACAGACAGACAGACCTAAGAGCACCCAATAGGCCAAGAGAGTAAGAGACGTGAATAGAGATAGGTAGGCATACAAATACGGACTGCATAGACAGACAGACATAGATAGATAGATAGGTCTAAGAGTAACAGAGGAATAGAAAGACAAATAGTTCCACATACAGAGATAGATATGTCTAGAGAGACAGATTATCAGATTTGTAGATAGGCCAAGACAGAGAGACATAAATAGATAAATAGATAAATAAATAGGCCTACACACAGAGATAGATCGGCATACAGAGACAGACTACATAGACAGACAGACAGGTTGAGTCATGCTAAGAGTGATAGGAGGGCAGAGAGAGAGATAGTGACCAATAGAAAGATAGATTTTCTGGTCAGAGGACGATGTGGCAGTACGCATATGGAGGAAACACAGAGAATCACTTGTGCTCTCCGTGCTCGGAGTGGAACTTAAGAGAAAGAAGAGAATAACAAAATTAATCGTCTAATATTGCGTTTAATATCCCATTTCAAGCCCGGCAGGGCCCGAGGGTCACGTTTTTACAACTGGATGTCGAAAATGATCAAAATCCGTGACTACTGAGACCTTAACGTGCAAATGGAACTGGGACGACAAGTGATAAGTGAGGAGAGAGAGAAATTCTCCAGTTAAACACTAGTTTCATATAAATATAGATTTAATCACATAAATCGGGCCAGAGCGTACCAATTTCAGCAGTTAATCACGGGTTGTCAGATCCCTGCTTTAGTAACCCCTGACCATCTCCCCTTTTCCCTCCTAACCTTGCCCACTCCTGCCAGCACCTCATTTGAATATTCATGACCTTCCTCCCTTTTGATCTCTTGGAGGAGGCTGTGCGAAATGGCCTGCTGTTACCAGCATCTCATTAGTGTAATGACTGCAAAAACAGCCCTGATGTTTGCTTTATGGAAAAGTAAGGGTGGCACTTTTTCACGACACTCTAATGTCCAGCCTGTGTTCTCATGAGCTGCGAAGAAATGGTTGATTACAGTTAGACATTTAAATCTACTGATAATTTCTATGCACAAAAAGCCCCATAGTGTGAATAAATGGGCTGTTATGCTGCCATGTGTAGGTACGGTGAGAAAATCTCCTAAGAAACGTCAATCAACGTGTTGCGCTGGTGACAAAGAAGAAAAAAACTGCATGAACTAATGAATTTTCAAATCACCCTCTGAACTGCAGCAGGCCTCATATCAAAAAGTCACACTTGCTCTTTCACAAGCAGGCACAATCAAAAAGAGCAGGGCTCGATTACTGGCTGATCTGTAGCAGAACGTGGATGCAGAAGCGCCCGCTTTCCTGCTGCAAGAGAAGGAAGAAGAATGTTGCTTTGACAGAGGGAACGCTGCGGGAGGGAGTCATGATTGAAACGGAAGCGGGTCAGAGAATCTGCACGAATGCCATGTGAGATTGTGAATCAAGAAAAGAACAGCTTGACTACTCTAACTTTGCCTACTCTTTGCCACAAGAGAATTTTTAAAGCTGGGTTTTGAAACGTTGGGGATTTGGAGCCCCCTCTGGTGAAATCATGTAACTGCATGCAACATCATTACTGCACAGGCGGTTGAGCTGAACTATGGTACCGTACCACCTTTACCTATATAAATGTACCTCTAGACCACACAGGGGAGCTTTCATGTCCACGTAAACAAAACCAGTCACGTTTCTTGTGCTAGCATGTTTTTAACCACTGTGAAAAGGGAAGCTCCATTGCTGGAAAGGTTCTGACAAGCATGCGTACTGTAGCGTTCCTGCTTGAACGTAGAATCAAACTCTCAGCCTTTCATGTGCTGGATAATCTTGTTATCCATTAGAGCTGTAAACTTTATGCAAATGAGCAGTGACGCCTGGCGGGGACCACCAATCAGGTTCCCCCGTTCCCTCAAAAACACTCTACAGACTCTACAGGTTCCTTTTGATTCTGGATCAGCTACTTTGTGTATCAATAGTAAAGGAGTTTAGGAAGGAGGTTCTGATCCAGGATCAGCTACCTTGTTTTTCAATAGTAATGGAGTCAGATACCTTGTGTATCAGTACTGATGGAGTTTAGGAAGAAGGTGTTGTTCCAGGATCAGCTACTGATCTAGGATCAGCTACCATGTGTATCAGTACTGATGGAGTTTAGGAAGGAGGTGCTCTTCCAGGATCAGCTACCGATCCTGGGTCAGCTACTATGTGTAGCAGTACTGATGGAGTTTAGGCAGGGATGCTGTTCCAGGATCAGCTACCGATCCAGGACCAGCTACCATGTGTATCAGTACTGATGGTGTTTAGGAAGGAGGTGCTGTTTCAGGGTCAGCTACCATGTGTATCAGTACTGATAGAGTTTAAAAAGGAAGTTCTGATCCAGGATCAGCCACCATGTACATTAGTACTGCTGGAGTTTAGGAAGGAGGTTCTGATCCAGGACCAGCTACCATGTGTATCAGTACTGATGGTGTTTAGGAAGGAGGTGCTGTTTCAGGATCAGCTACCATGTGTATCAGTACTGATAGAGTTTAAAAAGGAAGTTCTGATCCAGGATTAGCCACCATGTACATTATTACTGCTGGAGTTTAGGAAGGAGGTGCTGTTCCAGGATCAGCTACCGATCCAGGACCAGCTACCATGTGTATCAGTACTGATGGTGTTTAGGAAGGAGGTGCTGTTTCAGGATCAGCTACCATGTGTATCAGTACTGATAGAGTTTAAAAAGGAAGTTCTGATCCAGGATCAGCCACCATGTACATTAGTACTGCTGGAGTTTAGGAAGGAGGTTCTGATCCAGGATCAGATACCACGTGTATCAGTACTGCTGGAGTTTAGGACTGTTTTTCAGATGTACTCAAACGTTTAGTCAGTAAACGGACACACCCACCAGCGATTCATGGCTTACTACAAGGTGTCAGAGAAGTGGATCCAGGAACCTGCGTGCACTGTATGTGTCTTTAGTGAGGAAGTCTGGAGAGCCAGAGCAATTTACAGTCCCATATCATTCCTATGTACTAGTCTTTGGAAGACACTTACATTCAATATTTAACATTTGAAGCAGTGTACATCAGCAGAGAAGGGTTAGAACAAAGACCAACCCCGCAGCTCAGCAGAGCGTGAAATGCCCTTTCCAACAAAATCACCAGGCTATACACCAGGCGGCTGTTTTCTCTGATGCATCCACGTAGCGTCAATCTCCTGATCAACGACTAGTCGGCATCCAGCTTAATGCATCACTGCAGAGCATTTGTCAGTCTAGTATTCACAGTCATTGACGCATCTAGAACTTCCAGAAGGTCTAAAGTGACATTGTTCTCCCAAAACTTATCCCATCCTTCAGAATTTCAAACACAACCGATTCCACTATCAGTCCCTGGGTATGGTAGAGGGTTGGGGTTTTTTTCTGACAGGTTAGGCCTTCAGTTCAGCTCTTGATGCCTTAAAGGAGTGATCTGTAAGATGACACAACATGTCGAATTCATACTCTAAACATTAAGGCACAACATGTTTTTCATCATCATAAAAAACAAGGAAATAAACAGTCCCTCTTCCTTCCTCTCTTCACTCCCTCTTCACTCCTTACCAGTCTAAAAGAAAGTGTGGAAGCTCAGCATTAAACTTCTTCCCTTTACTCTCCAAGAGTGAGTCTTCAGTGATGGAAACCAGCCCCAGTGTTAACTCTAGTTCTGCTTCTCTTTATATCTCTTCTTTTGTTTGCTGCTGAACTAGGACTGTGTGTTGGCAAGAACCTGACGATACGATACGTATTGTGATACAGCGGTCACGATTCAATATATCGTGATATATTGCGATACTGCAAGCAAAGTGATACACTGTGATTTTTCAAACTCTACTATTAAAACACACCACTGTATGAACAGGTTTGTCAATGCTTACAATAGCATTGCGCCCTTGTGCTGTGTGTTAATGTTGGAGCGGAGCTGAAAATGGATCACAACACTGCCATCTAGTGGTCAGAGGTTTAAACACGACACACAATGATTCACTGTCTGCTAATAATTTGTGTATTGATATTGTGTTTTTGAGATTCGATACAGTATCACCAAACATAATATCCCGATATTCGATATTTTCAATATTTTCTTACACCCCTATGCTGAACATGGTTTCTTGGTGAGACAAATGGAAGAGCTCGGCTGTACCTACCTAGACATCATAGACAATTTCAAGACTAACTTAACTAAAGCTTAACATACAAATATAAGCATTACTACAATACTTGCAGAGTTTAAAAACAACAAGTATATTAATATATAATTAAAAAAAGCAAATAATTACAGCTATGTATTTTATTCTTATTTCACAGAAACCAATCGGTCCTCTCTGAGAACGTCTGACCCACAGCTCTAACTTAGGAGGGAATATTTTAAGCACGGCAGCAGCACAGGGACACTATGTATCAGCCCAGTCTTCTGACTAACGCTGCGTGTTTTGAACAAAAACAGCTTTAAACACTTTGGATATGCGACTGTACCGTCACTCAAATGACTAGTAGGTGACACAGCAAAGGGGTCCAGGAAGTGTGGGTTCCTGTCATCTTGCTTTGCCACTAAAAATGGTGCTAGTTGTGTTCTTGGCAGCCCCAATGACCTCACCGCCCTCATCACATCCGCCAACGATGACTGGATTTAGTAGCATTTTAAGGAGAGGTTTGGCAACACATCATATTTCATTCGCTTGCATTTGCCTGTGCAGTCTGTGAGGTCCATATATGGCAACCACAATGAAAAAAAAAGGTCAAGCTGTTTTTGTGATGTCACAAATGCAGTGCACTTGCATATATCCAGTTACTTACAGATTCAACTTTAAACTGCTGCGTCTAGTCTGTAAATGGAAGATATGTTTAAAGAATATAAACCAAATAGGTCTCTTAGAACCATGTACTGAGGTCAGCTCATAGACTTTAGTTGCTTATGCTGCTTACAAACTACCAGACATGGCCTGATTATTTAATACATGTATATTCCTCTTTTCATGTGTCCATGACTGAGCTCTAAATCTTGCCCTTAATGAGCTTATTTTAATAACACTTAAGTCGCTTGTATTAATTGCCTTTTATGTGTTTTTGTGTGGCTTCATGTTCTCTGTACTTCCTATTAATTATGATTTTGTTTTTCATTCTTAAGCACACTGTCTTTTTCCGTTTGATGCTCCTTTAGCTTTCACTTCTGCAAAAAAAGCACACACCCGAGTGCCTTCCAGTAGGAAATGTGTTAATGTGTTGTAAATAATAAACTTGCCTTGCATACATCCTCCCATTCATGCTATAGTTATAAGCAGAGTTTCGATCTGACTGCTTTTTGAATGAGACATTCAATGAAACAGTCATTTACATACACCGGTCTTAGTCACTGTAACAGGTTGAGGGACATGAAAATTAATTCACACTATTTTTTTGGTACATAAACACTTACATTATATCAGCCCTGCAGCCTAATAGACACTATATGGTCACCATCCTCATGTACCTCTATTGTTGTTGATTTCATTTCTCTATATCATTTGAATGAGACAGCTGCTCATTATACTGAGTAAAAGTTTGATGAGGAATGAACCAATAGAAATGCCCCAAAATCTCTTTACACTGACTTACATTAAAAGTTAAGAAAGTAAAGAATGTACTATTTTGGAAATACTTGTTTTTTGTTGTGCAGTAGCAATATATGTCTTAAGCCTGTAACATATCACAGGGGGTTGAAAATCAGACAAGACTTGATAATCAGAGCACCTAGTGTGTGTGTTTACCAGTGTATGTATATGTGAGTGTTTCACTGCTCCCTAGTGTGTATGATTATTAGTGTGTGTATATGTAGGTGTTGCACTGCTCCCTAGTGTGTATGATCATTAGTGTATGTATATGTGAGTGTTTCACTGCTCCCTAGTGTGTGTGTTTACTAGTGTATGTATATGTGAGTGTTTCACTGCTCCCTAGTGTGTGTATGTGAGTGTTTCACTGCTCCCTAGTGTGTGTGTGTTTACTAGTGTATGTATATGTGAGTGTTTCACTGCTCCCTAGTGTGTGTGTTTACTAGTGTATGTATATGTGAGTGTTTCACTGCTCCCTAGTGTGTGTGTGTGTTTACTAGTGTATGTATATGTGGGTGTTTCACTGCTCTCTAGTGTGTGTGTGTTTGTGTGTGTGTGTGTTTACTAGTGTATGTATATGTGGGTGTTTCACTGCTCTCTAGTGTGTGTGTTTGTGTTTGTGTGTGTGTTTACTAGTGTATGTATATGTGGGTGTTTCACTGCTCTCTAGTGTGTGTGTTTGTGTGTGTTTACTAGTGTATGTATATGTGGGTGTTTCACTGCTCTCTAGTGTGTGTGTTTGTGTTTGTGTGTGTGTTTACTAGTGTATGTATATGTGGGTGTTTCACTGCTCTCTAGTGTGTGTGTGTGTGTTTACTAGTGTATGTATATGTGGGTGTTTCACTGCTCTCTAGTGTGTGTGTTTGTGTGTGTGTGTGTGTGTGTTTACTAGTGTATGTATATGTGGGTGTTTCACTGCTCTCTAGTGTGTGTGTGTTTGTGTGTGTTTGTGTGGGTGTTTACTAGTGTATGTATATGTGGGTGTTTCACTGCTCTCTAGTGTGTGTGTTTGTGTGTGTGTGTGTGCGTGTGTGTGTGTGTGTGTTTACTAGTGTATGTATATGTGGGTGTTTCACTGCTCTCTAGTGTGTGTGTGTTTGTGTGTGTGTGTGTGTTTACTAGTGTATGTATATGTGGGTGTTTCACTGCTCTCTAGTGTGTGTGTTTGTGTGTGTGTGTGTGTGTTTACTAGTGTATGTATATGTGGGTGTTTCACTGCTCTCTAGTGTGTGTGTTTGTGTGTGTGTGTGTGTGTTTACTAGTGTATGTATATGTGGGTGTTTCACTGCTCTCTAGTGTGTGTGTGTTTGTGTGTGTGTGTGTGTTTACTAGTGTATGTATATGTGGGTGTTTCACTGCTCTCTAGTGTGTGTGTTTGTGTGTGTGTGTGTGCGTGTGTGTGTGTGTGTGTGTTTACTAGTGTATGTATATGTGGGTGTTTCACTGCTCTCTAGTGTGTGTGTTTGTGTGTGTGTGTGTGTGTTTACTAGTGTATGTATATGTGGGTGTTTCACTGCTCTCTAGTGTGTGTGTGTGTGTGTTTACTAGTGTATGTATATGTGGGTGTTTCACTGCTCTCTAGTGTGTGTGTGTGTGTGTTTACTAGTGTATGTATATGTGGGTGTTTCACTGCATGGATGAGTTATATGTGGAGGTCAAATTCCGCTCCAATATCAAATGAACGCAAACATGGCTTGGAAATGATTCGCTGGGCTTCCCTGGCCGTCGGTGCAGTAACATGTTAAGAGAAGCATGTCTGAGCACAAGAATGTCAAGAATTTATCACATCGCAATCAATCGCATTTCTCTGTACACACATGCGCAAATAACGCTGTCAACACGTATAGTAGCTCGTCGCTCACCTGGCCGATTAACAGCAGCAGCAATCTCTGCCCAGCCTCTCTTCTGAATGAATCATAGAGACAGTAGTGTGTTTCCCAAAGCTCTACGAGTGAAGCCCATGACAAGTGTTTGCTCTCGTCTGCACTATTCAACTAATGGCTGATGCGCAGCCATTCACAGATTGTGTGGCAGATCATCCCACACTAGAAAATGCTTGAAAATACCAGAGGGCCACAGATCAGCTGGAGAGCTCAATCTGAAGGTTAGGATTGACTCGCTGCTGCTCTCTCACTATCAGACTTTCTGTGTGACAATTTGTACCATTCGCCTCCCGACCGCCTCCTAGTTCACTTCCGATTCACCTCCAGTTGCTGCTCTCATACTTCTAGACTACCTTGCAGTAGTTCAGAGTAATCCTTTATTCTTCATATCACAGTACAGACATGATCCAGGAGAGGTTAGACTTCAACTGGCAACTGCACAGTCTCATAGGCCTGCCTCCATGTTTCATCTGGCCCATGTAACCCGTCCGGCCACGTCGTTATCTTCTAAGTTTCTTCTAAGGCAGGTTTCTTTGGGGGGTTCCTGCCATAAAACGATGGGATTTGCTGAACCATAAACCTCTCGTGACCTCTGTAGCATTTGATGTGATGACCATCCGTCTAGAGAAGAGCAAAATCGAGGTTAAACTCAAGTACTGCGTAAAATGTTCCTTCTTTGTGAACCATCCCCTGAAAGAAGCCAACCCATCTGACCTCACCAAGCATCTGCGACGATTTCAAGAAAATGTCAGATGCAATCATGTGGGAGGCAAAGCGATGCTGTTCTTATTCCCTGCACCTCTGGCTTTCTTTTCTGAACACAGACAGCAATAACAGCAAACTTAAGCGAGTGGCTGTTTTATAGGTCACGCTCAAGCTTACTTTTCTTTGATTACCTGCATTCACCTTGAAACGCTGAGTGTGTTTGTAGGCGCCGTACATACAGCACTGGCTAGACATACAAACACTACACTCTTCCTTCACAGCTCCTTCCTTTCCGTCACCCTTCCTGCCCACACCGCACCTCCCGTGAGTATGACATTTTAATATTAATTCGATGTTAATGTGGTCTGCTCCAAGGCTGCAGTAAATTGATTGAGTAATCAGTTAATTATACTTTTAATTCGATTTAAAAGGCCGGTCAGCGGTGGCGGACCAGGATATGTGACATTGTCTTTTTCTTATTTTAAAACACTGTCGTTTAAATGTGTATTTAAATGCTGAGGTTATTAATCTGTAATTTTTAAACACTGTACTTAAAGAATAGAACGCTCAGGCTAAGTTTTAGAGCTTGGTGAAGGAGAAATTCCACCTAACCATAAATGGTGGAGATGTAAACTAGAGTTATTCCAAGTGAACTGATGTGAAGTGGAGAGAAACTTACACACTGTTTTATTTACAGTGGTGGTGAATGGAACCAGGGGTCACCACGTCTACAGCCTATCGGAATCACCACACGGGTCTACTAAAACAACTAGAAAAATAAAATACCCACTTAAATAAAACTGGGGGGCTAGTCTGACTGTCAACATCCTGCATGCACACCTCTTTTTCTTATTTTAATTTAAACAGTCGTTTAAATGTGTATTTAAATGCTGACGTTATTAATCTGTCATTTTTAAACACTGTACTTAAAGAATGGAGAGCTCAGGCTAAGTTTTAGAGCTTGGTTCACCTGTAGGGAAACTTACATACGGTTTTATTTACAGTGGTGGTGAATGGAACCAGGGGTCACCACGTCTACAGCCCATCAGAATTACCACACGGGTCTGCAAATTTTAATGCAATGCTGATAAAGGCAAAATGTGACAAGTGAAAAAATGAAATACCAACTTAAATAAAACTGGGGGGCTAGTCTGACTGTCAACATCCTGCGTGCACATATCTATAATGGATGGCTTCTTACATTATTGCATTTAAGCCAAAACCTTAAACTTAGGTTCTCATCTGGAAAGGTATTGGAAAAAACATAAAACATGGGATCCAATAATTATATATGTTGATAAGTTAAAACAAGTGCGTGTGAACTAGCTCCCACCTTCCTAACTGTATGAATACTAGTAATAACTTTTAGGAAAATTAAGGTGACTCTTTAATATATTTATTCATATTTATCCTATTTTTTATTAATGGTAAACTAAAGAACGCATAAGGCATGGAAATCATCTATTTTGACCCCTCCTGTTTTAATTTATTTTATTTATTTATTTATTACTTGTTTGTTTGTTTTTTTAGGGTTCTTTTGTTTGTATGTTTGTTTTAATGTTAAAACGAAAATGTGGAATGTTTATTAATAAGATAATAATCTGGTACTTAAATCTGTCCACAAATAAAAAATATTATTTAATTAAAAAAAAAAAAATCCAAATGGATCATGAAACAACGTCTTATTCACAAACATTTCATGTAACCACCTTTTGAGCGAGAGAGACTCAGATGCCCGGTTCCAATCACCACCACTGAGAACAACTGTTGAGTGGGAAAGTCTCTAGAACAGAGCGTTTCGCATCAAACCACTCCGAACAACTTAATAACAGACTGGAGGGCAGCCACTTCAACCCATTCCCTTTTCTTGCTCGTTCTCCTTGATCTATATTTTGTGTTGATAAATTTGATGATTACAGCCCTCGCGAGCTCTGAGAGAGGTTCACACTGACCTGAGGGTGCCTCTCTCTAGTCCGAGCGTATTAGAACCTAGCTGGGATGATGAAGTTGGGCAGCACGGCCAGCTACTTGCTAAAGGTTTAAAATAATTAATGGGATTAATCTGTCTCATGAATAGGGCAGCTTGACTCACGTCGAGCCTCTTCAGCGATGCTTTTCTTTCGTTCACCTCAAAAGCCATTTAGTACTTCAGCTCCCTTTTATGCAAATGCATTAGCATATTAAAATTGGCCACATGCACGTATATTATTTCTGTGGCACTTAATTACAAGCAACGGCAGGAATAAAGGAGAAACGGCTTCTCCAATCCCGGCTGAATCCTCACGCCGCTATCTCTGCGTGGACGGTGGCCAGCTGAAAGGCTGTAATGACAAACGTGTTAAAACCAACACAAATAACATGCTGAGAATGAGGAACGCGGGCGAGGCACTATGATGAAACAGCAGTCAACAGTGATGAGCGGGACGGCCGCTGTGTGATTGTGCAAAGGTTTGGTTATTACAGATAATGTGCAATGTTTCTACACGCATTGTGAAGAAATCAAAGTCATTCAATTCCGTTTAGCTCTGAAGTCCAGCTCTGAAGGGAAATAGCTGTCATCTAGTCTCAGTAACAATGTTAATTGTCTGCGAGACAGTGGCTTAAAACGTCATGTAGGCTCAGCTCAAGTCCAAACCATTTAACGCTGAACTGGGTATAGAAATTCAATATTTACAGGGTACGGGCTGAATTCGTTTAATACCACAGAGTATTGAAAAATCGTCATGCAACATACAATGACAGCATCAAACAGTCGTCAGTGAGGCAATAAACATGATGGTTCCAAAATCCAGACTGCTGATTGGCTTTGTGAGTTTCATTTTGTATGGATGTTTCTACCGTCAGTGCTTATTAAAATGCCCTACTAACCTCACGTTAACCTATACCGCCCCTAGGTTAACCCCGCTTTACCCAACAGCATCTCCACCTCATCCCTGCTTTACCCCCAACACAACCATCATACCATCCCGGCACTACCCCAACCCCATCTCCACACCATCCCCACTCTAGCAAACACCATCCCCACTTTTAAACACCATCTCCACATCATCTCTGCACTTTACAACACCTTCAGAACATCCACACACTACCCATCAGCATCTCCACACCAACCCCGCTTTACCCAACCCCATCTCCACACCATCCCCACTCTAGCAAACACCATCCCCACTTTTAAACACCATCTCCACATCATCTCTGCACTATACAACACCTTCAGAACACCTCCACACTGCCCGACACCATCTCCACACCATACATGCACTACCCGACACCATCTCCACACCATCCCCACACTATCCCCACTCTAGCAAACACCATCCCCACTATCACAAACACCATCTCCACATCATCTCTGCACTTTACAAGACCTTCGGAACACCTCCACACTGCCCGACACCATCTCCACACCATACATGCACTACCCGACCCCATCTCCACACCATCCCCACACTATCCCCACTCTAGCAAACACCATCCCCACTATCACAAACACCATCTCCACATCATCTCTGCACTTTACAAGACCTTCGGAACACCTCCACACTGCCCGACACCATCTCCACACCATACATGCACTACCCGACACCATCTCCACACCATCCCCTCACTACCTGACACCATCTCCTCACTACCCGACACCATCTCCACACCATCTCCGCTCCATCCCCACTCTAGCAAACACCATCCCCACTTTTACAAACACCATCTCCACACCATCCCCTCACTACCTGACACCATCTCCTCACTACCCGACACCATCTCCACATTACCTAACACCATCCCTTCACTACCCGACACCATCTCCACACCATCTCCGCTCCATCCCCACTCTAGCAAACACCATCCCCACTTTTACAAACACCATCTCCACACCATCCCCACGCTACCCGACACCATCTCCACACCATCTCCGCTCCATCCCCACTCTAGCAAACACCATCCCCACTATCACAAACACCATCTCCACACCATCCCCTCACTACACATCTCCACACCATCCCCTCACTACACAACTCCACACCATCCCCTCACTACACATCTCCACACCATCCCCTCACTACACATCTCCACACCATCCCCGCGCTACCCGACACCATCTCCACACCATCCCCTCACTACACAACTCCACACCATCCCCGCGCTACCCGAGACCATCTCCACACCATCCCCTCACTACACATCTCCACACCATCCCCTCACTACACATCTCCACACCATCCCCGCGCTACCCGAGACCATCTCCACACCATCCCCTCACTACACATCTCCACACCATCCCCTCACTACACATCTCCACACCATCCCCTCACTACACATCTCCACACCATCCCCGCGCTACCCGAGACCATCTCCACACCATCCCCTCACTACACATCTCCACACCATCCCCTCACTACACATCTCCACACCATCCCCTCACTACACATCTCCACACCATCCCCGCGCTACCCGAGACCATCTCCACACCATCCCCTCACTACACATCTCCACACCATCCCCTCACTACACATCTCCACACCATCCCCTCACTACACATCTCCACACCATCCCCGCGCTACCCGAGACCATCTCCACACCATCCCCTCACTACACATCTCCACACCATCCCCTCACTACACATCTCCACACCATCCCCTCACTACACATCTCCACACCATCCCCTCACTACACATCTCCACACCATCCCCTCACTACACATCTCCACACCATCCCCACACTACACATCTCCACACCATCCCCACACTACAACACTGTTCCACACTATATATAAAATATAAAAAGTGGAAATATTTAAGTAATTTGAGTATATACAAATATTATATTAATATTAATTAATATTAAAATAAGTTACTGCAGAAAAGATTCCTTATCCTGGTCACGAGTTATTTCATTTCCTTACATTAACAAGTGTACATTTGTAACTACATATTTAATTATACTATAATTTTCACAACGAATTACATATCAGACACTTTCTTTTCTTCTAATTTCAAACATAAATGTGGAATCAGCTCCAAGTTTAACATCTGCTCTTTCCACCAGATGTTATTTCCTTTGAGCTGTGAGTGAGTAATAATATAAATCATTTAAAATTACAGCATGTTCTTGTTATCACCACCAATACCTGCCACATGTAAAATCCACAATCCCAGTCGAGTGTAGACATGAACCACACCTACAGAGGATTTTATCTGGTGTCAAAAGACGAGCGAAAAGGAAAGCGGAGTGGTAAAAGGGACGCGAGCTGATTCTGAACTTGCCACCCATCTCATGGAGTCTATTAGAACCGCACAGAAGAAGATTAACTGGGTCTGTCAAGGCCTTTCACAGATCCAGATTAGATCTTGCCAGCGTTCGGTGAGAGCTGGGGACAGAAGCGCTATTGCACTTCCACCCACCTCCACCGCAGCACCTTACTCTTTCATTTCACCCAAACCAACTTTATCAAGACTGCAAGATCAAAGCTTCGAATCCAATATCCTGTATACAATAATTCTGGAGAACATTATGTTCAAAGGAAGAAGAGATTTAAGAGAAATAATCAGAACAAATGGTTCAGGTACAGAGACTGCACTACTTACTAAGAGATATTCCCGCTATTTTAGATTCATGTATACAGACCTGGAACTGCAGCCTGGCTATTTCTGAGAAAATATTAATACGATATTCTTCAGTAAACAAGTGCCTGAACCAATGAAGAAGGGCAGTGCAGGTTTATTAACCTGAATGAATTAGTCTGACTTTAAAATGCTTTGGCTACCCTTGAAAATGTTCAGTGTTGCTGAAGAGGTTACATGGTCTAATGTCAGCTAAAGCTTATTGGATGCAATTAGTCTCTCTCTGAGAAGACTTGCAACCCCAGAACAATTACTCAAAATTCCTGCCAGGCCAAGATTGCATCATGATATCAGAATATACACACACACACACACACACACACACACACACACACACACACACACACACACTCATATATATATATATATGAGTGTGTGTGTGTGTGTGTGTGTGTGTGTGTGTGTGTGTGTATGTATATATATATATATATATATATATATATATATATATATATATATATATATGCATGCATACATACATACATACATACACACACACAAAATGTGTGTATATATTTATACATATATACACATATATATGTATATATATATATATATATATATATATATATATATATATATATATATATATATACACATATATATGTATATATATATATATATATATATATATATATATATATATATATATATATATATATATATATATATATATACACATAGGCCCAGAAATATTTGGACAGTGATACAAGTTACAGCAATTTAGCTGTTTACTAAAACATATTCGAGATACAGTTACATAATCAATATGGGCTCCAGGTACAGACTCCCAGCTTTAATTTGAGGATATTCACGTCTTAATTGGAGGAAGGATTTAGGAATTACAGCTCTTTAATATAAAGCTGTCTAGCTTTCTAGCGACCAAAAGTAATTGGACAGTTATCTCAACAGCTATTTCATGGGCTGCATGGGCTTTTCTCTCTTTAATCAATCATCAGTTAAGCAGGTAAAAGGTCTGGAGTTGATTTAAGGTGTGGCATTTGCATTTGGAAGCTGTTGCTGTGAAAACACACCAATGCGGTCAAAGGAGCTCTCAATGGAAGTCAAACAGGCCGTCATTAGACTAAAACAAAGAAGAAATCCATCAGAGAGAGAGCGGAAATGTTAGGAGTGGCCTAATTAACAGTTTGGTACATTCTGGGGAAAAAAAAAAAAAAAAAAAAAAAAAAAGAGTGCACTGGTGAGCTCGGGAACTCAAAAAGGCCTGGACAGCTACTGAAGACATCAATGGAAGATGATCGCAGAATTATTTCTATGGTGAAGAAAACTCCCTTCACAACATCCACCCAAGTGAAGAACACTCTCCAGGAAGTAGGTGCATCAGTATCTAAGTCTACTATAAGGAGAAGACTTCATAAGAGCAAATACAGAGGGTTCACCACAAGCTGCAAACCATGAATTAACCCTTAATCATAGAAAGACCAGATTAGACAAAAAACATCTAAAGAAGCCAGCTCAGTTCTGGAACAGCATTCCTCAGACAGAGGAAACTAAGATCAACCTGTATCAGAATGATGGGAAGAAGAAAGCACCAAAGCACACCACATCCATAGTGGAGGAAGTGTAATGACCTGGGCATGCATGGCTTCCAGTGGCCCTGGTGTTTATTGATGATGTGACAGAAGACAGAAGCCGCTGGATGGATTCTGAAATGTACAGGGATATACTTTCTGCTCAGAATCAACCAAATGCAGGAAGGTTGATTGGACAGCGCTTCACAGTACAGGTGGACAACTACCCAAAACATACTGTGAAAGCAACCCAGGAGTTTTTTAAGGCAAAGAAGTTCTGCAATGGCAGAGTCAATCACCGGATCTCAACCCAATTGAGCATGCACTTCACTTGTTTAGGACAAAGCTTAAGGCAGGAAAACCCTCAAACAAGCAAAGACTGAAGACAGCTGCAGTTAAAGCCTGGCAAAGGATCACAGAGCAGGAAACCCAGCATTTGGTGATGTCCATGAGTTCCAGACTTCAGACAGTCATTGCCTGCAAAGGATTTTCAACAAAGTATTAAAAATGAACATTTTATTTATGGTTATGTTAATTTGTCCAATTACTTTTGAGCCTCCCCTGAAATGAGGAGGCTCTGTAGAAAAGTGGTTGGCATTCCTAAAAATTTTATAGGATATCTTTGTTCAACCCCTTCAATTAAAACTGAAAGTCTGCACTTCAATTGTATCCCAGTTGTTCCATTTCAAATTCATTCTGGTGGCATGGAGAGCCCAAATAATAAAAAACTGCGTCACTGTCCAAATATTTCTGGAGCAACCTGTATATAACTTAAAAAAAAAAAAATATGATCTGATATCTGCAGTATCTGAACCTTTACATACTATAACTAAGGTAACTCAAGATACCACAACATTCCCTTGTTTGCAGACTTGTGTGGGTTGCCTTAATTTCAAAATGCATTTTCTTTTAATTTCTTTTAAAAATGATTTTACAAAATGAATTACAAAGTTGTCCTCAACTCTTCGCTGCGTATCTAATTTCCCTTAGTGCTGTAGGCTGTGCAACAAGACCGAACAGCATAAGAAAATACGCTGAAATAGCAAAAGCCATTTTAATTCACTGCCATAAGAAAAGGGCTAGTGGGGCTGCAGAGCTCACATCCCATCAGCCTTCTCTCAGAGATAAGGTGCCCATATGGAGACACCCCAGTGATTCCAGGGCTCAGAGCAGCTCACGTAGAGCACACTGCCCACTTTGATGCCTGTGCCACTCTATCAGTGATAAGCAGTGTATTATCCTCCTGACCAGAAGAGAAAAGGGATGAGGAGAACACTGCTCAGGCATGCTCAGAAGCCACACCACGCAAATCACTGTTGTTTATGTTAAGATAGCGCATCTCCAAATCTCCAAAGTTGTTATACCTAAAATGCTGCAGCACATGAGATTAAAAACAAACAAATCAAGGACAGAACACACAAAAAAGAGTGAGTCATATCAAGTTATATGCCAATCACATAGGGAGAGGGGGCAGGAAGAGCATCACTAGCATATAGATGGAAAACCAAAATAGCGGGGGTCACTAAAAGGCGGCTCTGGACCCAGACGTTGTCCAATGTGGACCCAAACCAATCAACTATTGAGAATAATTTAATTTAGAGTGTTTATTTTAAGCAGCGGAGCTTTTCTTGTCTTTATAGTATACAGGCTTTACGGCGCAGTGAACTCACAGACCAATCGCGGGCGCTGTAAGATCATCGAAGACGCTTTTCAGCCAATCAGATCTTCGAGATACGAAGCGAGGAGCAGCAGCCGGAGACTAAAGCGGGTGAGAAAGAATAAGGAGCTCTAAAAACAGAAAAGTGAACAGAGAGAACTGAGTGTTTAACAGGAACGGTTCTGGAATGAACCTGCTCGTCTAGTTTTGGAGAAAAACGCTCTGTACAACCAACATGTCAGTTTGTGAAGCTGAGTTAACAAGAAGACACACGTTTATTTACTTTCTCTATAAATAAATACTTTAAGATTCTCTTATTTTTAAAGTGTTCTGTTTGTTTAATGTAGCTCTTGTTTTTATTGAAGCGAGTAAAAAATATTTATTAGAAGTTTATAAATAATTAGTTCAGTTCAGCATTTAAACAGTAAATATACTGAAATACACTGAACGGTATGTGTGATGTGTTTCAGTAGTTGATGGTATAAGATGCTGATACTAGACTACTTCAGTAAACAGTATACGCCACTGAATCAGAACACAAGTTAGAAATGATGACAGTCCGGACCTTGGCCTGAGGAGCTCTCCTCTATCTGGACTTTACTGAACTCTAATTAAATACCCCTGCAATACAGCATATAGTGGAGGATGATGAAAATATTGATAATATTGAATATCGGGATATTATGTTTGGTGATATTGTATCGATTCTCAAAAACACAGTATCGATACACAGATTTCTGGCAGACAGTGAATCATTGGGTGTTGTGTTTAAACCTCTGAGCACTAGATGGCAGTGTTGTAATCCATTTTCAGCTCCACTCCAATGTTAACAAGCAGCACAAGGGCGCAGTGCTATTGTAAACATTGGCAAATCTGTTCATATAGCGGTGTGATATTGTGATATACTGAATAGTGACTGCTGTATCACAATTAGTATTGTATTGCCAGGTTGTTGCCAATACACAGCCCAAGCATATAGCAAATATAGATGGGATTACTTCACCTTTAAGTAAGACTGCAGGGCAGTAATGGGCTGAAGTTTAGGAATCCAAAAGGTTGCCGGTACGATCCCCTGGGCCATCAGCACACAACTGAAGGCACCTAAGGCACCACCGAACCTCCAGCCCACAACTGCCCCAACAATTACAAACTACAGGCCAAGTCACAGGTGTTCGAGAGTTGAGACTTGTCCCAATCAAAAAAGGACTCAAGTCATCAAATTTAGCTGAGTCATATGACTCGAGTGTACACCTCTGATATTCACAGTTCTCAGAGTGTTTAAAAGTTAATTCATGTACATTTAAATTCATTTAATTCAGGTACATTTACATTCCAGTAAAGATTATTGATAACATGTCTTTGAAGTTTGACTTCATTACAATATTTATAGACAACTAGTCATCATATCTTCTGCTCCATGAAACACATGTTAATGTTCAGTAGTAACAGATATGCTTCTTTAATATATTTACATTGTACTAAACTACATTCATGTTTAATGGGTGTATATGAGCTGAAACAGGAAGCCTAGCGCATCCCAAATTTATCAACATTAACATTTTAATATAACATTATAGTCACTATGACTTTTAGAAGAATGGGTTTTTTTGGGGAGGTGGGCTAGTGCACTATAGACCCCTGTGGTGCGGCCTAAGCTTTTGTCTTTAATGGCATTTTTTCCTTATATTACTTTTACTTTTATACTTTAAGTAGTTTTGAAAGCAGTACTTTAACACTTTTACTTTAAAAAAAGCTTTGAAGTGTCAACTTCTACAGAAGTATTATTAAACCATAGTATCTATACTTCTACCTGAGTAATGAATGTTAATACTTTTGACACCTCTGCTGCTCTTTCCCTTCACAGTGGTTGTTATCCACTAGTCTCATAACAGACACTACATCAACAAAGAGCCACTGCACTCTCACTCTACTAATAAACAGAATACAAGTGCTCCCAGCAGGAGCAGCACACACCACACTTTCCTTCCCGACTTGAAGAAAACAGAAGGGTATATCTGAGAGATGTGCACCGCCGCGAAAGTTTTAAACAAGGGCCTGACCTCTAAAAGCAAGGACATCTGGTCCCGCTTCCTCCTACCATTAGTAACACTGTCACCTGTGAGAAGGGTAACCTAATCACCAGGCTTACTGATGACAGCCGTGATTTAGTGAGCCTACAGACCTTATATAAGATCAGAGAAACTGAGCTGCTCTCAGTGGCGCCAGCGCAGATGCATTTTGGCCATCAGTGCTCCCCAGCGTACCGACAAAATCCAAGCTTTCTGTGAGCCTCCGTGCTATTCAAAAGACGGACGACGCAGACACAGCCTGCTGTCTTTGTTGTTGGATGCGGTCTGTTCCAGCTCCCAGCCAAGCAGGGGCACGTATTCAGATCGCTAACGGCTTATTTGGAACAGCACTGCTTATCAAAAGATGAATAAATTCGTAACTCTGCATGATAGTGAAGCAACATCTGTAAGGTAGAAGTTGTGAAATAAAAGGCCTCTTCACACACGAGTACAAGCAGCGATGATCTGATTCTAGAGGTACCCAAAGCTGCGTGCATGTGCTTGGCTGGCACATTTAAAGGTTATTTATATCATAAATTCTTAATTCTGATTATTAACACACTAAAAAGATTTGCAAGTTATGAATGAATGTCCACCTATACTATGGATAGGCACCTCTAATCAACTGTAATGCAGCTAATATCCCATAATATTAGGTGGTAGGTAGAGATATAAAAAGTATGACATCATTAGTTTACATTATAGAGAGAGCTTTGAAGTTTGAAGAAGTTGAGTTCCAGATTTCTTCTGGATGCCCCAGACATGAACGTATTCAGTTCCTTCAGCAGTAATCTTGATTTAGCTTGAAATACTGAGCAGGTATTAGATGAGAACTGTAAATAATACTGGGAGAAGCTTGGAAAGGGTTAAATAAACACACTGACGCATGTAAAAGCACTACTGCTTTTAAATATAATAAAATATAAAATATAATAAAAAATAACATTTTTAAACAATACTGTATACACACCAAATAACACACTTCTGATGTATTTTTCTTAAGAGTGTCATCATTGCCGTCCACCATGTTTCCCCAGCCATAAAACAAACCCAACATACTGCTGTGACTGTGTCTGGGAGACTTCTCTGGTTGATTCTGGACAATATTTAATTTGACCTTGGTTTTAATGCTAACTCAAAAATGAACAGTAATACTAACAGTGAGGAACTTTACTGTGGTCTACCGTGTTTCTGGTAATCATTTCAATGCTACTGGTATGTAGGGGTGAGAATTCGGGTACCTCATGACTTGAATTAAATTTTAATTCAGGGTATTAGAAATCCTTCTTAATGTATCTCGATTGTTCATTTCTATTGGCTACATTAGGTTTTCTACACTCTACACCAAAGGTCCACGGTCCTGGTCATGGAGAGCTACCTTCCTGCAGAGCCTGGTTCCAACAACAATTTGCCACACCTGCTTCAGCTAATCACCCTCTTCCCAAGTCCCTGATTGGTTGAATCAGAGATATAGAAGAGTTAGGTAAGGGGTCGGGACAGCTTAGCAGTTACAGGTTAAAACTGAACTCTACAGGAAGGTAGATCTTCAGTAACCAACACTGCTCTACACACGTGCTGTGTCTACATACCTGGTTTACCTTTAACAGGTTAGGACTGAAATCTAAAGTAAGACCTACATTTGTATTAAAATCTTTCAGGTGTGTGTGTCACATGGTGTTCGGTACGGCTGGCAGTGTTTATTTATCAGCAGAAATGATCAATACTGAGGAGTTCAGTGTCATACAGCACTGCAACACATTAAATCAGTTAAAAAATATTTAAAGCATGTTATGATGATATTTAAATGATATTCAAATCATTTTAAAAGCTCTTTTTAGGTCAAATAACCACGAACCTGCCAAATATAACCAGTGTTATTATCTGGATAACAGACTTATTATCCAAATAACGCTGAATACATTAGCATTCAATTTTGTTCTCATTTTAATTAGGTGTTTATTTAATAGCACTGCAAGTTCAGAGTCTATATACCACTGCTGCACTCCCTTCACTGGCTTCCTGATTCAGTTTAAAGTTCTGATGCCTACAAAGCCAAGAGTGGACCAGCTCCTCCTGACCTTATAACAATGGTCAAAAGTCGAACCGCACCTCAAGCTCTTCGTTCTTCAAGTATGGCTCGGCTTGACCTGCCATCACTCAAGATTCATGAAAGACACGCAACAAGACGCCTCTCTGTCCTGGAGCCCAGATGGTGGAACGAACTTCCACTGGCTGTCCGAACAGCAAACTCTCTCGCGGTCTTCAAACGCCGACTGAAGACCACCGTCTCTTTGTGAAGCACTTATAATCACTAATCTACTAAAGTACTGGAATAAACTGTAATTGCACTTTATCTTCTAGGAACACTGGATAAGTACTGCACTTGTACTGTATGTAGTCTTGTATTTGTTCTCTTCTCTGTAGGTGTTCCAGTCTTGCTAGGTATTGCATTGTCTTTTTTCTAGGTATCAGCACTGGCCCTGTGTTTATGGCAGTGTTTGAGTATAAGAGTGGTTTGGACTTAAACCTGTTTGTACTAGATAGAGATTCATACTCTGACCGAACACATAGCACTTTTGTAAGTCGCTCTGGATAAGAGCGTCTGCTAAATAATGTAAATGTAAATAATAATCTGATAACACTTTCATGAATTGATTTGGCTTCTATTAAGAGAGACACACGACGCAGCTGAGACTCAGACACAGCAGTGCTGCTGCTGGAGGGTTTAAAGACCTCAGTGTCACTGCTGGACTGAGAATCGTCCACCAACCAAAACAACCCAGACAACAGTGTCCTGTGGGTGGCGTCCTGTGTCCACTGATGAAGAACTAGAGAACACAAACTGTGCAGCAGCAGATGAGCTACTGTCTCTGACTTTACATCTACAAGGTGGACCAGCAAGTAGTAGGAGTGTCTAATAGAGTGGACAGTGAGTGGACACAGCACCATGACAGTGTCACTGCAGTGCTGAGAATGACCCACCTCCCTAATAGTACCTGCTCTGTGGTGGTCCTGTGGGGGTCCTGATCATTAAAGAACAGAGTAATGAAGTATATAGAGAATCAGATGAACTATAGTCTGTAGGTGTAGCTCCTGTATGGTCAGTGGAGCTGATTAAATGAACAGTGAGTGTATATACAAAGGAGGGGGTTGTAATGTTATGGGTGATCTGTGTAAGAATGTCATTTTATCTTTATTATTGATCATATCGGACATGGTTCTGATAATATCACACATCTCTATTATACACTGACTGATAGGTAGGAGGCTAATGCAACACACAATGCAAGGAAGCTGAAGAGAGGCTCAAAACCCAAAAGTCCAGAGCAGCTGATCTCATAATCGGCAGCAGCTGGTAACCAAAAACAAGCAAGGAGCGAGCAAGGTCAAACAATTTCACATAATCACGTCATGCCCTTTAGGTTGCGTGCTGATTTCATGATGAACGGACCAAAAGTCTGGTTACCTTGACTTACATTATAATTAAAGTCTCTTCTTTCTCTTGTATCTTCAGAGACATGAGAGTTTGTTTTGACAGCAGCGCCATATCAAACTGACAGCGGATCCTGTTAAATGTCTTAAGAGTTTTCAGAAAACAAGAAACAAGCAATGCCCTACGGGCGAGAGCTGCGCTGCCAAGCGAGAGATTTTTCAAGAAAATACTGACATCTAGTGTGCAAATGGCCTTGAAGTCAGTCACTATTAATAGAACTCAGTGTCGAAACAAGCACTGAACTCTACTATTTTAGAAAAACTTCCCTGCGATTTCATACACAGCAGTGAACAACCAGCGACCCACTTAAGAATATCAACATATTCAGGCACACAGTTATATTATGAGTCTAATATTTTATATAGATAGCATAGAAAGTTATATACATAAAACAAAACAGGAGTTTAATTTTAACTTTAGTTCTAATTTTCACAGTTCAGCTGCAACCACGTACCCTACTCTATGATACAATACACAAAAACTTAGGCTGGCTATGTAGCCCAGGGGGAGCTGCTAACTACAGGGGTTGTTTTCCTCCCTAAGATTACTTTAGCTAACCAGTGCAGCCGAAATAAGCATCAAGCCTGCAACGCTGTGATAAATGAGCTGCTCTTCAAAGCCATGACAAGTGCATCCGGTGATTCACGTAATGCACTCAATTTACTCTGCGACCCAAACAGATAGTTTTATTTCAGGGAGGGTGATTTACTGTATTAAAAATAGAAATCTGCATGTCTTTTAAATAAAGGACATACACTAATAAGCCATAACATTAAAACCACCTCCTTGTTTCTATCCACACTGTCCACTGTATCAGCTCCACTGACCATACAGGAGCTCCACCTACAGACTGTAGTTCATCTGATTCTCTGTATACTTTATTACTCTGTTCTTTAATGATTAGGACCCCCACAGCACCAACACAGAGCAGGTATTATTAGAGAGGTGGGTCATTCTCAGCACTGTTTTGTGCTGGTGTGAGTAGATCAGACACAGCAGGGCACCTCAGTGTCACTACTGGACTGAGAATAGTCCACCAACCAAAACTATCCAGACAGCAGTGTCCTGTGGGTAGCATCCTTGGAACACTGATGAAGGACCAGAAGATGATAAACAGAAACTGTGCAGCAGCAGATGAGCTACTGTCTCTTGACTTCACATCTACAAGGTGGACCAGCAAGTAGTAAGAGTGTCTAATAGAGTGGACAGTGAGTGGACACAGTGTTTAAACACTCTACTCACACCAGCACAACCCACACTAACACTCCACCATCACATCAGCATCACTGCAGTACAGAGAATGATCCACCACCCTAATAGTATCTGCTCTGTGGTGGTCCTGTGGGGGTCCAGATCATTAAAGAACAGAGTAATAAAGTATACAGAGAATCAGATGGACTACAGTCTGTAAGTGGAGCTCCTGTATGGTCAGTGGAGCTGATACAGTGGACAGTGAGTGTAGATACAAGGAGGTGGTTTTAATGCTATGTTTAATGTTAATTATGATTCATAACACTCCCCCCTCCCTCGAATGTGGGTGCGATAAATGAACGTGGGTGTCACATTCTGACTCTGTGTACATACCCGTGCTTGCACATTGAGACCTTTCTATCAGGAATTCTCGGATTTTCTCCACCCAAAGGTAAAGGATGCTCTCGCCAACGTTTTCCCTGCAATGATACAACATACCCAACTCACATGAGAATCCATGCTGCCATGAAATTCATCAACGGTGATATCACTGTATGTGCTTATTAAAAAATGTCTATCATGAACAACAACATCATCATGGCTTTGATCAGCCTTCAGCTTGAGAGCAAGACCAAATGACAGCCGTGACTTTGTGATAATGCATGATAGCGCGCTCCCTCGTGTGTTTTACAGTTTAATTAGTAACTGGATCCTGGATGCTGGTTTAAAGTGGGAGGGGAAAAAAACACAGCTGTGAGAGCTGCTTATACACAGTGGTATGCTTACAGATACAGCTCCTCCAGGCTGTTTGAGAGGTTGACTCTGTCGGGACCTCTCAGCCATCCTGCACTGGAAAAAAAAACAAACATCACTTATTGATACATCGCTGCAAGCGTAGGAGCCCTTCTTTCACAAAGCTGCTATCGATTGCGCTAATTCACAGAGATATTAGTACAGATATATACATATACAAGTCTGAGGCACCTAAGCTGACAGTAAGAACTCCAGATATGATTAAAACAAATGTAAATAATCATACATACAATACAAAGTAACATGAATATCTTATTGTGAGAGAAGTAGATCAGATCTTGATCCAGTGTGAAGAACAAAGTGTAGTTCCAGATTTCTCCTGGACGCCCCAGACATTGTATGAATGTGTTCAGTTCCTTCAGCAGCAAATCTTGATTTAGCTTAATGAAGTACTGAGCAGTTAAAGCAGGTATTAGATGAGATAACTGTAAATATACTATACACATATATATATATATATATATATATATATATATATATATATATATATATATATATATATATATATATATATATATAGTTGCTGTCTAAAGAAAAACAACTCCAAACTGGTATCTTCAAATTGATATGGTTACAGCAGAAGGCAATAAACTGTACTTACTTTCAATGTTCACACATTTTTATTACAAGCAGTTCTGCAGCATCGTTTTGGTCAATTCATCATAAAATGGTCACACAATGTCAAGGACAGCCGCTGTGCTCGAATGAAGTAGGAAAGTAAAACTGAATAATACAGGCATAATGCACTTTCAGCCTCTTATATTCAACAGGTCTTTTACAATGACATTATGCAAATGCACTCTATTCTGATTGGCCGCCCAGTATTTTGCCTCATTTAAAAAGCAGCACAGACTAAAACACTCCTTGTAACTTCAAGCTGAAGGGGAGGGGCTAAACTGCTGAAAGCTGAACGAGTGAAGCTAAACTGCTGAAAGCTGAACGAGTGAAGCTAAACTGCTGAAAGCTGAACGGCTGGAGTTAAACTGCTAAAAGCTGAATGAGTGGAGTTAAACTGCTGAAAGCTGAATGAGTGGAGTTAAACTGCTAAAAGCTGAATGAGTGGAGTTAAACTGGTGAAAGCTGAATGAGTGGAGTTAAACTGGTGAAAGCTGAATGAGTGGAGTTAAACTGCTGAAAGCTGAATGAGTGGAGTTAAACTGCTGAAAGCTGAATGAGTGGAGTTAAACTGCTAAAAGCTGAATGAGTGGAGTTAAACTGGTGAAAGCTGAATGAGTGGAGTTAAACTGCTGAAAGCTGAATGAGTGGAGTTAAACTGGTAAGAGCTGAATGAGTGGAGTTAAACTGGTGAAAGCTGAATGAGTGGAGTTAAACTGCTGAAAGCTGAATGAGTGGAGTTAAACTGCTAAAAGCTGAATGAGTGGAGTATATATATATATATATATATATATATATATATATATATATATATATATATATATATATATATATATATATATATATATAGTTGCTGTCTAAAGAAAAACAACTCCAAACTGGTATCTTCAAATTGATATGGTTACAGCAGAAGGCAATAAACTGTACTTACTTTCAATGTTCACACATTTTTATTACAAGCAGTTCTGCAGCATCGTTTTGGTCAATTCATCATAAAATGGTCACACAATGTCAAGGACAGCCGCTGTGCTCGAATGAAGTAGGAAAGTAAAACTGAATAATACAGGCATAATGCACTTTCAGCCTCTTATATTCAACAGGTCTTTTACAATGACATTATGCAAATGCACTCTATTCTGATTGGCCGCCCAGTATTTTGCCTCATTTAAAAAGCAGCACAGACTAAAACACTCCTTGTAACTTCAAGCTGAAGGGGAGGGGCTAAACTGCTGAAAGCTGAACGAGTGAAGCTAAACTGCTGAAAGCTGAACGAGTGAAGCTAAACTGCTGAAAGCTGAACGGCTGGAGTTAAACTGCTGAAAGCTGAATGAGTGGAGTTAAACTGATAAAAGCTGAATGAGTGGAGTTAAACTGATAAAAGCTGAATGAGTGAAGCTAAACTGCTGAAAGCTGAACAGCTGGAGTTAAACTGCTGAAAGCTGAACGGCTGGAGTTAAACTGCTGAAAGCTGAACGAGTGAAGCTAAACTGGTAAAAGCTGAACGGCTGGAGTTAAACTGCTGAAAGCTGAACGAGTGGAGTTAAACTGCTGAAAGCTGAATGAGTGGAGTTAAACTGGTGAAAGCTGAATGAGTGGAGTTAAACTGCTGAAAGCTGAACAGCTGGAGTTAAACTGCTGAAAGCTGAACGGCTGGAGTTAAACTGCTGAAAGCTGAACGAGTGAAGCTAAACTGGTAAAAGCTGAACGGCTGGAGTTAAACTGCTGAAAGCTGAACGGCTGGAGTTAAACTGCTGAAAGCTGAACGAGTGAAGCTAAACTGCTGAAAGCTGAACGAGTGAAGCTAAACTGCTGAAAGCTGAACGGCTGGAGTTAAACTGCTGAAAGCTGAACGAGTGGAGTTAAACTGGTGAAAGCTGAACGAGTGGAGTTAAACTGCTGAAAGCTGAACGAGTGGAGTTAAACTGGTGAAAGCTGAACGAGTGGAGTTAAACTGCTGAAAGCTGAACGAGTGGAGTTAAACTGCTGAAAGCTGAACGAGTGGAGTTAAACTGGTGAAAGCTGAACGAGTGGAGTTAAACTGCTGAAAGCTGAACGAGTGGAGTTAAACTGCTGAAAGCTGAACGAGTGGAGTTAAACTGCTGAAAGCTGAACGAGTGGAGTTAAACTGGTGAAAGCTGAACGAGTGGAGTTAAACTGGTGAAAGCTGAACGAGTGGAGTTAAACTGCTGAAAGCTGAACGAGTGGAGTTAAACTGCTGAAAGCTGAACGAGTGGAGTTAAACTGCTGAAAGCTGAACGAGTGGAGTTAAACTGCTGAAAGCTGAACGAGTGGAGTTAAACTGCTGAAAGCTGAACGAGTGGAGTTAAACTGGTGAAAGCTGAACGAGTGGAGTTAAACTGCTGAAAGCTGAACGAGTGGAGTTAAACTGGTAAAAGCTGAACGAGTGGAGTTAAACTGGTAAAAGCTGAACGAGTGGAGTTAAACTGCTGAAAGCTGAACGAGTGGAGTTAAACTGCTAAAAGCTGAACGAGTGGAGTTAAACTGCTAAAAGCTGAACGAGTGGAGTTAAACTGGTGAAAGCTGAACGAGTGGAGTTAAACTGGTGAAAGCTGAACGAGTGGAGTTAAACTGCTGAAAGCTGAACGAGTGGAGTTAAACTGGTGAAAGCTGAACGAGTGGAGTTAAACTGGTAAAAGCTGAACGAGTGGAGTTAAACTGCTGAAAGCTGAACGAGTGGAGTTAAACTGGTGAAAGCTGAACGAGTGGAGTTAAACTGGTGAAAGCTGAACGAGTGGAGTTAAACTGGTGAAAGCTGAACGAGTGGAGTTAAACTGGTGAAAGCTGAACGAGTGGAGTTAAACTGGTGAAAGCTGAACGAGTGGAGTTAAACTGCTGAAAGCTGAACGAGTGGAGTTAAACTGGTGAAAGCTGAACGAGTGGAGTTAAACTGGTGAAAGCTGAACGAGTGGAGTTAAACTGGTGAAAGCTGAACGAGTGGAGTTAAACTGGTGAAAGCTGAACGAGTGGAGTTAAACTGGTGAAAGCTGAACGAGTGGAGTTAAACTGCTGAAAGCTGAACGAGTGGAGTTAAACTGCTGAAAGCTGAACGAGTGGAGTTAAACTGCTGAAAGCTGAACGGCTGGAGTTAAACTGCTAAAAGCTGAACGGCTGGAGTTAAACTGCTAAAAGCTGAACGGCTGGAGTTAAACTGCTAAAAGCTGAACGGCTGGAGTTAAACTGCTAAAAGCTGAATGAGTGGAGTTAAACTGCTGAAAGCTGAATGAGTGGAGTTAAACTGCTGAAAGCTGAATGAGTGGAGTTAAACTGGTGAAAGCTGAATGAGTGGAGTTAAACTGGTGAAAGCTGAATGAGTGGAGTTAAACTGCTGAAAGCTGAATGAGTGGAGTTAAACTGGTGAAAGCTGAATGAGTGGAGTTAAACTGCTGAAAGCTGAATGAGTGGAGTTAAACTGGTGAAAGCTGAATGAGTGGAGTTAAACTGGTGAAAGCTGAATGAGTGGAGTTAAACTGGTGAAAGCTGAATGAGTGGAGTTAAACTGCTGAAAGCTGAATGAGTGGAGTTAAACTGGTAAGAGCTGAATGAGTGGAGTTAAACTGGTAAGAGCTGAATGAGTGGAGTTAAACTGCTGAAAGCTGAATGAGTGGAGTTAAACTGGTGAAAGCTGAATGAGTGGAGTTAAACTGCTGAAAGCTGAATGAGTGGAGTTAAACTGGTGAAAGCTGAATGAGTGGAGTTAAACTGGTGAAAGCTGAATGAGTGGAGTTAAACTGGTGAAAGCTGAATGAGTGGAGTTAAACTGCTGAAAGCTGAATGAGTGGAGTTAAACTGCTAAAAGCTGAATGGCTGGAGTTAAACTGGTGAAAGCTGAATGAGTGGAGTATATATATATATATATATATATATATATATATATATATATATATATATATATATATATATATATATATATATATATATATATATATATATAGTTGCTGTCTAAAGAAAAACAACTCCAAACTGGTATCTTCAAATTGATATGGTTACAGCAGAAGGCAATAAACTGTACTTACTTTCAATGTACACACATTTTTATTACAAGCAGTTCTGCAGCATCGTTTTGGTCAATTCATCATAAAATGGTCACACAATGTCAAGGACAGCCGCTGTGCTCGAATGAAGTAGGAAAGTAAAACTGAATAATACAGGCATAATGCACTTTCAGCCTCTTATATTCAACAGGTCTTTTACAATGACATTATGCAAATGCACTCTATTCTGATTGGCCGCCCAGTATTTTGCCTCATTTAAAAAGCAGCACAGACTAAAACACTCCTTGTAACTTCAAGCTGAAGGGGAGGGGCTAAACTGCTGAAAGCTGAACGAGTGAAGCTAAACTGCTGAAAGCTGAACGAGTGAAGCTAAACTGCTGAAAGCTGAACGGCTGGAGTTAAACTGCTGAAAGCTGAATGAGTGGAGTTAAACTGCTGAAAGCTGAATGAGTGGAGTTAAACTGATAAAAGCTGAATGAGTGGAGTTAAACTGGTAAAAGCTGAACGAGTGAAGCTAAACTGCTGAAAGCTGAACAGCTGGAGTTAAACTGCTGAAAGCTGAACGGCTGGAGTTAAACTGCTGAAAGCTGAACGAGTGGAGTTAAACTGCTGAAAGCTTAATGAGTGGAGTTAAACTGGTAAAAGCTGAACGAGTGGAGTTAAACTGGTAAAAGCTGAATGAGTGGAGTTAAACTAGTAAAAGCTGAATGAGTGGAGTTAAACTGCTGAAAGCTGAATGAGTGGAGTTAAACTGGTAAAAGCTGAATGAGTGGAGTTAAACTGGTGAAAGCTGAACGAGTGGAGTTAAACTGCTAAAAGCTGAACGGCTGGAGTTAAACTGCTAAAAGCTGAATGAGTGGAGTTAAACTGCTGAAAGCTGAATGAGTGGAGTTAAACTGCTAAAAGCTGAATGAGTGGAGTTAAACTGGTGAAAGCTGAATGAGTGGAGTTAAACTGGTGAAAGCTGAATGAGTGGAGTTAAACTGCTGAAAGCTGAATGAGTGGAGTTAAACTGGTGAAAGCTGAATGAGTGGAGTTAAACTGCTGAAAGCTGAATGAGTGGAGTTAAACTGGTGAAAGCTGAATGAGTGGAGTTAAACTGGTGAAAGCTGAATGAGTGGAGTTAAACTGGTGAAAGCTGAATGAGTGGAGTTAAACTGCTGAAAGCTGAATGAGTGGAGTTAAACTGGTAAGAGCTGAATGAGTGGAGTTAAACTGGTGAAAGCTGAATGAGTGGAGTTAAACTGCTGAAAGCTGAATGAGTGGAGTTAAACTGGTAAGAGCTGAATGAGTGGAGTTAAACTGCTGAAAGCTGAATGAGTGGAGTTAAACTGCTAAAAGCTGAATGGCTGGAGTTAAACTGGTGAAAGCTGAATGAGTGGAGTATATATATATATATATATATATATATATATATATATATATATATATATATATATATATATATATATATATATATATAGTTGCTGTCTAAAGAAAAACAACTCCAAACTGGTATCTTCAAATTGATATGGTTACAGCAGAAGGCAATAAACTGTACTTACTTTCAATGTTCACACATTTTTATTACAAGCAGTTCTGCAGCATCGTTTTGGTCAATTCATCATAAAATGGTCACACAATGTCAAGGACAGCCGCTGTGCTCGAATGAAGTAGGAAAGTAAAACTGAATAATACAGGCATAATGCACTTTTCCAGCCTCTTATATTCAACAGGTCTTTTACAATGACATTATGCAAATGCACTCTGTTCTGATTGGCCGCCCAGTATTTTGCCTCATTTAAAAAGCAGCACAGACTAAAACACTCCTTGTAACTTCAAGCTGAAGGGGAGGGGCTAAACTGCTGAAAGCTGAACGAGTGAAGCTAAACTGCTGAAAGCTGAACGGCTGGAGTTAAACTGCTGAAAGCTGAACGGCTGGAGTTAAACTGGTAAAAGCTGAACGAGTGGAGTTAAACTGGTAAAAGCTGAACGAGTGGAGTTAAACTGGTAAAAGCTGAATGGCTGGAGTTAAACTGGTAAAAGCTGAATGAGTGGAGTTAAACTGGTAAAAGCTGAATGAGTGGAGTTAAACTGCTGAAAGCTGAACGGCTGGAGTTAAACTGCTGAAAGCTGAACGGCTGGAGCTAAACTGGTAAAAGCTGAATGAGTGGAGTTAAACTGCTGAAAGCTGAACGGCTGGAGTTAAACTGCTGAAAGCTGAACGGCTGGAGTTAAACTGCTGAAAGCTGAACGGCTGGAGTTAAACTGGTAAAAGCTGAACGGCTGGAGCTAAACTGGTAAAAGCTGAACGGCTGGAGTTAAACTGGTAAAAGCTGAACGAGTGGAGTTAAACTGGTAAAAGCTGAACGGCTGGAGTTAAACTGGTAAAAGCTGAACGAGTGGAGTTAAACTGGTAAAAGCTGAATGAGTGGAGTTAAACTGGTAAGAGCTGAATGAGTGGAGTTAAACTGCTGAAAGCTGAATGAGTGGAGCTAAACTGGTAAAAGCTGAATGAGTGGAGTTAAACTGGTGAAAGCTGAACGAGTGGAGTTAAACTGCTGAAAGCTGAACGAGTGGAGTTAAACTGGTAAAAGCTGAACGAGTGGAGTTAAACTGGTAAAAGCTGAACGAGTGGAGTTAAACTGATAAGAGCTGAATGAGTGGAGTTAAACTGGTAAAAGCTGAATAAGTGGAGTTAAACTGGTAAAAGCTGAATGAGTGGAGTTAAACTGGTAAAAGCTGAATAGGTGAATATGTAAATATGTTTGATTTTTTATGACCTTTTATGAATATGCTGATTTAGTTTTTACCAATGTTTACATACTACAAACTATGTAGGCCCTTTAATGTGCCCACAAATCTTTTAAAAGTGATCAGTCACTGAGACACTCTTATGTAGGCCTGGATCAGATACACACTTGATCCACAAGAACGGTCAGATTTAAGAATTCATGTGTTTTGTTTCTCCACTGCAGCAGCTGCATTAAAGCAGGGCTCATCAATCTTGTCTGTGAAAGACCGGTATAACAGCAGGTTTATTCCAAGCAGGTGTACTCCTCCTATAACTAATCAATAAAAACCGACTGATTAAACAGGTGCAATCAGGTGTGCATCTACAGACTGGAATGAAAAACTGCAGCCACACTGCCCCTTTATAGATGACCCATCCATACAGCTTTTCTCTCTCCCTAATCTTTAACAGCAAAGAGCGAACCCGAGCTAATGATCTTTGTGCGACCTCAGTCCCTGTTGTTGTACAACACATCAAACCTATAATCTAATATTGATCTATATATTAAGTATTATTTGACCTCTCTTTTTTTGTGCACCAAATGTCATTTCTTTTAAACTATTATTTATTTGACCAGAACACAATATTAGAACAAACACAGACAAGGTTAAAATAATAAGATCAATATTGTTGCTATTTCTAAAACTCTCCTGTTCACAGTGATATTGAATGGAACCAGACGTCCACCTCTAAAAGCTTATTACATGAGATGGTTATGACTACTCATGTCTAGTTGTATGTCTTGAAGTGTATTATAATCCATATATGGGAATCTATTAATGGTGGAGGGGTGTTGTAAGACAAAATAGTGCCTAAAGTCAGAAGACAAGTGTGGGTTCACTGATGGTTTGGATAGTAAATAAAACGTCTATATATTTGTGTTGTAGAAATGGTGAACTCTGGGTTCCATCCCCACCACTGTAGAGAAACCAGAGTCTGTACGTTTCACATCAAACTACCCAGAATGGCTTACACTAAATCAGATGTGCTGGTTGTGGATTTGAACAACTACTTTTTTTGGTACACAGAAAAACAGCTATTGACATGACATATGCTTTAAAGATTGACTTTAGGTTAGTCAATCACAAGTATTTGGGATGATCACAGTTACCTAAGACTACAAGAACTTTCCACAAAGAGTGTTGAGACTATGCTGACCTGTTTAGAGGGCAGTGCTGGTGTATCAGCTGTAGCTACAGTAGTGTAGTATATCTCTCTGCCTTGTACGCCAGTATTAGCTATTTATCAAACATGTTCATCAAGCAATGCTCTGGCTTATAATTTAATAGTGATATGTAACAAACAATCAAATTGTTAGTGGCCAATATTTAATCGCTAATTAATTAAATACTGAATATCAGTCCATGATTTCTATATTGTGCAAGACTGACAGAGATGGGAAACTTATATCTGTAGCAAAAGCAACAGCACTGATTCACAGATGTCTACTGTGTTAACTGAAGTGAACTGCACTTACTTGATTTGGTATATTGGAGGTGCGGAACTTGGGTAGTCTTCTGGAAGTATGATCTCAGCAAAAAAAGAATAAGAGTAAAAATAAGCAACAACAACGACAACAATAATAACAACATGATGACCATTTCAAAAACCATAAAACTCAGACCTGCTATTAGTTTGCTGGAAAAGCTCAATAGCTTGCTTTTTGAAGTTAGCTTCTAATTCAAATTCCTCGTTCGACCTTAAATGGTGGAAAAAAAGCACAGACCAGCATGCAATCCTGGTACTGGTTGAGCTGGTCAGCTATCTAGATCACTCTGCTGACCAGTATACCAGCATCTAAAACAAAACAGTATGTTGGTCTGCACTGTTTCTCTAGCTGGGATGTACTGACAGAACTGAAGAGCACTAAAACAAATCAACTGTATTACTACAGAGGCTACTGTAAAACCTTCTGTTCTTTTCTCTTCAGTCATAGCACTGTGTATTGGCAAGAACGTGGCGATACGATAGGTATTGTGATACAGCGGTCACGATTCAATATATCGCGATATATTGTGATACTGCAAGCAAAGATATATATTGCAATTTGTCAAATCCTACTATTAAAACACACCACTGTATGAACAGGTTTGTCAATGCTTACAATAGCATTGCACCCTTGTGCTGCTTGTTAATGTTGGAGTGGAGCTGAAAATGGATTACAACACTGACATCTAGTGGTCAGAGGTTTAAACACAACACACAATGATTCACTGTCTGTCAGGAATCTGTGTATCGATACTGTGATTTTGAGAATCGATACAGTATCACTAAACATAATATCCCGATATTCGATATTTTCTTACACTCCTATTCAGTCATATGTCCCTTTATGAATTAATTCATAAGTTTCTTAATGAATTGAATTGGTGGATTATAGTGATATATATATATATATATATATATATATATATATATATATATATATATATATATATATATATATATATATATATATATAATTTATTATTATTTATTTATTTTTGCTTACATTATAAAGAAGAAGAAGAAGCTAACTTCAGCCACGTCTTTCTTCAGGTTTAAGCCCAATAACGGATCCAGATTCAGACTAAAATGTGTATCTGATCCACGTACCTGCAGGCAGGCAGAGCGTCTGGGCTCATTAATGTCATCTGATATTCTGATGCAGAAAATTCTGGCCGCCTCGTCAATCACACACCACTCCTCACCGTATATGGCAGAGAGAGCTTCAATCTCCTCAACCTGTGAGAATTACAGCAAAACACAAACACACACAACTTTCTCAGCTCGACTCCAGTCACTGACCCACAAATAAACCTCCAACCCAGCGAAACCCTCAGCTGTACCAGCCCACCTGTGACTGCAGGTCCCCCGAACCGTCCAGACCAGCGTCCATTTACTTACAGCTCATCTCTGACTGGAAACACTGGTTTAAATATCCTGTTACGGAATAAACAGACAATAAACTGAACTAATGTCGTATTTGTAACTTTGTTCTCTTCTTATGTTTGTACAGACTTCACATATGAGATCGTTTCCGGGGTTAAAGTTGAGCTCCGTCACATGGTCTTAAAAACCCACGACTAGAGATTATTATTATTATTGTTGTTGTTGTTGTTGTTGTTGTTGTTTTATATAGAAAATGATAAAAAAAAACTACAAATAGTAAAATATATTTTTTATTTTAGCTTTTTTTGCTAATACAAAAGTGACTATAAACCACCAATTCGATTTAGTGCTCTTCAGTCCTGTCAGTACATCCCAGCTAGAAGAAGCAGTGCAGACCAATACTGGTGTGTTTTGGATGCTGGTATACTGGTCAACAGCATGATCCAGGTGGCTAACCAGTTTAACCAGTCTGTCCTTTCTTTTCCAGCAGAGATGCATAAAATAATGAATCAATAATTCAGACTTTGTCAAAGTAGTTTTTTAAAACATGCCTAAATATAAAATGATGTAATAGAATGATATGAAAAATGAAGCATATGCATATATATATATATATATATATATATATGTATATATATATATATATACACACTATTAGGGAGAGGCGGATCTTTCTCAGCACTGCACTAACACACTGACACTGACCACTGACAGGATGGTCATAGACTCAGTCATAGACTGCCTCAGTCAGAGACTGCCTCAGTCATAGACTGCCTCTACCTGTGCAGCTTCTAAAGCTTTGCTATCCATATTTCAAACAGAGACTCTTTTCTTTGGCATATATTTTTTATTAAACTGTAAATACTGTTTGACCAGAGGAGGACGGGTCTCCCCTTGTGAGTCTGATTCCTCCCAAAGTTTCTTCCTCCAGTTAAGGGAGTTTTTCCTCACCACTGTTGCCTCTGGCTTGCTCACTGGGGGGTATATGTTGTAACTGTCTGTTTTCAAAACTCTGTAAAGTTGCTTTGAGACAACATTGTTGTAAAATGTGCTATATAAATAAACTTGACTTGTTAATGTGTGTTGCGCAGTGTGTTGTTGGGTATATCAGACACAACAGCGCTGCTGGACTACAGTCTGCATCTATATGATAGGTGGAGGATATAAAATAGACAAATGAGTGCAGAAAAAATAGGTGTTCCTAATCAAATGTTCAAGGAATATGTGTATGTATGTCATGTTTAGATTTGTTACCCTGTTTTTTTAAATGGTCAGGACCCCCACAGGACCACCACAGAGCAGTTATAATTTGGTCATCCTTTAATCTTTCATCAGGATACTGCCCACTGTTGTCTGGGTAGTTTAGGTTGGTAAACGATTCTTAGTCCATTTAAAAAACTCCAGCAAAACTGCTGTGTCTGATCCACTCATACCAGCACACCATACTCTAACACACCACCATCATGTCAGTGTCACAGCAGTGCTGAGAATGACCCCCACCCAAATAATAAATACTCTGTGGTGGCCCTGTGGGGGTCCTAAAACGTTAAAGAACGGGGTAACAAAATATACAGAGAAACAGATGAGCTACAGTCTGTAATTATAGAACAATAAGCCAATAAAATGGACAATGAGTGTAGAAACAAGTTTTAATGTTTTAATGTCATGTCTGATCTATATATATATATATGAAAGAGAGGAAATATAATTTCTACAATAAGACTTTTACTCATTGCGTTACACATACACTTTATATATGGAAATCATGTTTTCCCATGTGAGTGAATTATCACGTGACGGTGTTATATATGATACATACATATATCTTCGTGTTATGTTTAAGAAATAAGCCAAACCCCAATACTATCCAATCAGAAGGAAGTATGCAAAACAGTGGCGTCTCGGCCAATGGAAATAAGGCGGGTTATGAATAATTAACGAAATGCCAATGTTTTTCTACTTCAGGCGTTGAGAGGGAAAAACTATTAAAGCTGCGTTTTAAGCTGAAGGTTGGAAATAATGGCGACGGCTATTTACCTCGAACACTACCTTGACAGTGAGTAATAAGAAGTATATGCGACAGTTGTTTAGTCGTTCAGGCGAGTCTGGTACCGAGCTGGTTTTGGCGGCCTGATGGGCTGCTTGTAGTGGCGCAAGCGAGTTAGGTTAACTAGCTAAGCTAATCTCCGCTAGCCTACCAACTAACGTCGGACAGGCAGAATCGGAAAGTACTAAGTGTTTCTGGATATTTAACAGTCTTTTATATGCCTCGTCAACACTGAGGAACTTTCTAGACCCTGGATTATATCCTCCGACTATGATTACATAGTTTTAAACTTAAGCCTTGGAATTAGAACGGCTAGCCTGATAGCTAGCTGTTTGCTAGCATAGCTATCGCGCTAATGGTTAGATAACGTTACCCGGCCTAGCTTAGCTGTAGTTAAAGTTTCGTACTGTTTCTTGAAACTTTCGTCAAATCGTGTCATTTTACCTCTTTTTTTAAACTTAATTTCACAATTAATACACCAAATGTACGTTATCAAGAGAAAAAATGTTGTTAGCTGTTTATAATAAGTACGCTTGCTGCTGTTACCACAGTTATTCCGGTTTAGCTGATATGAATGTTTAAGATAACCTTGCAATAAAAATATTGTAAGGCTCACGTTAAATCTTTAGCAATACCACATTCAACAAGAAGTTTTAGAACTAGTAGACGGTCTGTGAGGGAGTTGTCTATCTAACTCTGGGTTAAGAGGCGGTAAGAGGAGAGAGAGAAGCTTCCTATGTTAGTTGGATTTCATAAAAGTTCTAGAAATTGGGCTTCATTTTTAGAGAAGTGCAGAATAAGTTACTTTAACCTCCTACTGGAGTTTAAGGGCTGTTACGCAATGCGATAGTGACTCAGTTAAAAGGGAAAGTTTCTCAAAGTCAGTTTTAGTAAGTTAACATAACTAATAGCGTTGAGTTCCCCCTGGAACTGCAGTGGAACTGTCATCCAGTATCTGTCACTGTAGGGGACGGAAGTTTGTTCCGCTGTTATCTTCTGTGTTTGATGCACTGTTTTGGTCTTAAATAGAAAGAGAAGTCTCAGATGTCAGAGGTGTAGTCAGCCACAAAGCAACGCAGATGCTGGCACCACTGAAACATAACAGAACAAAAGAATTCATTAATTAAAATGGTAGAAATGCACAGATAATAAAAAATGTAAGGAAAGTTTAGCAGAGAAGTGATTCTTTTATGGTAAGGGATCCATAAAAAACTTTAAAAAATAAATTATGTGCTGGCATTTAAATTTTTCGCACACATGCACAAAAAACAGTGGCCTGGTTAGAATTTAGAACTCTTTGCAATTAGTGTTTGCATGCACTTAATTCATCCATACAGTGAAACTCCCACATGAACACACACACACACACTAGGGGACAGTGTGCACACTTGCTCAGAGTGGTGGGCAACCCTATCTACAGCTTTCTCAAGGGCACTTCATTTGTGTGCTGTTGCTTCATGGGTTTAAACCGGCGGCCTTCTGGTCACAAGGCCAGTGACATAAACCTCCAGCCCACAACTGCTCAACATTAACACGTTACCATGAATCCAAAAAAGTGCCACATTGAAAGTAAAAGATAACTAGATGATAAATAGCCCTTATATTGTGAGCCAAAACTTTTATTCAAGCATATAATGTAGTACGTAGACACTGTTAAAGTATTTTGGTCCTGTTTACGCTGACAGCTCAAATTCAACCCAATAGAAGTTTTGACATATCGAAATTGGTTTTTGATAGTCAGGATAGCAAAAAAAAATCCACACAAGTCTACCTTTTCCCTACAAATCAGAATCAGACCACATTTAGAGGTGGTTTGAAATATAATTCATAACAGATTTTTACTGCTGGCTGCTCGAATCAGATCTCAGAGTGTTTTTACGCCATTTACAGCACAACCAAAAGCGGTGATGTCAGAGTGATTGTTCTGCATCTGCTTTTGAGATCACCAGTATAGCTGCGTAGTTACTAGGGCTTACATAGTTGCCACAGCAGTCCATGCTTGGTAAGATTGGTGATGTCCAGACACAAATAATGGTGTGGACGGTTGTTTTAAAGGAACTGACTTGAGAAACAAATCTGATTAGCCTGCAGTCTGAACACAGCCTTAGCGTATTTGAATCTGGGCTCCTTTCTGGATGTGGCAGAATACAGCCAATAAGAACAGTGGTTGTTTACATTATTGTAGATATATAAAATAAAAAAATATTTGAAAAAAAAATTAACTGTATCAATCCATAGGAAACCAAAGAAGGTGAAAAATGGTGATGTTAAAATGAATTATGACTGTTAAGTGCATAAACTCAAATAGGTAACACAGTATGTTGAGATTTTGGTATAAGTGTAGCAGCAACATCATTAATGCAGTTGCCTAGCTCATGTTATTTTCCTCATAAGTCATATAAAACAATAAATTGGTTCATTTCTGATTGGTTTCGAAAAACAAATATGCCAGATATGAATAGGTCAGTCTACTAAAAGTATATGAGTAAAATGTAGATTACTGTCCTCATTAATATACTAGAGTTCTGTAACTGGATACGTTCTACTTTTATTGGTTTGTTGTATTGGCTGTACCTCACGATGTGCATAAGCTAAAGGAAAATCTACTGTACTTTCATCAGTGTTAACAGTTTTAACATAATGAGAAATGCATTTCATCACCTCAGGCATTGAAAACCTGCCATGTGAACTTCAGAGAAACTTCACCCTGATGCGAGAGCTGGACAACAGGACGGAGGGTAAGTCAGTGGTCATGTGACACATAATCTACTTCATTCTGAGAATCTATTTGTTTTTGAACAACCTTTTGTTTGTTTTTTTCTTCGCCCATGTTAGAAAAGAAAGGTGAGATCGATAAGCTGGCGGAGGAGTACATCACAAATGTGCGTAACCTTGCATCCGAGCAGAGGATGGAGCACCTGCAGAAGATCCAGAGCGCCTACAGCAAGTGTAAAGAATACAGCGATGACAAAGTGCAGCTTGCCATGCAGACATATGAAATGGTTAGTGCGTCCCTTGCCAAAGCAGCTCTTATAAGATCTATGATGAGGATGATTTTATTAAAGTATTGATTTCATCAATGCCTTTTAGGTTGACAAGCACATCCGGAGGCTGGACGCAGACCTGGCACGCTTTGAGAATGAGCTAAAGGAGAAACTTGATGTCGGAGGCTATGAGAGTCCAGACAGTAGAGCTCTCAAAAGTAAGACCTGGAATTGGCTACAGTGTCTTGCTTTCTTGGAGATACTGTGGCATGAAATCTTGCGTCACTTATTGCCCAAACTGGGATCAGCCTTGGTCGTTTAGACGGTGCATAGCATATTTTAGCAACATGTCAGACACTTTGAATCAAAAAACCACCGATGTGCAGCGATGTGGGATTCACTTCTGTCAGTCAGAGTTTTTTTTTTTTTCTTCTCTCTCTTTCCATGGTGAACGCCACAAATTAGATCAGCTCTTCTCGGTGTTATGATGAAGCTGAAAAATGAGATGTGCAAATTCTTCCCCAAAAAGCAGTTCAGTTAAGCTTGACTTGAGAGAGACTTTGCAATTTAATTTCTCAACAGCTTGCATTTTTGCTACCACTAATGACTGGGTCGCTGAAGTCTTGGCATTGAATAATGCTGCGATAGTCTCTCATTTTATCTTAGCCTGTCATAATATTGTTGAAGCCTGATTGCTTCTGCCAGGACAATAGCATTGAGAAAGTGTGTGCGTACATGAAGTGACTGTCTTTTCATAGTAAAAAGATTAAGATATTGATAATTTTGTGTTTTATTATTTTAACAGAAGGTGGTGGAAGAGGGCTGAAGGAGAAGCGAGGACCCAAAGGCAGAGGAAGAAAATGCTCAGATGATGACTCACCCCGAAAGAAAAAAATGAAAAACAGGTTAATATTGAGACGTTTTCCTGTTCTGTGGTACATAAGGCTCGTCTGTGTTTCCCTGTTGAGTGTATTAATGAGCTGGTTATTTTCTTTGCCTTTAACAATTTAACATTTATGTTTTTTGGGGTACCTATTTCCAGATCTGAGGGCAAGATTTGATTCTTAGTAGTTTGTGTTAAAGTCCTGAATCTGCAGGGCTCAAATTCTGTACTGGTCGGCTTAGATAAATGTTTATACACAGGGCTTTTCAGTGGCTACTATGACATATGGCAGCCTTCCTACCCCTTTACTCTGATGGTCAGCACTAGGCATATAAGTTATTGTTATTTTTAGTTTCCAGGAAAGATGGTTTGAACTGCAATGCTCTAGTTCAAGTGTTTCAATCATTTAAATATACTTATGTTTAAATCTACTTGCATGTACCTTTATGATTGTGATATTAACAGGGTGGTAAATTAATTATTTTATTTTATCTTTCTCTCTCTCTCTTTCTCTTTTCCCCCCACTAGCCCTGAATTCTCTGAATCGCTCTTACCCGTGCACCCATCAGATGTGTTAGACATGCCAGTAGATCCCAATGAGCCCACATACTGTTTGTGCCATCAAGTGTCATATGGAGAAATGATTGGCTGTGACAACCCAGACGTAAGCCTTGTTTATTACATACATATTTATTTATTTATTTATTTATTTATTTTGTTTATTGTGTACAAAGATAAAAGTAATTATAAAAAATAGAGGGGTTTAGAAATGCTGTGTGTGTGGAACGAAAACAACCGTCAGCCAAAAGATTCAGTGCCCCAACACCAGTTCTGGATTACGTATGGACTGTGATTCATTTTCACTGAGAGCTGGTGATTTCCACCAACAGCCTGAACATTAGTGACACAAAGTGGGCGGAGTCAGCTCCATCACACAGCGGAATTTGACCTCCGCGTTTAACCCATCCGTGCAGTGAAAAACATACTAGTGAACATGCACACTAGGGAGCAGGAGCAGGGTTAGGTGCCTTGCTCAAGGGCACTTCAGTCATGGCCTGTTGGTCCAGGGGATCAAACCAGCAACCTTCTGGTCACAAGACTGGATCACTAACCTTCAGCCCACGACTGCCCCAAGATAAGTGTTCAAATAAGCAGCAGAATGATCTGGTGATTTCTAATAGGAATTGAGCATTGAGCAGTCTGGTACACACATTATCTCTATTTTTGGCTCCTAGATATTTGTTCCTACTAGAGATCGGGGGGTGTTGGTGCTTTTACTGGAAACAGATCTAAGTTGCAAAAGCTCAACACACTGACTGCACAGATAGTGATGCACTACACAGAGATTTCTCCTTATGAGACCACATCTGTGTCAGTGAAACCACTCCAACTAACAATCCGCTCGAGCTCAAAACGCCTACAGGCAGTGAGTGACTAGCTCTTTGGGTGACGAGGCAAAAAGTCACTGCCTGTGTGAACACAAGGAAACGGAGGCACAGCTAGAACGAAGCCTTGTTGCACAAGAACTGTCTCACTTGAAGAAAATTCCACCAATGAAACAAAAGAAATCTGTATATTTAAACAGAGTGGCTTGTTTTGAAATGCTCGTTTTGTGGAAACCTGTAAACTCAGAATTTTTGTGGTAGAAACTACACATCTGGCCTCTAGACACTAACAATGCCTTACAGATGGTTGTTATACAAAATGGTTACGAATAGGCTGCCTGATACCATTCAGGCTGTACTAAGGTAGAAAGAGTCTTTTTCCAGCCTTTCCACTGTTTTTACCTTTTATCAGTGTTACATATAAAAGCTGTTTGAATAGTAGAAATAATTTTTTGACATGCATTTTGGATCCCTGGTTTCTGTTGCCACTATTGTAACGAAGTGTCTATAAAAATCTGTTTTCACAGCTCTGAATGATTTGTTTATATTGTAATGTTGGCATCATAATAAATTCCCCTTTAGGCACAAACACTATTTAGCACAGGAGGCAAATTTTCCTCTGTGTCAAAAGTGCTGTTCTCACTTCTCTTCTTTCTGTTATTATGAATAGTGCCCAATCGAGTGGTTTCACTTCGCTTGTGTGGACCTTACGACAAAACCCAAGGGGAAGTGGTAAGTCATGATTATGGTGAATTTGGAATTTGCAGTGAAGATAACTGAATACAGCAGCTTTGATGAGACACTAACGCACTACTCGTTTCCTAGGTTTTGTCCGCGGTGCACCCAGGATCGGAAGAAAAAATAAAATTTCGAACTATATGACTTTTATACATAAGTATATATATGTTATTTTGTCTATGTGGTATAATAGGATATGTACAGTATAAAAATATTACTTTCTATATGACTGATAAAGGAAAAGAGGGTCACAAAATGAAACAATTTATTTTTTGATGTACTTGAAATGTGTCTTTTTTTTCTTTTCTTTTTTTGTTCATTCTGAAGCTGAATCATGTGTGGCAAGTAATCTGGTATCTTATTTCATGCGTTGAATTTTTATGGCGAACGTGTCTATGTATGTATATCCCCTTCTACTGAAAGAGTAGCGTAGGCTTTCTTGCTATATGAACTCCAAGCACCAAATCTATTACTCTTGTAATTTTTTAAATTTTTTTTTAAATTTTTTTTTTTTTTATTTGACTCATTTACACTTTGTTATTACTGCTGCGCAAAATATTCATGACAAGGCTGAGGCCTTATTTGTAGTTATAAGCATTTTTCTTTAACGTATATGTCAAAGATGCCAAGTGCAGCTGTCCTGCTGGATGTAGGGTTGTTATTTTATTTTATTTTTCTTGTTTTTTAAGGAAAACGAAAAGAGGTTTTCTTTTTACTTGCACTATGAAGTGACTACTCCGTCCGGGTGAACAGCAGCTCATCCGATCGAAAAGATACACAGCGTTTTGCTAACTTACAAACCTTTTTTTTTTTTGTGTCCATCTCTGAATGTATATTAATAGTAATAACAATGTTTTGGCAGTATCTGCCACCTTCTCTAGCAGCTTCGATGCACTTTCATTAGACGTCAATGGATTTAGCACCACAACCGAGGCCTGTATTCGTCGAAGCATCTCAGAGTTGAAGTGGTGACCCCGGATCAGTGGCTCCTCATGTTCGTTAAGAATAGTCTCATGTTTCCATACTCTCCTAGGGTATGGTGATTATGCCACTAATGGAGTGCTCTTCAGTGAAGTAGGGGACCAAAAGAGAAACACCAAAGATTGGAAACCTGAAAGTGATCAGGATTGGCTTTACCACAGTAGAGCGAAATCATCTGCAATAGATTATATCTGTTCTGTGCTCGTTTGTATTAATCTGTCCGATTCTAAATTGCATATCGTTCTAAAACAGCTGATCTCTGGTTACTACTCTTCTGAGATGCTTCATGAATTTGTTGAATGATTTCGGCAGGTGGCCCCCTTTTGTGGCCCGTTGCTTTTGATGAGATCTAGAGGAGCAGGACTCTCATGCCATTTGTGACCAGTTGCTGTAAATGAATAAAAAAAAATATATATATATATAAATATATATACATAAACCAATATTAAGAGGTGGCACAAACATACAAGTGGATCTACCAAAGTGAGATTAGGTGGTGTTAGCGCTGATGTATGCTACACTGCTGTTGTATTACCTTGTAATGCCTGATTTTATTGTGATACATATGGAATTGCATATATGTTGTACTGCGACTACATAACTGCTGGCCTTGCATGGCCCCCCTCTCATCCCTACACAGACCTATTACTGACAGTCAGAAGCTACCATTAAAAAAAATGCATCTTGCAATAAGCAGGTAGAGCGACAATCAAAAATCATCAATTGCTCTTTTCTTTCAGTTCCTCATAATATGGACGTGAACTATAGAGAACCAAACATCTACTGTGAAATGATTTCATATATTTAACAATGTTCCTTGTTATGTGGGCTAGTTGTTCAGTACAGATTTTCTTAAATAAATATTTAGCAATATTCCTACAACATGTACGGTGTCATCTGTAGACTCTATTCGAGTAATGGATAGGCTTTCACATGTATCCATATAACTTGAAGGGGAACTCCACATTTTACATAAATTCAGGATAATTCAGTGTATGAGATGTAAACGGTGCGTTGGTGTCTATCTGCTATAGAGAAACCTCAGACAGATTGTTCATAGGGTAGTGTTACATCAATTTATTTTAATACATTTATGCCTCAGGGGCACATCTAAGGCAAAACAGTCCCCAAAAAAAAGATTTATGGTTATTGTACCACCATCAACATTATATATAACACAGCAGAAAAGCATGTGCAGGTTCACTGGTGGTTTTGGATTGTAATTGAAATGGCTATATTTGTGCTGTCGACATGGCGGTCTCTGGTTTCATTTACTGTAAAGAATATCTAAAAGTTTATCTACCATGAGCCACATTAAAACCACTTTAGGTTAATCTGTTTATGTCACAGGGACTAAACTATTCAGGAATTTTGAAAATTTGGTGAAAGCCCCCTTTGAGTTAAAAGGCTAAACAAGAGGAGAGCTAAAGGACGTTACTGTTGGCCAAACCTCTACATGGTCAACAACTCCCCTGGGCTCATATTTATCAAACCTCTCAGAGTACAAATACTGATATGGGCTCAGTTTACGCCCTCCATATAACCCTGAATAGGACTATATGGACTGATACGCTCTGATCTTAGCTCAGTGTTGTTATTCTGACGCATGTAATAGATATGGACCCTGGATTTCACATCAGAGTCATCCTCCAGTGGGCTGAGGTGGTTTCTGGAATCGCTTCTGACTCAAGGATGCTGATGGTCATTTGATTTGGTAGATGTCATTGCTAAAAAAGAGTAAAAGGCTTTGAGTCTGTGCCTTTTTCTTGGTCTGATGAACAAGTCTGTGGGCCATTAAAAGCCATCGTCTGACTGGTCTTCATCCCAGCTGCAGGTTTCTCGTACACTGTGCTCAGGAAACTCCACCTCAAGGTCATACACAAAGTCTGGATCGTCCTTGTGGCGGCGGTTGCGCTCAAACAGCACGTCCATCTGGGCCTTCCTGCGACTCAGCTCTTCATCGCTGAGCTTGTTGAGATCTTCTTCATGTGGGTGAGGGCCCCGCTGTGCTGCCAGGCTCTCCTCTATGCTGAGACCCTGCAAGTGGTCACGGAGGACCGTGTGTAGTCTCTCCAGTTGCGCCAGAGGTACAGATTCCAGGTACAGACAATGGCGGGTGTGGTGCTTCAGTCTCTCTGCAGCCCTGCTGCAGTCTGGAGGAGACAGTCAGTATCAGTCAGCAAATATACTTAGAAAACACTAGTAAATAAAATTAAGGAGTGTCTGGAATCTCAGAAGAACAACAAACCTGAATACTTCGAGAAGTTCCTCACTGGTATCACTCTCTTACGGATGTTTCTTCCATCTCCATTTTCATATATGACAATAATTGAAGGAGGATCAAACTTGACACCACATTGCTTTGCCTTTATGGACATCATGTATTGTTTACCTGTAATGAAAGAAGAGTCATGTTTCTAGTATAATTACAAGCAGTTGGTCCAACTAAAGGTTAAACCCAATGCTAGTCCTTTTTTTCTGCTCTTAAATGAACATGTAGACATAATTCAGAGTCATTTGAAGTGAAATGCCTTATCCTAGATGAACCTGCCATGATAGGATTGTTTACAGTAGTGGTGATAGGAACCAGACGTCTGAGAATTTCTAAAAGCTTCCCTACAGCAAGTTACACAGTGTAAGTCACTGTTTTATGATCATTTTGACATTTTGGCCTAAAACCTGTATTTGAAAAGCCACAGGGGTACATGCAGGTTGCTGATATGTCACAATTTTACCATCATCATCACTACATATAAAAGCTCAGAAGATGTGGAGGTTATCTGTTATGTTATCGTGGATAGCAAATAAACATTTTGCAAGTTTTGAGGCAAGGTTTTATCCCAAAACATATTTTAAAAAGTCATTCAATTCAGAGTGACACATGAAGGGCACTATGAGGCAAAATAAGCCCCCAAGAAAATGTATTTGTACAGATGTAACACCGTTTTTACCATCATAACCATCACATATAAAAGTTGTAGGTTCAGTGGAGGGTTTGATAGTGAATAAAATGTCTATATTGGTGTTATAGGCCATTTGATCACTGGATCCCATCAACACCAGTGTAAAGAAAGCAGAGTCAGCAAGTATATTTACAACAAACCATTTCACATCAAACCAGTCTGAATGAGGGGCACATGTAGGGCGCTGTGAGGCAAAATAGGCCCCCAAAGAAAATGTATTTTTACAGGTTTACCAGCATAACATCACATATAAAAACTCTAGTTACTGGTGGTTTTTGATAGTTAATAAAATGGTTTTATTTGTGTAATAGACACGGTGATCACCACCAGGGTAAAGAAATTAGTCCAAGTTTCTCTACAAATGAACCACATCACATCAAATCATTCCGAGTGACTCTGTTTACATCTCAAAGACTAAATGATACAGTTTTTTGGTGGAATTCCCCTTTAAAGAAGCTCTGCAAACACATAACTGGACCTAATCGACGGTTTATCTGTTTATTAAAAGCCCAGATAAGAGAAACAGGATCAATATTAACTTCACTCGGCAGCTAGTCAACGCTTAAATCTCATTCTGGCACTCAACGCTGTACATTCTGCAGCTTTACATACTTACATTTGCTCCAAAACGTGTGATCGTACGCGATTAATCGTTCAAATGTTATTTAAAAAACAGAGAATAAAACATTTGTTTACGAATCGCGACTTTCTCTTCTTCACTAAGCAACCGCGACGCTGCAGAGCAAACAGTCGCCGCAGCGCCCCCTACCGTCCCGCGCTGGCCACATACGGAAACACACCGCCGAATATAAACACTATCATAGAATGAGTTTAGCATGTTAATTTCATATCTTGCTGTCAGCCTTTTCTGTTTGATTCCTCGCGGAGAATCACAGGAAGGTAAGAAGATCGTCCAAGAACTAATCTGAGAAAACAGGGAGACAGTAAAGCTGAAATATCCTGCGTTATCTCTGCTGTCCCTGCTGCTGTTAGCCGCTCAGCTAACGTTAGCTATCCGCTCTCTGCTGATCCTCCTCCTGTTCTTCTTTCAGATGAGGTCTTCTGTGGTCCAGCACCTGCATGGTTTGAGTCAGTGGACATGTCGGTGGACATTGGCAAAACAGGGTTCCACAGGTAACAACCCGAGTTCAGTCATTTTCAGGCAGTGTGTGGAAAATGACCTGTAATAAGTGTTACAGCAGCAAAGGGATAGCAAGGCACACTGTACAAACAATGGATAAATAAACAGTACAGTATATACAATATAAATAATAAAAGTCATAAACTCTGAAGAATGTTATTGACAGATAATTGCAAACTAACTACAGATAATTGCACATTAACTCTTAATTGTTAGGTTATGTTTAAGTATGTGTATGTGGTAAGCAGTGCTGGTTGTAGAGTCTAACAGCAGCTGGAAGGAAGACCTGTGAAACTGCTCCTTCACACACTTTGGGTGAAGCAGCCTGTTTCTAAAGGAGATGCCCAGTGCTGCCAGAGCCTCATGCATTGGGTGGGAGTCATTCTCCAGCATGGATGCCAGCTTGGCTACCATCTTCCTGTCCCCCACCACCTGCACTGGGTTTAAGGGGCTTTCCAAGACAGAGCCGGCCATCTTTATGAGTTTGTTCAGTCTCTTCAGACCACTCCATAAAGTTCTCAGGAGTGCTCCCTGCACTCAAATGACCTCATTCTCCTCAGTAGGTAGAGTCCGCTCTGGCTTTTTTGTAAAGTGCAGTAATGATAACTGACCAGTCCAGTTAGTTGTTTAGGTGAACACCCAGATACTTACAAGGGTCCCCTCACTCCATGTCCATTCCTTCGATGTTTACTAATGACAGTCAGTACAGGTGGACTTTCAAGTATCACACCTGAGAGCTGGTTGTCTGTCAAAAGTGCTAAGTAAGACTACACTACAAGATAAAAGTCTGGCAATACATGTTTATCTCTAACATAATTCATATTTTTTTATTGCAAGTGTGAAGGATATGCTGTAATATTATAATTAGGTATGCACTGATTTGATCTTCAGTATCAGTATTCAGTATCAGTGGCCAAAATCACTGAACTGTGTGCGAAAAAGTCATGGCACTGGCATTGCCACATACTCTTGTGATATCAATTAAAGTGATATTGAGTCACCTATAATTACAATGACATAATTTGCCGAATCAATACATCCATTAAATGAAAAATGAAACATGTGAAAACATACCTAATTGTTTTTTGTGTTTATGTTTAGTTGCATTCATTGGCTGGTTTAGTGCATCCAGACAAATGTATTATTATATAAATGTATTATTAACAGAGGAAATTATTTATTATTTAATAAAAGGTATTGGGTTATATCAGTATCAGCATATACTCAAGTTTGTGTTATCACTAAATCACTAATACCTGATTTGACTTGTCAATTCATCCATTAAATTGCTGCTGATGGAACCTAATAAATCCATGCATTGGCTTTTAGGAGAAATCTGGATCCAAACTTTGTTCTTTAAAGGTCACTTTGTTTCTTTTTACTGTTTATATTTAGCTGCATACATTGTAATAATATATAGGGATTTCACAAGCAAACACACGCTTATGGTACAGATAAATTAACATACACTGGAAAGCTTAGCTATTTGTTGTCATCAGAAGGTCTAAGCATGGTTTGATTACTGAGGTGGCCAGATCTGTTTTTTTTTCGTCAGAGCAAAATTATGCAGGACAGTAAACAGTTTCTTTTTGGAAAGAACGTTAACATGAATGACTGCTCTAAAGTTCCACAAGCAGGTTTTGGAAGTGTTCTAATGATACGAAACATCTGTTTGTCCTTTAGAGAGCTCTTGTATGAAGTTCAGCACGACCCTACACCTCACGTTATGAAGGCTCTAGTGATTCAGAGATTGCCCAGCGGAGTTTACATGGATCAGTATCAGCTTGCATCTTTGAGGGAGGACACTGGATTACAGGTGACCTAACCTACTAATCTTTTCTTTGTTAATTAATTTTCTTAAGTATGAGTCCATCATAATATATATCAGGATTATTTAAGGTCCAGTTAGAGGAAGTTTCTTCAGACCAAGGTCTGGACATTCATCATTTCTAACGTGTGTTCTGATTCAGTGGTGTATTCTATTTACTGAAGTATCAGCATCTTATACCATCAGCTACTGAAACACCAACACACCACACATACCGTTCAGTATATTTCAGTATATTTACTGTTTAAATGCTGAAGTGAAATAAATGTTTATAAACTTCTAATAAATGTTTTTCACTCACTTCATTAAAAACAAGAGCTACATTAAACAAACAGAACGCTTAAAAAAAAATAGAATCTGAAAGTGTTTATTTATAGAAACAGTAAATAAAGCAGTTGAAAAAGTTGGTTTTCGACGTTGACTCTTCTTTTTTTAGAGCATGTTATTCTTTCTGACTCATTTTATTCTTCGACTCCCTTTACTCTCTGACTCGCTTTACTTTCCGACTCACTTTATTCTCCGACTCATTTTATTCTCTGACTCGCTTTATTCTCTGACTCGCTTTATTCTCTGACTCGCTTTATTCTCCGACTCGCTTTACTTTCCGACTCACTTTATTCTCCGACTCGCTTTGTTCTCCGACTCGCTTTATTCTCTGACTCGCTTTATTCTCTGACCCGCTTTATTCTCTGACTCGCTTTATTCTCCAACTCGCTTTATTCTCCGACACGCTTTATTCTCTGACTCGCTTTATTCTCCGACACGCTTTATTCTCTGACTCGCTTTATTCTCCGACTCGCTTTATTCTCTGACTCGCTGTATTCTCTGACTCGCTTTATTCTCTGACTCGCTTTATTCTCTGACCCGCTTTATTCTCTAACTTGCTTTATTCTCCAACTCGCTTTATTCTCCGACTCGCTTTATTCTCCGACTCGCTTTATTCTCTGACTCGCTTTATTCTCCGACTCGCTTTATTCTCCGACACGCTTTATTCTCCGACTCGCTTTATTCTCCGACTCGCTTTATTCTCTGACTCGCTTTATTCTCCGACTCGCTTTATTCTCCGACTCGTTTTATTCTCCGTCTCGTTTTATTCTCCGACTCGCTTTATTCTCCGACTCGTTTTATTCTCCGACTCGTTTTACTCTCCGACTCGCTTTATTCTCCGACTCGTTTTATTCTCCGACTCGTTTTATTCTCCGACTCGTTTTATTCTCCGACTCGCTTTGTTCTCCGACTCGCTTTGTTCTCCGACTCGCTTTATTCTCCGACTCGCTTTATTCTCCGACTCGCTTTATTCTCCGACTCGCTTTATTCTCCGACTCGCTTTATTCCCCGACTCGCTTTATTCTCCGACTCGCTTTATTCTCCGACTCGCTTTATTCTCTAACTCGCTTTATTCTCTGACCCGCTTTATTCTCTGACTCGTTTTATTCTCTGACTCGTTTTATTCTCCGACTCGCTTTATTCTTCGACTCGCTTTATTCTTCGACTCGCTTTATTCTCCGACTCGCTTTATTCTCTGACTCGCTTTATTCTCCGACTCGCTTTATTCTCCGACTCGCTTTATTCTCCGACTCGCTTTGTTCTCCGACTCGCTTTGTTCTCCGACTCGCTTTGTTCTCCGACTCGCTTTATTCTCCGACACGCTTTATTCCCCGACTCGCTTTATTCTCCGACTCGCTTTGTTCTCCGACTCGCTTTGTTCTCCGACTCGCTTTATTCTCCGACTCGCTTTGTTCTCCGACTCGCTTTATTCTCTAACTCGCTTTATTCTCTGACCCGCTTTATTCTCTGACTCGTTTTATTCTCTGACCCGCTTTATTCTCTGACTCGTTTTATTCTCTGACTCGCTTTATTCTCTGACTCGTTTTATTCTCCGACTCGCTTTATTCTCTGACTCGCTTTATTCTCCGACTCGCTTTATTCTCCGACTCGCTTTATTCTCCGACTCGTTTTATTCTCTGACTCGCTTAATTCTCCGACTCGCTTTATTCTCCGACTCGCTTTATTCTCTAACTCGCTTTATTCTCTGACTCGTTTTATTCTCCGACTCGTTTTATTCTCCGACTCGTTTTATTCTCCGACACGCTTTATTCCCCGACTCGCTTTATTCTCCGACTCGCTTTGTTCTCCGACTCGCTTTATTCTCCGACTCGCTTTATTCTCTAACTCGCTTTATTCTCTGACCCGCTTTATTCTCTGACTCGTTTTATTCTCTGACTCGTTTTATTCTCCGACTCGCTTTATTCTTCGACTCGCTTTATTCTTCGACTCGCTTTATTCTCCGACTCGCTTTATTCTCTGACTCGCTTTATTCTCCGACTCGTTTTATTCTCTGACCCGCTTTATTCTCTGACTCGTTTTATTCTCTGACTCGCTTTATTCTCTGACTCGTTTTATTCTCCGACTCGCTTTATTCTCTGACTCGCTTTATTCTCTGACTCGCTTTATTCTCCGACTCGCTTTATTCTCCGACTCGCTTTATTCTCTGACTCGCTTTATTCTCCGACTCGCTTTATTCTCCGACTCGCTTTATTCTCCGACTCGCTTTATTCTCTGACTCGCTTTATTCTCCGACTCACTTTATTTTCTGACTCGCTTTATTCTCTAACTCGCTTTATTCTCTGACTCGCTGTATTCTCTGACTCGCTTTATTCTCTGACTCGCTTTATTCTCCGACTCGTTTTATTCTCTGACTCGCTTAATTCTCCAACTCGCTTTATTCTCCGACTCGCTTTATTCTCTAACTCGCTTTATTCTCTGACTCGTTTTATTCTCCGACTCGTTTTATTCTCCGACTCGCTTTATTCTTCGACTCGCTTTATTCTCCGACTCGCTTTATTCTCTAACTCGCTTTATTCTCCGACTCGCTTTATTCTCTGACTCGCTTAATTCTCCGACTCGCTTTATTCTCTAACTTGATTTATTCTCCGACACGCTTTATTCTCCGACTCGCTTTATTCTCTAACTCGCTTTATTCTCTAACTCGCTTTATTCTCCGACTCGTTTTATTCTCCGACTCGTTTTATTCTCCGACTCGTTTTATTCTCCGACTCGCTTTATTCTCTGACTCGTTTTATTCTCTGTCTCGTTTTATTCTCTGTCTCGCTTTATTCTCCGACTCACTTAATGCATGCGTAAAGACAAGAAAAGTTCTGCCACTTAAATTAAACACTGTCAGAATTAAATCCTTCTCAGTAGTTTATCGCTTTGGGTCCACATTTGACAACGTCTGGGTCCAGTCTGTTTATTAGTGAGATATATATACGATGATTATATGATTATTTATATATATATATATATATATATATATATATATATATATATATATATATATATATATATATAATATCGCGTATCTATTTATTTTTCTACATGTTTTGAATGCAACAGCTGCTGTTTACGTTGTGTGACAATTTCATGATAAATGGACCAATAGAAATGCTTGAAAATAGCTTGATCAAAATTCAGATATGTTCTCCTGCAAATTTGCCAATTTAGAGATTTTTTTTTTGGACAGTAACTACATATTTATAATGATATATATATATATATATATATATATATATATATATATATATATATATATATATATATATATATATATATATATATACAGAATTACTTGGTTATTTGTAATGCATTGTATTTGACATGTTCAGCATCAGAGGTTTGCTTCTTTGATTTGAATTACAAGGCAAATATATTCACTTGAGTCACACAAAAAGATACTGCGTCACATAGTGCATTGGCCTTATGTATGTTTGTGTGTGACAGGTACTCCTGGATTCTGCTGTTAGTCTTGAAGACCCAGCCTATATGTCCTCTGGTTTCTCTGCACTGGTCTTTCTCAGCCAAGCAGATGGACTTCCTGGGCTTCTACAGGCAGTTGTTCCCGTCCATGGCCGGTACCACAGGCCGTCCAGTTCAGGTGGCTGGGAACGAGTGTCCATCGAGCGACCGAAGCTGCTGCTTCGTTCAGAAAGCTGTGGGTATATAAGGGTTTAAAGGGGACATTATTCCCCAAAATTTCTACATAATTAAATGAGTCCACAATGGTGGTTATAGGAACCAGACGTCTGAAAGGTTTAAGCTCCCTCACAGAAACCGCAGGCTGAAATGATCAGTACTCTTCCTGATGCCTGATTGTTTTACGGTAGTTCTGAGAAGATTTTGGCTTAAAATTAATGACAGAAATGTCCATGCAGAGTGTTGTGAGGCAAAATAGTGCCTACAGGAAATGTATGTTTTCATATATCACTATTTTTATTTTTTATTTTTTTACTTTTATCAACATTTAAAAATATCTCAACATATCAAAGCTCTGAAGACATGTGTAGGCGTACCAATCCTTTTTGCACAGTACATAAAACTATGTTGTGGACATGGTGACCCCTGGTTTTATCACCACCACTGTAAAGATAAAGACAGTTGCTATGGGTTTCTACAATGAATCATTCTGCAGCAGAACAAGTTTGGATTTTAATTAACATATTTTGCAAAAATATGTAAAAGTCAGCTGAAATATCTGTTAAGGTCATACTGACTAACGAAATACTGACACACGTCTCCTATAGTGTAACTTTAAATGTATGTATTGATTGTTATTTATTGTTGTATTATGTTAATTGTTATTTATTTTTTATTAAAATTTTAGACATTTCTATCTTTTCTTATTGTTTCATGTGACCAGGCAAGATTTAAGAGTTTTATTGTCATATGCACAGCAGAAACAGACAGTTACACTGTACAGTGAATTCTTACTTTGCTACTCCTTCATTTACCAGTAGATAAGGATAACAAAATGATATAAAAAATATACAAAATATATAAAGTATAGTAATATATTGTAAGTTGAAGTAAATAAAATTTAAATTAAAATAAAATAAAAATTAAATAATTTTTTGTGCAAGTATTTAAAAAAGCAGCAATAATAAAGTGCAAGTAAACGTAAACAATAGTGTTTTGTGCAAGTAGAAAATGTATACAGTATTCTGACAGCAGCAGTACAGTGAGTGTAAGGTGCAGTTAAAAAAAAGGCAGTCATCAAACCATTGTACTGTTGCATGACTTTGTATGTGATAAATAACTTTAATTTAATTAGATTTGACATGGTCAGTCTCAGCACCTGCAATACTGTATAATCAGCAACTAATATATCTCTGTTCTGTGATGCAGGTGAAACACTGCCCTCCGGTCTACCTCACAGAGTGGTCGAGGCCCCTTGCACTGTCCAGAACCACAGTTTGTGCTCATGGTTGGAGATTGAAGGGTTGCAGGTAATAGAAAAGTTGCTGATTTACATTTAATAGACTCTGAATAGTATGTATAAAAATAAAATTCAGATCATTAGGTGGTGCATTTGTCCCACTTGTCTAAACATTGTATATTTTTAAATGTGGTGCCAACAGCACGTCTTAAAAAGGTTGGAACAGAAGAAACAAAACACTGGAAACGTTGTGTAATGCTAAAAACACACCTGCTGGTATATTTCATAACTAATTAGGTTCACTGACAGCAGGTCAGTACCATGAATAGGTATAAAAACAGCATCACAGAGAGGCTGAGACACGTATTTGTTGGGGAAGTCACTGCACGGGCTGAGGAACACTTCCCAAAACCATAGTCCACAGACACAAGTTCAAACTCTACCATGTTAAAAAAGAAACCAGATTTAAAAACAGCGCCGCCACCGCCTTCTCTGGGCCTGAGCTTAGTTAAGATAGACTGAGGTGAAGTGGAAAAGTGGGCACCACTTTCTCCAGGATAAAGAGGAGAGATCATCCGGCTTCTTATCAGCACACAGTTCAAAGCCAGCATCCGAGGTGGTTTTAGGGGGTCATTAGTAGGGGTGAGTTTAAAAACTCGATTTTTCGATTTAAAACGATCTTCATTTGAATAATCCGATATCGATTTGTATAAACCTGAGATCACACAGCAGTACAGTGAATGTAAACAGTATTGTATGTAAACAGCAGTACAGTGAATGTAAACAGTATTGTATGTAAACAGCAGTACAGTGAATGTAAACAGTATTGTTTGTAAACAGCAGTACAGTGAGTGTAAACAGTATTGTTTGTAAACAGCAGTACAGTGAATGTAAACAGTATTATATGTAAACAGTATTGTATGTAAACAGCAGTACAGTGAGTGTAAACAGTATTGTATATAAACAGCAGTACAGTGAGTGTAAACAGTATTGTATGTAAACAGCAGTACAGTGAGTGTAAACAGTATTGTATGTAAACAGCAGTACAGTGAATGTAAACAGTATTGTATGTAAACAGCAGTACAGTGAGTGTAAACAGTATTGTATGTAAACAGCAGTACAGTGAGTGTAAACAGTATTGTATATAAACAGCAGTACAGTGAGTGTAAACAGTATTGTATGTAAACAGCAGTACAGTGAGTGTAAACAGTATTGTATATAAACAGCAGTACAGTGAGTGTAAACAGTATTGTATGTAAACAGCAGTACAGTGAGTGTAAACAGTATTGTATGTAAACAGCAGTACAGTGAGTGTAAACAGTATTGTATATAAACAGCAGTACAGTGAGTGTAAACAGTATTGTATGTAAACAGCAGTACAGTGAATGTAAACAGTATTGTATGTAAACAGCAGTACAGTGAGTGTAAACAGTATTGTTTGTAAACAGCAGTACAGTAAGTGTAAACAGTATTGTTTGTAAACAGCAGTACAGTGAGTGTAAACAGTATTGTATATAAACAGCAGTACAGTGAATGTAAACAGTATTGTATGTAAACAGCAGTACAGTGAATGTAAACAGTATTGTTTGTAAACAGCAGTACAGTGAGTGTAAACAGTATTGTTTGTAAACAGCAGTACAGTGAGTGTAAACAGTATTGTATGTAAACAGCAGTACAGTGAATGTAAACAGTATTGTATGTAAACAGCAGTACAGTGAGTAAACAGTATTGTATGTAAACAGCAGTACAGTGAATGTAAACAGTATTGTATGTAAACAGCAGTACAGTGAGTAAACAGTATTGTATGTAAACAGCAGTACAGTGAGTGTAAACAGTATTGTATGTAAACAGTACAGTGAATGTAAACAGTATTGTATGTAAACAGCAGTACAGTGAGTAAACAGTATTGTATGTAAACAGTACAGTGAGTGTAAACAGTATTGTATGTAAACAGCAGTACAGTGAGTGTAAACAGTATTGTATGTAAACAGTACAGTGAATGTAAACAGTATTGTATGTAAACAGCAGTACAGTGAGTAAACAGTATTGTATGTAAACAGTACAGTGAATGTAAACAGTATTGTATGTAAACAGCAGTACAGTGAGTAAACAGTATTGTATGTAAACAGTACAGTGAGTGTAAACAGTATTGTATGTAAACAGCAGTACAGTGAGTGTAAACAGTATTGTATGTAAACAGTACAGTGAGTAAACAGTATTGTATGTAAACAACAGTACAGTGAGTGTAAACAGTATTGTATGTAAACAACAGTACAGTGAGTGTAAACAGTATTGTATGTAAACAGGAGTACAGTGAGTGTAAACAGTATTGTATGTAAACAGCAGTACAGTGAGTGTAAACAGTATTGTATGTAAACAACAGTACAGTGAGTGTAAGGTTTAGTTAAAATCAGACCAGTTAAAACCAGTTCAGATAGGAGAGGTTAGAGAGGTGGTGCGTGAGGTGTTCACAAGCCTGATGGCCTGTGAGTAGAAACTGTTTGTCAGTCTTGTGGTCCTGAACTTCACACACCTGTAACGTCTGCCTGAAGGTAAAAGTGTGAAGAGTGTGTGCTGGGGGTGTGTACTGTCCCTGATTATGTTGTGGGCCCTCCTGGTGACCCTGGTGTGGTAGATGTTCTGCTCCTGAGATGGACTGTGCAGTTTTGATAACACGCTGGAGAGCCTTTCTGTCCTGAGCAGTGTAAATATGGTATGAAATTGCCGATGTTGAACACGAGCATTAATCACCGCTGCCCCGTCACCCCTGGAAACACACATACCTGATTCCATTGGACGACACAGGGAACACCCTTGTTACGCCACCCTTGTTACGCGGCCGGCTGAAGAGGGGGAGTGCGTTTACGTCAGTTGACGCGATGGAGCAGTGTAAATGCAGCGTTCGGAGCAACATATCATCGCTCTCCAAAGAAAAACAAATATCTCCAGAACTTCACAGGAGAGACTAAAAACATACTTTACTTTTAATGTAAGTCTGTTGAACCAGAAGACTGAAGACCAGAGCATTTCTATCCGTTGCTATGTTCAAACGATGTAGAAAAAAATGGAGATACATGTTTTTCTTTGGACAGCAATGATGTTCTTCATGTTCAGAAAAGATCTTGTTTATTTCAGCATCGCAATAAACTGCACTGCATATTACATACGTATTACAGCAGCAGCTTCTCAGTAAAAGAGCCCGAGTGCTAAACTGGCCTGCTTGCAGTCCAAACCACTGGTCACCACTGAAAACATTCCGAGCATCATGGAAGGACCAAATACGACCAACGTGAACTCGAACTGTTGAGTATCTGAAACATCAAGCAGGAATAGAAACATTTCACTTTCAGAACTACGGCACTCGTCTCCTCACTTCCCAAACGCTCACAGAGGCGTGTTGCTGCATCAAATCCTAAATGAGCATATACTTTTTGTACTGAAGTAGGTTACCCTACACATTACCTAAAAGACATTTGTGCATATGTACTTACCTGTTTCCAGCTGCCACTGTTAATACTTACCTTCAGGAGCCCAAAAGCATACCAGTGGGGTAGCTCGGGCACTATACTTACCTGGGTGAGTCCAACCTGTGTAGACGGGGAGGGGAGGAAGGGAGTTTCTGAAAGGAGAGAATGTGTATTAATTATTACGTACAGACTCACTATTAATTAGAGTGATGGCTATTGTTTGTGCTGAGACTGTGTGCCCTGTTACTGCCACGCTTAATGTTTTTGGTAAATAATTAATGATGTTTTAGCCTGCAATTAAATTTGGTGTATGCTAAGGAGGGGCAACCTGTATTTATACCTCCGAAAGATAGAGGTGGGGGGGTCTTCTTCCTTAAGCTGGCTGGTGGAAGTAATGCCTGTGTAGGCCGATGAATGTGATGAGACGACTTTGCAGTGTTGGTCTTAGTCTTGTACCTCTGTTGAGAGGCCGTTTACTTTTTGTTTTGTTTGTTTATTTATTTATTTCTTTTTCTTTTTTCTTGCTTCAACGGCGCTGTAGAAGGTGACGGGATAACAGAATAACTTTTGCCCCTCTGCTGTTTTTATCTGGTCCTCCAGACCATTCGCCTGACACTACCCATAAAGGATGTTTTCCTTGTAGTTGTGGGTACACGCTTTATCACACTTTTCAAAAACAAACCAAATTTCTCAGTTTTATTATGTAATATGTTGTTTTTGTACTTTTTTAGTTAAATATAGGGTTTATATACTTTGTTGCATCATGTTTTATTGATTATTTATTTATTTATTTAAAAGGAAGTTGAGCAGAAATAACTAACTTGTTCTTATTGTGTAGTTACCTGACTCAGTGACTCTGGAGCTTCCAGTGGGGGATTTCTCTCTGACGGGCCCGGTGTGTGCAGGAACAATACTGGCAACCCTGCTGTGTTGTGCTTTTCTCGTCAGAACGATCTGGAAGCACGGCATCTTTTGAAATTCCAAGAAGAAAGAAACAAGTGGCAGGAAATGTTTATATGCCGAGTGCCAAAGAACAGCTGAGACGTGAAGTATAGCAATTTTAAAGGAATGGTTTACCACGAAAATCATATTTCTATAGTTCCCGCCCTTAACTCTGACATGGTTGATTGGCCTAGACGTGTTTGGTGTCAGAAATTTCTTTAATTCTTTAATCAGAGCTGAAAGGATGATGTAGCCAATAAGTTAAATATGTCTACAGTCTTACTCCCGCTACATACACAGTCATATATATATATATATATATATATATATATATATATATATATATATATATATATATATATATATATAATTGGACAGTTTAAAGATATGGGGGTATTTTGTTTCTGTGAATTGAAGTCCTGAGGGACCACCGGCTGTATTTATGATTTCATCCAGCACAATGTGTTGTATTCCTGAACAGAGTTTATACGTAATTATAACATGTAATAGTTTTACTATAGCGTGAACAAGATGTATGTGTCTTTTTTTTATATGCTGCTCTGAAGTTTGGGATCACTTGTCATATGAATAAGTATTATTCAGTAATAACACATACACAGTAGATGGAAATTATATAAACTATATACACCAAAATATAAACTATTAAACGGTTTATAGTGTTTTGGAAACAGCATAAAATTTATTTTTTTATGTTTATTGGAATGTGTTTATTAGCAAGATTTGGTTATGGGTTGTTAAATATGAGACATTGTGTGGATGTCAGTCTTTATAAGATTATTGTCAGTGCTGTATGGATTTCTTCAATATCATAAAGTCACTTACAGCATTTTTACAGTCTCTTACAAACACTTTGAAACTTGTAAGAAATCAGTTTCGCTGTGGAAAAATAGAATTTTTTTAATTAAATCAGTGATCCCAAACTTTTGAACGGTGGTGTGAGTTTTTGTTTTGTTTTTTAAATGCCGACTGCTGTATATACTGTTTCAAAATATCTTTATGAACAGACCAATAGAAATGGTCCAAAATTACTTGAAATAAAATTGTTTTATTAACTTACATTGAAAGTTAAGAGCATTTGTTTTAATATTAAGTTACATATTTGTTGTCAAATAAAACTCCACGTTAGTAAAAATGTGTAAATGAATCTTCTTTAAATACTCATAATTTATTACATTTCATATTTAATGACAATAAAATGAGAAACAATGACTACTGTATAAAAAACTATATGATTTGAATGCGACAGCTGCTCCAAAATAACTTGGAAACTATTCTGGTTCCATTGACTTACATTAAAATTAAAGACTGGACTGTAAAGTTGCCATTTTGGAGATACTTTTTTTTTTTTTTTGGACACTGACGATATGATACACTATATTTCTGGAATATAGTGTATAATAATATAAACACTATATCACCCATTCAAATCATTGAATTCAAGTGTTTCAATCACTTCCATGGCCACAGGTGTATAAAACCATAGGGTGGTGTAAAGCATACTGCCACTGGACTCTATAGCAGTGGAGACGTGTTCTCTGGAGTGATGAATCACGCTTCTCTGATGGACGAGTCTGGGTTTGGCGGTTGCCAGGAGAATGGTACTTGTCTGTCTGCATTATGCCAAGAGTTTGGTGGAGGGGGGATTATGGGGTGGTGTTGTTTTACAGTAGGTGGGCTCGGCCCCTAAGTTCCAGTGCAAGAAACTCTTAATGCTTCAACAGACCAAGAGATTCTGGACAATTTCATGATCCCAATTTGTGGGGACAGTTTGAGGACGGCCCCTTCCTGTTGCAACATGACTGCCCACCAGTGCACAGAGCAGCTCCATAAAGACATGGAGGAGCGAGTTTGGTGTGGAAGAACTTGACTGGCCTGCACAGAGTCCTGACCTCAACCTGATAGAACACCTTTGGGATAAATTAGAGCGGAGACTGCGAGCCAGGCCTTCTCGTCCAACATCAGTCTGACCTCACTAATGAGCTTCTGGAAGAATTATCTGTCAAACATTCCCATAAACACTCTCCTAAACCGTGTGGAGAGCCTTCCCAGAAGAGCTGAAGCTGTTATAGCTGCAAAGGTTGGGCCGACATCATATTAAACCCTATGGATTAAGAATGGGACGTCACTCAAGTTCATATGCGTGTAAAGGCGTAGTGTATCATAGTGTAAAATAGTGTATCTTTATAAATGAGCTTATCTAGAGAATTGGAGAGGGACTTCAGGGTTTTAATAATATAGAAAAATAGAAAAAAATGAAGATGGATTTTTTTTAGGACAATGAAAATGTGCTGCAACCAGTTTATGATCTTTTTCAGGGAAGATCTTGTTTATTTCAGCAGCACAATAAACCACATTCTGTATGTATTACAGCAGCAAATTCATAGGAAAAGAGTCCAGGTGCTAAACTGGCCTGCTTGCAGTCCAGACCACCAGTCATCCCTGAAAACAGTTAGAGCATCATGAAAGGAAAAACATGACAAAAGACACGGAACTGTTAAGCATCTGAAATCCTACATCAAGCAGGAGTAGAAACATATCACTTTCAGAACTACAGCCCATATCTCCTTAGTTCCCAGACGCTTACAGAGTGTTAAGAAGTGATGAGCACAGAGATAAACCTGCCCCAACCTTTCTGAAAACGTGTTGCTGCAATTCAAAATGAGCATATACTGTTCAAAAACTCAAACCAAAATGTGATACTTAGATATGCTATCATTATATTTGTAGAGCGACTTTTAACTTGTGGGGTGTTTCCCCGGAAGTGCTGCAGTCTGTCACAGTAGGCAGGGCGAAGGGAGCGAGTGTCGAGGCTGCTGTGTTTGGGACACCGCCGAAGAATCACAAAGACTCAAAAGTGTGTAGCTTTCAAATTAGTGCACAAAACAGGCAACTCTGGAAATTCCCGCGACCTTAGACACTTTACAGACTTCACCGCAACATCCGAGCTCCTGTTTCGTGCTGGTTTTGTGAGCGAAGAAGAAAAGACTTTAGTGGAAAAGGCTTGGTTAGTGCTGGCTTGCTTACTAGCCAAGTTTCGTGGAAGTTTGCAGAGTGGGGCTGCACAGGTGAGTTGCTAACTTTGCTAAGGGGCTCCGTGTTTTCGCTTTCTTAGTGATTTACTGCCCGAAATGACTCATATCATCCATTCGTTTTGAGTAACTGGCTTTGTCTTTTCAGCGGAATTTCAATACGATTATTGTTCATCTATTGCAGCCAGCCAGCTTGGAGTTAGCCAACCTAGCTAGTTAGCAAGCTGCTTATTATTGTCCTTTAGCACTTTTATCGCCTCGCTAGTGTCCTCGTTTGTAGCTTGTGCTGCCCTAAAATCCAGCACAGTCCAGCTGCCCTGTTGTATCATATAGTTAACTCTAAATACAAGTCTGTAGGTTCGTATGAAAACAGCTTAGCATCGAGCTACGCTGTGGATCCTGGAGTAGCGGCTCCCAACATCAAACACACAAGCTCATGTCAGAAGAAAGCTAAAGCTAACGAGCTAACTCGGTCTCTCAGTATCAGATTAGTTTATTTTCACTTTGTCTCAAAGGTCTGCTACATATATCCATCCAGCATCTCGCTGTGTGGAGATATATATATATATATATATATAAAACACGTTTAGATGACACTGTCTCCACAAAACAAACACAGCTCAGTACTTATTAAAGGGGGAGCCCCACCGATTTTCTAAATTTCTGCCTTGTTTTGTTATTGAGACGTGAACACAGGCATTCAGAGTGTTTTGATGTGAGTTTATTTGTTAGAGAAGCTCAGAGACTCAGATGTCTTCACAGTGATGGTGATAGAAATTAGGGGGAGCAGTTTTGAGAGCATGCAGCAAATTTTAATATAAGATGTAGCACAGCACAGCTTATCTTTCCATCTATTGAAGATCAAGGTTTATTCAAACCCCACATAACTCGTGAGCAAATATAACTGTCTCCTACATCACTTAGGAGGAACTTTAAGCCACACATGTCTCCATAATTGCATTAATTTGGCTACACCTGAGGGATTCTAGCCCCTTTAAGGTCCTGCCACAGCTTCTCAATGAGATTCAGTTCAGGACTTTGACTCTGAAACCCTTATATTGTTTCTATGGAGCCATTCAGAGGTGGACTTGCTTGTGTACCTTGGATCTGCTGCATGGCCCATCTGTGCTTGAGCTTTAGGTCTGACAGGCGGACCTCAGGATTTCCTGATAGAGTGACTACATCAGTAGTAATGTTAGAGAGTATAGCAGTGCTAGGCTAGAACAATTAAGAGCAGGAGGTTCCGTAGTTGTTCGTCTGTTGTTCTGCTTTCAAGCTCCACGTGATTGTGCACCGGCACTCCTCTGACCTTTCTGCCCCCCTCCCTCCTTTGTGTATCTATCTCCCTTCACTCACTCTCTTCTCCAGTTCTAATTCCTCTGGTTCTTATCTCCTCCTGCATTTTGCCACACGCTCCTCCCTCAAATCCATCCCTCCTTTTTTTTCGTTTCCTTGCTTTTCTTTTTTCCCCCCTATTTCTCTTCAACCATGTGCGACAATGGCGACCATGAGGACAAGCCACCGGCCCCACCTGTGAGGATGAGTAGCACGATCTTCAGCGGCGGTGGGAAGGACCACATGCTGTTGGCCAACCACAGCTCCAAGCCGCTCCCCTCGGTGCCTGAGGAGAGAAAGCCTCGGAACAAAATCATCTCCATCTTCTCCGGGGTGGAGAAAGGTACACTAAGACCTGATCGGACTTGTTTATGATTATGATATAATACTGTGCAAGTCTGAGACCACATTTGTGGTCATTCAGTACAGATTTTTTCTGGAATATTTATTCCACAGTCTTTGAACTTGGTTGCACGTTTTGCTTTGAAATAACCCCAAACACATTCAGTGACGTTGATGTTCTGGGCTCCGGGGTGGTCAGTCCATCATTCTGAGAACAGTAGCAGCTTTTTTGTTGGATGTGTCTGTATCTACTTTTCTCAGTGATGAGCTTCTTGAACAGCTACACATCCTTTCAGACCCACAGTGCTGAGGTGTCTTCTCACAGTGGAAGGATGGATAGAAACACCTGTGGATGTTCTCAGATCTGAAGCAAGAGTGCATCTCTTTTGAAGATGAAGGTGCTATTTGTCTGATGAGTTCTAGTCGTCTACCAGGTTCTACATATTGTCTGGAGTCCCATTTCTGTGGCTTTTTAAGCTCCAGTTTGAACATCTCCTTGAATTACTCCTTCATTATACGAATATGTGAGTTGGCAGTATCATATCTAATCTCTTTCCATCCACCCTGTGAATGCTATGGGTCTGAAAGGATGTGTATCTGTCAAGAAGCTGTTACTGAAATAGACTAGAGCACCAAACTGGACACCAGAGTGAGGCTCCTGAATAGAAATTGTAATAGAGGGTGTAATAACGCAATGTGTGGGCACATAATGTTTATTATAGCACGTCCTGATGCTGGAAAATGAATAACTTGTGCTTAACATCTGTTTTATGGATGGAAACTGAATGGTGGTCTGCTCAGTACAGCATGTTAGGAGGCATGTGTGGAAACTTCTGCTGAAAAAATAGCTGCTTTCATTTAAAAGCATGTCGTCTAATGATTTTGAAATCATACCTGTTTCCAGTTGTCACTTTTCAGCTGAAGTTCCTTTTTCACGCTGAGTATCATTTTTAGAGCGGACGTCCTTTTTTTTTTTTTTCTTTTTTCTTTTTTGGTAACTGTCACCACTGATATGTAACATAACTGTCCTCTAGGCGGAAGAAGGAAAGACAGAGACAAGGAAAGGCCCGAGATCTCTCCTCCCTCAGATTTCGAGCACACGATCCATGTGGGCTTTGATGCGGTCACCGGGGAGTTCACGGTGAGAGTCAGAGAGTCCCTAATAGTTCCTATACAACACAATACACACACAGTTATTTGCAAAATCAAAATTTCTGCCAGTACAAAAATATTATGTGGGTCTAAACATACTTATAGTATACTTTTGACTTAAATAATTAAAAAAAAATAATAATAATTATAATAATAAAGGCTATTCTTAGTATTTCATATATATATATATATATATATATATATATATATATATGTATGTATGTATGTATGTATATATATATATATATATATATATATATATATATATATATATATATATATATATATATATATACATACATGCTCCCCAGGCTCTTGAATTTCCCTCTGGGATCAATAAAGTATCTATAATAAAATTATGACTCCTTAGTTTTGAACTAGTTTTGAGCAGGAATAATTATTCTCTACAGTTCTTTGTTCATTTGTTCTCAGGTCATAGATATGGCACCTCCAAAGATTCCATCTGCTTACTTTATCAGTGACATTTTCTTCTCCAGCTCTTATCAGTGCTTTCTCCTCCTTTACAAAACACTGAGCTGGTTCCTGCAGCCACTCAGAAGGGACTTCAACAGTTTTCCTCCTTTTTGTCTGTGTATCCATTCATTCATAAAGTAGTCAATATTATTCTTATTGTATGTGTACTTGTTTTGCTAGTCCCGTGTTGACCAGAGGAGAATAGCTTCCCTTTCTGGGTCTGGCTCTTCCTGTAAAGCTGCTTTGTGACAACATCTGTTGTGAAAGGTGTATATAAATAAATAAACTTCAACATTTAATCTAATGAAAAATCTACAAATATATATAGTAACAGCTTCTTGACATTTGGTGTGATATTGCCACCATCCTGATAATATACTGTATTGATAATCCCCCCAGCCCCCACCCATACAATCTATTTCTGCAGTCCATTAAACTGTTAATAATTTCAGCTGACTTGCTCTCCTTTAGGCTGTGTAGATCACTGGCCTGATGAGTAATTACGTAGTGATGTTGAAAGTCTTCAGCGTGTTTTCCCTTCTCTACAACTGTGTTGTTGAAACTGTGCTAAGCTTCCTCATTGCTGACATTCTCAGTCTGCGGTATCAGGAGTGTCAGTGACTGCACAGTCAAAAATGGGCCGACAAGTTATCCTTTCTAATTATCGACACTAATGTTAATCTGGTATATTATATAGTGCACCTCTAGTAATTATGAATCCTTTGATGCACAACCTGGGGTCAAAAGTGACCCGACTGAGATTTGGTTTTCTATATCTTTTTCTATAATTTCTTCATTCAAGCTTCCATGAATTCCTCAGTTTATTTATTTTTGATCGTCACAAATCCTGATTTTAGTTTTATTTTTTACTTTTTTAATATCACTGCCCTTCTAACACACAACATGGGTCATAATGAACCCTTATGTGTTTACTATGGAGTTTAATAGGAACTGTTGACATTTGTAAACATTTGCAGTCAGGAGCTTATTTACAAACAATATTTAGATTCATGAAGTAAATAAATAAGAATTAAATTGGAATTAAAAACACTTGGAACATTAAGTAATAAAATAAAATAATTTCAATAGATTTACCAAGGAGATACTCAGCACTACATACAATAACATAGGAAGTGAATACAGGTCAAGTTCAACCACATGTTGAGCATTAGAAGTGGTTTGCATAGCTTGTGCAAGGTTTATCTGTATGATACAAGCTGCTTGTTTGAAAAAATCCACTTACATTTCTGCCCAATTCAGTCATTCAGATGTAAACAAAATTTAAAAAAAAGTGATTTGATGTGAAATGGTTCACAGGTTAACTATTAGTCTGGTATAATATATTGGCTGCTGATGTTCTATAGTGCACCTGTTATTATAATTATGCAACACACTGTTGTTTTGCTATGTTTACTAATCTCCCACCTGTTTTATTCTACAGGGAATGCCGGAGCAGTGGGCTCGATTGCTGCAGACCTCCAACATCACAAAGTACGAACAAAAGAAGAACCCTCAAGCTGTGTTAGATGTTCTCAAGTTTTACGATTCCACAGGCAACGGCAAGCAGAAGTACCTCAGCTTCTCCTCAGGTGAGATTTGTGTTGGTCACTGTGTCTGGCCTCCTCGGGTTTTCCCCTTAGAAAATTGTGTGTTAGGTTTAGGGTATTCTTAGGCCTGCTTCCGTGTGAGTGTAATTGATTAAGCCTAGTCTTGGACTATATCAGTGATTTTTTTTTTTTTTATTTTATTTATTTTTTTTTTTAAAGTTTTTTTCTCACCATTAAAAAGCACAGTAGGTCAGTCCGGATCTGGGAAACTGGCCCAGCGTGTTTAGTCATCATAGCCAAAAAAACAGAATAATCTCTGTCTGTGCTTCATTACAACCTCTTGTGTCATAATATTTTTATTTATTTTTTCTGTTCCCATTCAGAGAAGGATGGATTCCCCTCAGGAGAGCTTTCAGTAAGTGCTGTTGACGGATGACTTTCTAAGTTTTAAGCGCTGTGCTACTTTGTAGTGATCACTCACCAGTTCCACATTCTTTTCTTTTGAAATATACAGCCTGCCAAAAAGAGCACAGAGCCCCTGTCGCCAAACGTAAAAAACGCAGGCGAAGAGGAGGATGAAGATGATGATGAGGAGACACCCCCACCTGTTGTTGCGCCACGGCCGGCACACACCAAGGGGGTAAGTCAACCCCATTTACTTTTATTAATTTTTATCAGTATTGTAAGAAAAAAATTAATTAAATTCATTGAAATAAAGTGAGCGTGAAGAAGTTTACAGTATTTATTGTTAACCCACATGAACCTAATAGTGGAACTATATATATATATATATATATATATATATATATATATATATATATATATATATATATATATATATATATATATATATATATATATATACACATATGCCGATGTAATTTCTCTTTAAACCAGCAGCTTCCTATTTTTTCCCCACTATTATATATACATGCATAAACACATATGTATGTATGTATGTGTGTGTATATATACTGATGTGCTGTGAAATTGTTCACTGGTTAACAAGATCACAGTGGTGATGGGAACCAGGGGTCACCATGCCTATTAAACAGTATAACTATTTTATTTATTTACAGCTTTTGGTTCAAACTTTGTAAAAATCTTTTTTTTGCAGTTTTGCACGTTTAATAAGCGCAACAGCAGCAATAAGAAATTATTATTAAGAAAAAAAATGGGTGGATAAGCTGTAAAGGTCTACAAACCAGGATGTAGGATGTCTATCTATCTATCTAGGATGGTCTTCTCATTGTCCACAGTTGTACAGATGTTGTCGTGTGTAACTGTGTGGTTATTGTTTTCTCCCGGTCTCATCAGGCAAATACGCGATCTGTCATCGATCCCGTCCCTCCACCAGTCTCCTGTCCAGATGGGGGCGTTGCCAGCAAAGCTGCAGACAAACAGAAGCCCAAAAAAGGAAAGATGACCGACGAGGAGATCATGGATAAACTGAGTATGACTGTGCACAGACCGTTTGTTTATATTGGAGTGAATTTCATATGTATGGTGTACAAAGCTCTCACACCTACAGTATGCGTCTGATTGTTTTCTTATACTTAAACAGCAGGTTCATGTTGTGTTCATATCAGGAGCTGCCTGTACACTATAACATGTCTAGATGCACAGATGTCATTAGCACTTGGAACTGTATTTTTAGTACTGCTTAGAGTCCAAATGCTCGACTAGGATCAGCTCTTTCTGCCAAAGGCTGAACTTTATCTGAGAGATGTTATGATGCGGAACCCATGAGCAGCTCCCTACTGACATTATACTTCTCTTTCTAAGTAGGTCAGCTTACTCAGCGTTTCTCTGTGTTTCCTCGTTTTCAGGAACTATAGTCAGTATTGGAGATCCTAAAAAGAAGTACACACGATATGAGAAAATTGGACAAGGGTGAGTTTTGTTATTCAAGTTTCAGCCCTGATATCTATGCATGTTTTAATTCCCCTGATCTAATTATAAGCTTCTGTTGATTTTCTAATTGAAATTAAGTGAACACATCCTCTGCATCAATGTGAATATGGGATTTTTTCTGTGAACAATTTATATATTTTTGCTTTGTTGGGCATATTTTTCATCCATACGTGAATTTAGGTAACAAACAGTGATTGCATTGGCTAAACTGCACATGAACATGTTTTTTCCTCCATAGAGCTTCAGGGACAGTGTTTACAGCCATCGATGTTGCTACTGGACAAGAGGTAAGAAAACCAGAACTACCTCATGTGGCCAGTTTGATCCAGTAAGTTTTGTGAATCACACCACAACAGTGGACCTTACTGAAGGCAAAAATGAGTATGCATGTGTAAGCCATCTGTAGGTCCTATAGAAAAAATACTGAATATACTGTAGTTCACATATTCTAGTAAACATTTTAGCCAGATATTACTTCTGTGGCTGACACTAGAGGTGGGCGATATGGCCCTACAATAATATCACAATATTTTAATGGTATTTTTGCGATAACGATACTCTTGGCGATATGACAAAATGTTGAATTAAAAAAATATATTTCAAGAAAACACTACTGCAACAAAATGAAAATTAAATTTTATTATTGCATACGATATGATATGGCACACCCCTAACTGAGATATAAAAAAAATACAAGAATTTTCATCAGATTGTAACAGAAGTCAATGATCCAGAATGTCATGATACTAAAATAATCTCCATATATCCAGGACTGAAGTAAAGTGAATGATGCTGGACAGATAAAACCGTCTCTAGTAGATATATAATGGGAAATGAGAAAAGTGTGAATTTTTCTTTTTCTAAAAACAGTAAAAGTAGTCCTTGATGTGATAATTAGTGATGGGTGATATGGTACAATATTTCAGGGTATAATATCGTTCACGATATTTAAAGATGTTGGCGATATTATTGTGTATGATACGATATGGCACACTCTTAGCTGGCACTGAATTAAATACTACTACTCATGTGTATTAATCATTTATTCTTCTTTGCTTCTTCTTAGGTGGCCATCAAGCAGATCAACCTGCAAAAGCAGCCCAAGAAGGAGCTTATCATAAATGAAATTCTTGTAATGAAGGAACTGAAGAACCCCAACATTGTCAACTTCTTAGACAGGTATATCACTCTGGCCACAAACCTTATACCTGGCTGAAGTGTTATCGTACAGTCTCTTAATGCTGTGGCATTGTAGAGTAACCAACACAAGCAGTGCAGCGACCGAGCTGTTATCTCTGACTTTACATCTACTGTGAGGTAGGAGTTTCTGATAAACTGGACAGTAAATGGACACTGTCCACTATATCAGGCGCTCTGTTAAAACTTACAGCAGCACCACTGTCTGATCTACTTGTACCTGCACAACACACACTAACACATCACCACCATGTCAGTGTTACTGCAGTGCTGAGAATGAACCACCACCCAAATAATACCTGCTCTGTGGTGGTCCTGACTATTTAAAAACAGAGTAGAAGGGGGTCCAACAGCATATACAGAGAGACAGATTGATTACAGTCTATGATAGTCTATAATGATCTACTGTACATTTCAGTAGAAAGTGAAGTGACTGTGTATCTGTGTGCCTTTTCAAGTTTTCTGGTAGGAGAGGAGCTCTTTGTGGTGATGGAGTACCTGGCTGGTGGCTCATTGACTGACGTAGTGACGGAGACGTGTATGGACGAGGCTCAGATCGCTGCCGTTTGCCGAGAGGTATAATTCTGGTTTCATTGTTATATTCATATTAGGACCACTAGGGCTAAGCATTAGTGCCCACGGTCTGGGTGACCACCTCTTAGGGAACAATCAATGTCTGTATAGATCGGTTTCATACAGTCATATCGTTACTGTCCAAAGAAAAACTTTATAGGAGAGAACAAAACATTCTCTACTTTTCATGCAACTTAATGAGAATTTTTTTCCAAGTAATTTTAGTTTAAATGATCTAGAAAAACTAAAATTGAGATGCATGTTTTGTTGAATGCCAATTTTTGTTTTATATTTTATTTATGACTTTTATAAGTTTTATATAGGGGGAAAAAATCAGAACACAAAATATATGTCCTAACTGTTAAAATGTTAAATTCAGCAAATGATTAGTATTTGTAGCACTAATGTCTGAAGAAAGGTGTCATATAGTGTGTTAGCTTAGATGTATTATTATTCATATTTAGTCTCATTAAAGATCAATTCAGAGGCTCTGGTGACATCTTAAGGAAAAGTATGTATGGCAAAACCAGATTTGAAGCATTTTTGTTCCGTACAGGGCCATTTTCAAAAATGCCTTTCATTCTTCCCATAGTGGAAAGACTTAGACTTGGATTTTCTGATATGGACTGACTACAGAATGACATCATAGCTTCCGTGGTCTGTTTTTCTCTCTGAGACGCTCATTTGAAACTAAAACAGCACACCAAATATTCAGGACTGGAAACGTGCACCATGTCGGATCTGTCTTAGATCTCAGTTAAATGCACATATTAAAGATGATTTCAGGTTTTTTTTATTCATCAAGATAAAGTTCTGATAAATGCTTGTTTTCTTCTTTATTACTTTGCAGTGTTTACAAGCGTTAGAGTTCCTTCATGCCAACCAGGTCATCCATCGAGACATCAAGAGTGACAACGTGCTTCTAGGAATGGATGGTTCTGTCAAACTCAGTACGTCATACAGTCGTACAGCACTGTTTATTTATTATTTTATTTTTCATGTTTATATATATATATATATATATATATATATATATATATATATATATATATATATATATATATATATATATATAATTAGCAGTCAAAATCCATAGGTGTTAAGTTGAGCTACAACCCATGACTATACACGGATCAGCCATATTATTAAAACCACTTCCTTTTTCTCAGGTCCCCTTACCATACAGGAACACTTTGTACACTTACAGACTGTAGTTCATAGTGTAGTTTCTCTGTATACTTTGTTACCCTGTTCTTTAATAGTCCCACCCAGGGACCACCCCAGAGCAGGTACTACTTGGGTGGTGGGTCATTCTTAGCACTGCAGTGACACTGATGTGTTAGTGTGTGTTGTGCTGGTGTGTGCAGCAGTGCTGCTGCAGTGTTTAAACACTGTGTCCACTCACTGTCCACTCCTACCTTGCGGGTCCACATTGAAGATGTAAAATTAGAGATGATAGCTGCACCGTTTATGTTGGTCCTCCTCTAGTCCTTCATCATTGGTTACAGGATGCTGCCCACAGCACACTGTTGTCTGGATGTTGCTGGTTGGTGGGCTATTCTTAGTCCAGCAGTGAGGTGTTTAAACACTCCAGTAGCACTGCTGAGTCTGATCCAGCACAACATACACCAACACTGAAGTGCTGAGAATGATCCACCTCCCTAATAGTACCTTCTCTGTGGTGGTCCTGTGAGGCTGCTGACCATTAAAGGACCAGATGAACTACTAGGGCATAAGATGAACTACAGTCTTTAATTGATGAACAACATAGTGCTCGTATATGGTCAGTAGAGCTGATGTAAGGAGGTGGATGTTCATTCAGTTGATTGGTTAACCGCTGTACTGTCTTCGGTTCCTCTTATTAGCTGCCACAGTAATGTAAATTCCTGCTTTTATTGTACACAGACACAGTAGAAGCAATGTTGTGCCCTACGCTTCCTGTAGTGTATTGCAATCCTTCCAAACAACCATTTGGTTTTAATGAATATTACAGAGATTTATAGATTCTTTTAAATTAACTCATGAATCAATGCCTTTATTATCCTGCTAACAAGTGTTAATAAACACTTTTTTTCCTTTTTCTCCTTCTCCATTCTTCTCCACACTGTGTAGCGGACTTTGGTTTCTGTGCTCAGATCACTCCAGAGCAGAGTAAGCGCAGCACCATGGTGGGGACGCCCTACTGGATGGCCCCAGAGGTTGTTACCCGTAAAGCGTACGGTCCTAAAGTGGACATCTGGTCTCTGGGAATTATGGCCATCGAGATGGTGGAAGGGGAGCCTCCATACCTCAACGAGAATCCACTGAGGGTGGGTTAGTGCATGATCAATTAGGGCTTTATCCAGGTCTAAAACCTGACCTAGCACCAGGGTTTAGGTCTGAACCAGACACACTTCTGCCTTAGCCCAAAAACTAGCACACAACTTGACATTCCTAATAATTGCAGCTTTTAAGATCCCATGTAGGGGCAAAACTGTACTTAATTGCCTTATCTGTTCATCTGGCTAATATTGTATACATTCAAACCGCCAATCAGTGTCTTTAAACAATATCCAAACATATTTTTAAGTTTCAGCAAACTTCACATGATGCATTGTGCTTATGCTGTGTGCTGCTGATAGCAAACAGTATTTTTTGTGTATGCCTGTTTAGGAACATAACTTTTCAGCTGGTTTAAAGTACTAGTCTATTTCTTTTTACATCACATGTGATAGGTAACAAGTGTAAGGAGTAAAACCTCAAGCGGAGGTAAACAAAGGCCCAAATTTGTTAAGATGAACAATTTTTCACGCTCTAAAAAGAATGAAAGAGGGCTAAGAAGGAGCTTTTCTGTACCTGTAGGTAATTCACAGGTAATTCATTGTTCTGCTTCAGTCCTCTTCTGCTTTTCTACCCTGCGCAGGCACTTTACCTTATTGCCACAAACGGAACCCCTGAGCTGCAGAGTCCAGAGAAGCTGTCGCCTATTTTCCGGGACTTTCTGGCTCGGTGCCTGGAGATGGATGTAGAAAAGAGGGGCAGCAGCAAAGAGCTCTTGCAGGTACAAGTGGGGGCGTCATTGGTGGGGTTTAGTGTGTACTTTAGAAGAAAAAGAGAATCATTAGATATAATAATTATTTGTCCAGGTATGTTTTCTATCTATAAAGAAAATGTTATAGCTGTATAGCGTTTTGTCAGGTGAACACTTGAACCTGGGCATACAAATTGCATGACCAGTTTTCAGTTTTACTCCTAAAACCTTACTAAAACCTTTTACTTGAACCAAGGGCTGGATCATGGATCATATTCACATACAACACACGGCAGCTGGGAATCGGCCTGCACTTTGCGTATGGTTCTCAAAGAGCCAAGCTGGGAAAATGCATTAATGGTTTTAAAATTGGTGCTTAAACATGATCTAAATAAAAATATGCTTCCAGTCTTAACTAAGAAGGCAAAAAGGTTAAAGGGGCATATTTGTGGTCTACTAGAGCAGATTTACACACCTCAGCTTTCCCAAAACACAGTATTCTTCTCAAATTGTACATCTGTATTCCTGATGAGCATAGTGTGCTCTGATTGATCAGCTCACCCACTCTGTTCTGATTGGTCAACTGCCAGAATGGCATCCTGTTACAAGTTCTGGCCCCCAATGGTGACGGTTCTGCTGTATCAGTTTGAGTCAGAGTCTGATCCTGAAAGTCTGGCAGAACAAGATGTTCGCTCCACCTCCACAAGCTAGACTGGAGCATTATGTTTCAGGAGGGGTCAGTTTTTACTGTTTTAGCTCAAAGTGCGTTAACTTAGGGGCATGCCAAGTTTGCCGGTAGGCAGTGAGGCTTGTGTTACGAGATGATGTCAACTTGTAACAGAGAAAATGACTGAAACTCTTTAACGAGGCAGCTTAGAAAAGTGGTTTCTGTGGGAGAGAGTTTCTTCTTTTGGTGTGTACTTTGGGCTTCATAACTTTGCAGAACACTTACATACCTAAAAAAAAGTCTGCGTTTAATGACTGCAGTTTTGACTGCATTTATTTAATTAGCTTTAATTCGTTTTTAATTAAGGGTCTAAATGTAATGATTGCAGTATTTGGGGATATTTGTTTGATTTACTTTGTTTATTTACTGTTAATTTAGTTTAAAATATTATGTTGTTTCACATGAGCTTGTTAAAAATGGTAATAAACCAGTTTAGACCATGTTTTATGACTTGCTTGCACTAATAACTACATGTAGCCCTGCCGTGGCACCTAGGATCTATCAGTATCGCCCTCTATCAGTATCGGCCGATTGCGCTGAAAGGTGATCGGCGATCGGAATCGGCCTCAAAAGCGCTGATTGGTCCATCTAAGAGAACTACAAAAGCATAATCAGCCTCGTTTTAAAGAAAATATGTTTGGAAAAGTATAACTTGCTATAACTGGTCATCGTTCATTCTCTCATTTCCTCCCTTTCTAGCATCCTTTCCTGAAGCTGGCGAAGCCTCTGTCCAGCCTCACGCCGCTCATACTGGCTGCCAAGGACGCCATGAAGAACAACCGCTAGGACCTTCCCCAGACGAGCCACGCTGAAGAACCCAGCACACGAGCGCATGCGCTGCTGAACGGACTCCGTGTGCCACAGCTCTCACCAACTGTGCCAACCAGCCAGCCAGTATTGCCAAAACAACGTTTCTCTGAGCATTTCAACTGAGCTTTCTTTTTTTTTTTTTTTTTAAGACTGAGGGAACATAAAGGGTGGACGTATTAAATGTTCTGCTTCTTCTAGGTCACCGTAGCCTTTCTTACATGGTTTTATGCTGCACAGAACTTTGTCTTTCCTGTCCTTTCTGCTCGTCCGACTATCAAATGGAGGAGACCTGACCGCTACCGCTCCCGAGGAAAAGTATTTAAAATACATTGGGTGTTTTCTTAGTCGTTACGTTGTCTGTAGGAAGAGTCCTGACCTAAAACTGTGTCTCCACTGTGCCCTCTTCTTTCTGGTTCACCCTAATAAGAACTGTGGGCACCTGTACTGAAACCAGCATAAACTCTGTGTGGTTGGTTTGTCACTTATGTTTGTTTTTTTTTTTCTTTTTTTAGTTTTTATTCAAGCATGAATCATTGTATTCTGGTACAAATAGGACAGTTTATGTTACTGGACTCGTTCTAACATCATGGGAGGAATTTATGTGTGTTATGTACTTCAAAGAAACATGACATTTACATTCACATGGTCAGCTAAGACTTTTAGACTACATCTTTTGTGTATGTTTGTGTATATGATGTGTTTTTTGTTTTTTTGTTTTGTAGTAACTAACATTGTTTGTTACATGGTTAAAGTATAGCTGTTACTAAGTCATAGTGACCGAATGGATAACTGTTGTTTATGCTTTGAGTCACTCTGGAACCTGCAGCGTCAACTAAAAGCATTTTGTACGTCTCCAAAAGAGGTTCCAGCTTTTTTTCTGTTAAAAGGTGAGAAACCTCAGTTGCTCTGAATTAAAAGGAGTTTACAACTGATATGTTGACGTTGTTGCAGTATTTACTTGTTGGGACAGTCATTCAGACTGGTTTGATGTGAATTGCACCACTTTAAAGCAGCTTACTGACTCAGACTGGTTCACAGTGGTGGTGATAGGAACCAGACGTCTGAACAGCTTTAAAGAAAACAGCCCTTGGACTTTGTTTTCATCTCAGCCACCAAATTATGCATAACTTTAATTGCCACATTTCCTTATGTGTATTGGACAGATTCATGGGAGTACAATGCAACCAAAACTGAATTTTATTCCAGGACAAGTATGAAAAGAAACATTTTATTATTATTAATATTTTATTTTATTACAGAGTTCAGTCAAGGACCAACTAGGTGAACTGATTTGCAACAGCGCCACCCTGAGGCAGACCAGTGCTGCATCTCTAGTTAACAATACTAAAGACAGACACAGCAAAACAGTTATCTTTCCCTGAATTTGTAGTTAAGCCTCTATGTGTTACTGATTGACAACATTATGCAGCCATACAATGTTTATTTATAGGGACACACCACAGAATTTTTGAATTCAGGGTCCCAGACCAACATAGGACCTCCCTATATTTTGCACCATGTATGCAGATTCCCAAACCTGAGCTGTGTTACAAAATAATAGTGCTGGCAGTGTTTAAACTTGTGTTGGGTGGGTGCTTTCTGACAAATTACATGTATCAGAAGAAAACTATGTCCAGCCTAAAGTGCCTTGAAAAACAACTAGTCATATTTTCCATTTTTGGGTCAGTTTTTCAGACCTGGATTTGGCCTATGCCTAGATTTAAAAGATAGCCAATGGTGATTCACTGCTCCAAATAAAAGTGCATGTCCAAATACAGCGTATCCCCCCTACCTACTCACAAGTGTACAACTTTTCCTAATGGAAAGATTACTGAGCTGATCTGTGAGAGTAGAAAAGTCCTCGTACTGCTTGTAACCGTATGGTTCTCGGTTGGTTGTACTCTGTATGGGAAATTAGTTGATCTCTCCTATTTTTGAGGAAAGCTCTGGAGACTCATTAGTGAACGTAGTGTCCACTTGCAGCCAGTTGCAGTTTGGTAGAGTCACAGCTGCTCGTAGAGTCTGAGAAGTGTGCTTATTATCTGGCAGCTGAATTCAGACCAGTGGCCTGCCAGAGTGCAGCGTCATGGTTTTCCAATCTGTTATTCCTATGAGGTATGATTAAATGCTCTGAGGAACAGGCTGTCACCTTTATGGATATCATATGTACAGCTGTTAATAATTTAGATTCAAGCCCGAACAGAACAGTCATATTAGTTATCTTGTTTGTTTTTTTAATTATAGACCAATAGATGAACATCATAGGTAAATTAGGGATGGGCAGATGGATACCTAAATATTGATACCTCCAATCTTGGTGTACTTTTAAGAATCAAGTTTGGCATAGAAACATTAAAATCATTTGTTTATTAATTTAGTAGGATGGATGTGTATCCTATCTCTGGATGAAAAAAAACATTCTGCTGTAAATGGTGTAGTACATGACCTACTTTTCCTTCCGCCTTCTTCCTCTGCACCCTCCCCCCCCAAAAAAAACCTGGCGAATAAGACGCCACCTTAAAGGTGACGTACAACAGTGACACTGAAATATGCATTTTAGTTGGTAGACATTCCCGAGCAAAATAATAAAGGGCACACAAGCAGGAGTTTTATACATGGTACGTGAGCTACACTACGTAAGGCTACTTAACAACCCCAAGCAGAATATTAGATATACTAATCTTTACATATCATCACTGTTTAAAATGGCAACTTTACAGGAGAGGGGAAAAACATACTTTACATTTAATGTAAATCAATGGAACCAGATTGTTTTTTAGATTTTGGAGCAATTCTATTGGTCCATTCATCATGAAATTGGCACACAATGTAAATGTCATATTTAAACTATGCAGAAAAACAAAAATCAACAAAAATTGAGATACATGTTTTTCTTTGGACAGCGACGATAGTTATATAATTTAAACACTGAACACTGAATTATTATTTTTTAAAGAAGAAGCAAAAAGAACTCTGATTTGTGAAAGTTGTTTAAATATTAATGTCAAATTTATGCTGAAATTTTGTTCACATTTGCTATTTTTCACTGTTAAAAATCACATATGTTAAATTTTAGGCCAAACTGAAGGCTGTTAACACCAAACCAATCAAGCTTGTCCAATCATTGTTGAGTTACGTCATAGGTTTGGCTCAACTAGCCATTCAGGGACTTGAGTAATTTACTAGATTATTAATCTGTCTTTGAGGTAAAAATAAATCTACACAAAGCCAACAATGAAGGCCAGTTTTTCTCTCGTGTGTGTAATTTTAGGCTGTATTATTAAAAAAAACCCACAAAACAAAGCAGTTGAAGCATTTAGTCGGTCAACATTGTCAGACTGATCTAGACTGACATCATTTTGTTCTGTAAATTAGTCTACAATGATCCATTTAACATCTAACAACTCTGCATTACTTTGTTTTCATCTCAACCACCAAATTGTGCATAACTTTAATTGCCATATTTACTTTTGTGTATTGCCACGGCCAATCATTCATGTAGATCTGGGCAGTGCCAGTGATCAAATCTTGTGGTTCTTTTGATGTTGATGTCAATTTTTTTTGAGTTTCAATCCAGAATGAGTATAAAAAGAAACATTTTATAGAAATATCATATTATCTAATGTGTGAAATACCACATGGATACCAATTACAGGTTTCAGACAAGGATAAACTGGGTGAACTGGTTTGCGACAGTGCTACTCTGAGGCAGACCAGCGCTGTATCTCTATACTGTACTGAATACAGAAACAGCAAAATAGCTATCTTTCCCTAAATTTGTATTTAACCCTCTATGTGTTACTAATGGACAACATAATGCTGCCATAATAGGTTTATTTGCAGGGACAAACCACAAGATTTCAAATTCAGAGAGTCCCAGACCGCCACAGGACCTCCAAATCATAACAACAGTGCTGGCAGTGTTTAAACTTGTGTTGGGTGGATGCTTTCTGACGAATTACATGTATCAGAAGAAAACTATGTCCAACCTACAGTGCCTTGAAAGAAAATACGTCATATTTTCGCTTTTTTATGGGTCAGAGTTATCAAATGACTGGTTGAGACAAACCTATGACGTAACTCAAACAAAGCACACAAGACTGAGCCGAGTACGGAAGACTTGCCATGACTGTAAACACTACGCTTCTTATTTACAACCCCAACAAAAAAAGTTACACTGAAGGGAAACTCAAAAATCAGGTTTTAAAAGTCTTACTGTGCATTACTTTATCTAATGTTTGGTTCTGCTGCAGCTCGTACAGGCGTCAGTATGTAACTCCGGCGCTGTTTAAGGTGGAACGAAAACTTAACAAGTTAGTGAATAAGGACTTCAACCACTTTAATAAAACGTGGATAACTTTAATTCTGCAGTCTGTACATCTCACTCAGGGCGGTTTCTCAAACACTCGGAGCAGCTTCAGCTCAGCGGTAAACACTGAAGAGACTAGCAGCTCCATCTTTATTAGCATAACAACCCCAACAGTAAGCTGTAGCAGCCGTGCTATGTGAGTTTATCACTGTTTGCTGGTTGAAGGAGATCATCTTAAACTGAAAGTTTCACAGTGAGTAACAACTTTCATTTATTCTGTGTTTATGTTAAACGTAAGTAACGAGTAAACGTAACGTTAGCTACGCTAGTAACTGGCGTAGCGAACTAAATCAGTGATGTGGAGTCGATTCCAAAAGAGTCGATTCTTTGACTTGGAGTCGGTTCTTCAACACTTTTAGACTTTTTTTAACCTTGAAAAGCAGAAAAAAGGTTAACAAAGCTGTCAAAAGTATTTACATTCATTACTCAAGTAGAAGTATAGATACCAGGGTTTAAAAATACTACTGTAGAAGTTGAAGTATCAACTTAAACTTTTTGCTCTAGTAAAAGTGTAAATGTATTGCTTTCAAAACTACTTAAAGTATAAAAGTAAAAGTAATGTAAGGGAAAAAAGGATGAAAGCTTATGCCGCAAAAAATCATTCTTCTAGAAGCCATAATGACTTTAATGTTATATTAAAATGTTAATGTTGATAAATTTGGGATGCGCTCGGCTTCCTGTTTCAGCTGCATACATGCCTATTGAAAATTAATGTAGTTTAGTACAATGTAAATATAATAAAGAAGCATATCTGTGTACTACTGAACATTAACATGTGTGTAATGGAGCGAAAGATATGATGACTAGTTGCCTGTAAGTATTGTAAAGGGGTCAAACTTTAACAGCATGTTATCAATAAACTAGCTGAAATGAAATAGAAGTAACAAGGCTATTTTTTAAATGTAAGTAGTAGAAAGTACAGATAATGGAGTGTAAATGTAGAAGTAAAAAGTCAGCTGAAAAATAATTACTCCAGTAAAGTATAAATAACTCAATTTTCTATTTAAGTAAGGTAATGATGTATTTGTACTTTGTTACTTGACACCTCTGATTAAATGACAGCAAATCTATTTGAGTGTAAAAACAAAAATACCTGTAGCTGTGCATTTGATTGCTTGGTGTTTTGTTGAGTTATAGTTTCTGGAGTAACTATATGTAATAGCTCTGTGCTGAGAAGAAATCACAAAGCTGATTTTTGACGTTGCTCACAGTGTATACAGATCATATAGGAGTCCTGTGCATATAGAATAAAACACAGTGGGCTGTTTTATATATAATCTGTAGTGGTAATGCTGCCACCTGGAGGTAACAGTTAGTAACTTCACGTGAATTTTCAAAAGGACTTGTTATTTGGGCTCAGACTAGACATCCGTCAAACCTGACCTGATTTTACCTATATGTATAAATTCATTTCTAAAATATGAAATTGTATTTTGCAGATTTTAAAGTAATTCATATATACATAATTCAATAAATACAGCAGACATGAATATCTCTTCATGGAAGCATTGGTGGTTCAGTGGTAGAATTCTCGCCTGCCACGCGGGAGGCCCGGGTTCGATTCCCGGCCAATGCAACTAATTTTTCTTTTTTTCTCACCAGTTCATCTTAATAATTAATTTATTTGTTGATCCTTTTCTTTTTACTGTCTACTTATGCTGCTGCTGTTATAACGATAAACACAAAGCAGTGAGGATTAAACAAGCTGCATGTAAAATTTGAGCTTGTGGCTTTTAGATTTTAAGTCTTCCTCGATTATTTTTCATTGGGGTAGGTTGTGGGATTTGGATGAGGCTGAACTTGGCTCTATGTTCTCCAGCGTTTTATTAGAATTTCCCGTTCCATTTTAAATGATGGAGCAGTTATATTATGCCGCCGGTAGATGGCGCTTTTTCAACACTGCAAATGGCATTTGTGGATCTAAACGCCCCGAATGAAACGCACAATGACTGTACAAGCTTAAAATGTGGATAAGACGAGTTTGTTTACTGTACAGTTATTTAATGATCATCTTGTGAGTATACCATGGCAAGCAATAGGATTTGTAAGAAATGTTGTAATTTTATTCTCTGATTCTTACATCGTCTCAAATATCTGATAGTCAGATTTAGGTTTCTAACTATCAAACTTCATTTATCTTTATTTCAGCTAGCATTTAACCAATACAAGCTCCACTGACCCTGAACGTACTGCTGGAGTAATGTCCACTCTCCACTGTCTCACCACCACTGTGAGTGGAGTAAGAACCCGGACACATCTCCCTTAGTACACTTTCTATTCTTTCCTTTAGTTTCTGTATTATTTTCAGTGTATAATGTCGATCTTTTTATTGCAGCTCATGTATGGCAGCGCTTCTTAAGCACCAACTCAGTTCCTGGCCCTCACTCCTCGTTAGTATAGTGGTAAGTATCCCCGCCTGTCACGCGGGAGACCGGGGTTCGATTCCCCGACGGGGAGAGTCATCTTTTTCTGTTTATTTGTGTGAAGAGTCAAGCAAAATGTCTATACAGTCATCTAATGGTACCTGGACTGTATTTCTGATCTCATTCCTTACCATATCCATCCTTGTCCCAAAGAAAACCTCTTCAGCTCTGTCACGTCCAGTTCTTCCTCCTGTCTCCAAACCATACAACATAGCTGGTCTCATCACTGTCTTGTAAACTTTAGATGAACTCGCATGTTTGTCTTGCTGTCGGATGCCCTTCCTGACACAACCCTCACTATTTACTCGGGCTTGGGACCAGCACAAAAGATACACTGGCTTGTCTTTCCTAGTGGTTGGTTTAAGAACAATATTATTATGTGTGCAACAACTCAAATGAGCAATAACTTTCTTACTTCTAAACTCTTACTGCTGTATACAGTATATCTGTACTTATTATTATAGCCACAGTCACTTTATATTTTATTCTTCTATTGTAATATAAGACTTATATATGTGCCACAGTCACATTATATTTTATTATTCTATTGTATTATAAGACTTTATATATGTGTAGATATTTTAAATTTCTTTTTTGTTGTAAATTATTATTAATAGTATTATTAATAGTATTAAATTATTATTAATATTATTATAGTGTTTATTCTTCTACATAACCGGCTGCTACTGTATAACTGCAATTTCCCCCTGGGATCAATAAAGTATTTCTGATTCTGATTCTGATTATTGACAATTATGGTTTATGATTCTTATTTACGCCTCCAAAAATAGCTACATGTGTATGTTGTATAAACATACAACATATATACTCATACAATGTTTTAACGATTTGCAGTGCATTTTAATAAGCTGTTGATGTTTAATAAGTTGCTTGTTTTTCTTTGCACAACATTTATATCCATTTTTTCAACATTCACGAATGTTGCTTCTGACTAGCCTAATTTATCTAGGGGCAGTTTATGGTTATAAGGTTAACTTTCTCTAGTAAAACGTGTTGAGTTTTTATAATATAGGCTCCTGTTTCCCAACCTGGTTCACATTTATTTTTCTTTGGACCCCCCAGAATGAAGTATATATATCATGAAAACCATGTATCTCCATTTATTTCTTCATCACTTGAACACACCAATGGCCGCTTACATTGTGTGAAAATTTTATGATGAGTGGGCCAATAGAAATGCTTCAAAATAGCTTGGAAAAATTCTGGTTCCATTATCTTACAAAGTCAAAGTGAACTTTATTGTCATTCAGACTTTACAACTGAGTTCATAGCTGAACGAGATTGCGTTTCTCCAAACTCCAATGTGCAGATATATAAAAACACAATACATACAACTAACATGACAAATAAATAACAACATGAAATATAGAAAGAGTGTGTGTGATAAATAGTGAGATATACTCTAAATAAATATGTATACTTTAAAAAAAAAGTGTTTTTGCAGATGTATTGCACTTATATATATATATATATATATATATATATATATATATATATATATATTGCACAGTTCTGACCAAGTATTGCACACTAACAATGTAAACATAACACTGTAAATTTAAACATTTTAAGGTGTAAGAGTTTTAGGTTTAGAAAGAAAAAATGAGTCTATTGCACAAAATTAGCAGCATTAAGTGGAGGACCACCTGAGTATGAAGTAGGTATATGTTCAAGAGTTTAACAGATCTGATGAGTCTGCTCTTCAGGAAGTGTTGAGCAGTCTGATGACTTGTGGAAAGAAACTTTTGCTCAGTCTGGAAGTCCTGCACCGCATGCTGCGGTAGCGTTTTCCGGAGGGCAGCAGTCTGAACAGTCCGTTGGCTGGGTGGGTGGGATCTCTGACCATCTTGGTGGCTCTGCTGTGGCACCGTGATGGGTACAGATCTTGTACAGGTGGAAGTGAGGACCTGGTGATGCGCTCTGCTGTCCTCACCACTCTCTGGAGTGATTTCTGTTCGGCGAAAATTGAAAGTAAAGTATGTATTCGTTCTCTCTTGTAAAGTTGCCATTTTGTAGATTCTTGTTTTCATTGGACAGCGACGACATATAAGTTGACTGATATATATAATCTGTTTTGGTAGTGCTTCCACCTGGAGGTATCAATTAGTAACTTAGCATGAATTTTCAAAAGGACTTAATCATTTGGGGCCAGACTAGACTTCAGTCAAACCTGACCTGATTTTATCTACATGTAAAAATCGTTTGTGAAATATGGATCTGAATTTTGCGTATTTTAAAGCTGCTTATCTTTGGTTTACAGATAAATACTCTTAAATACAGATGACCTGAGAGCGTCTTCATGGCCGTTTCTTTTGTCTTTCCCAAATCAGAACCTCGTCAGTCCAATAATCTAACCAGGCCTGCCCAATGAGCGCTGTTTCTGTCAAACAGGCTTCACTCTGGGGGTAAATTATCTGGATCTGGATAAACTTTCATGGTTTCTCAGCTCCAAAAACACAAGATTCAACTCAGCAGCCGTCAATAAAGCTGATAAAACAGACAGTGTGTGTAGATATAAGGAGCTGGTTTTAATGTTATGGCTGTTTGGTGTAAAGATCTTTATTTTAAACAATTTTGGATGGTATTTTTTTTAGATAGAAGTATAGAAGTATGTAATGCTTGTATGTAAACACTGCCCTCTTTTGACTGGGAGGATAAAACAAGTCTGTATTGGCAACTGGCCACATGTATGTTCACTCCTCGTTAGTATAGTGGTGAGTATCCCCGCCTGTCACGCGGGAGACCGGGGTTCGATTCCCCGACGGGGAGAACAGTTTTTCTTTAACCCTTTGATACACAACTTAGGTCAAAAGTGACCCGACTGAGATTTTATTTTCTTTATCTTTGCAATAAGTAAATTTCATCATTTAAGCGTCTATGAATTCCTAAATGTACTTGTTTTTGATCATCAACAAATACTTCTAACATACAACATGGGGCAGAATGAACCCTTATGTTTTTACTGTGGAGTTTGATAGGAACTATTGAGAGTTTCAAGTTTATTTGTCATTTGCACATCATGTCAGGACATAACATGCATTGAAATGCTTGGGGTGAGGCTCAGATAAAACTCTACAGCAGGGCAGCATTATATATGTAAAACAGTGCAAACATACAATAAATAGACAATATTAAAGTAAAAATAATCTAAAAATATACATATAGTTATACTGAAATATATAAAGGACTATACAAAACATACACAAGATATATACAGGAGGACATATGTAGAAACTTTTGCATTGGCAGGTTATCTAAGAAGATATATCTATTTAAAGTGACTCAGTGATATTGTCCAAAGCAGCGATATCAGAATAAATAATATAATAGTGTAACATAATGTAGTATTGACATTTGTAAACATTTGCAGTTAGAAACATATTTACAAACACAATTTTTGTTCATAAAGTAAATGAATAAGAAATAAAATAACGATTCAGGGTCAAAATAAAAAAAGGAACACTTGGAACATTAAATAATGAAATTAACTGATTTCAGTAGTTACCAAAGGAAATGAATACCTTGTGCATTAAAGGGTTAAAGGCAGACAAAGTGTATCCTATACAAAAAGCGGAACAGCGCCACAAAGTCGTAGTGGCCACAAATATATTGCATCCGTAGTGGTTTAGCACTACCATAGAAAATGAATGGGAATCTAGTTAGGGCTGTTTGCGCGGGGTGAGATTTCCAGGGCTGGGAGAAAGTTTTGTTCATATAAAGACATTTCATTTGTTGTTCGTGTCTTCTGAAAAAAATGAATAATCTAAGCATATCGATGTTGATCTTGGGAAAGTGCAGAATTGGTATATTCCAGTACTTACCTGTGCGCAGCGGCAGCGATCAGCTAAGAAACTGTACTAGTAGGTGGTCGTAACGGGGGACGTAGCTTTAGGGAATCGCCCTGATTAACCGGAGTAAGTAGTTGCCCTCTAAGTTTTTGGAGATCATAGTAATGTTTCGGAACTCCAGCAGTGTTATCAGGTTTTCATGAAGACAGTCCAGTGTAAGAATGTCTATCAAATATGTGAGTAATAAAGTAGCACGCATGCTTTTTGGTGGTGAATCTGTGTGGAAACTGCAGCTTATTGCATTTTAAACAGCGCTTCAGTTTTTGGCACAAACGGTGAGTAACTAATACGGTTAGTATGTAAAATCTAATATTTATAGGTGACAATATATCTGTAACTTTGATAATATAATGTAGTAATGCTTGAGATCCAAACAGAGAACTTCGAAAATATTTTCGGATGCGTTCACTCCTCGTTAGTATAGTGGTGAGTATCCCCGCCTGTCACGCGGGAGACCGGGGTTCGATTCCCCGACGGGGAGAGTCATCTTTTTCTGTTTATTTGTGTGAAGAGTCAAGCAAAATGTCTATACAGTCATCTGATGGTACCTGGACTGTATTTCTGATCTCATTCCTTACCATATCCATCCTTGTCCCAAAGAAAACCTCTTCAGAGTCGAGTTTTCAGTTTCTTAATCAAGTCAGTGTTTATTTATATGAAGAAGAAAGGGCTACTTAATAGATATTAATGATAGTGCAAGTGTACTCAGTCAGTGTAACTAGAAATGTCTTGCATAGTGGTTGTTAGTCTTGGCTTTACTCTTCTTAGAGTCTAAAAACCTTCGTTTGAAAACCTCAGCTTTCATCAAGACCTTTTTAGTGAAGCAATAAAATAGATAGATAGATAGATAGATAGATAGATCTTTATTGATCCCTTTGAGAGGGTTCCCTCAGGGAAAATAAGATTCCAGTAGCATCATCACAGTAAACACACAAGAAACATATAAAAGGAATATAAATTAAGAAATCCAATGTACAAAATAAAGAAAAAGAAAAATCTAACTGGGGAGGTATTGCACACTATTATTGCACTTGTTTAATGTTAACTAGTCTTATTGCACTTTGTCCGGTTGTGTTATTATCAGTCTACTGCTCCATCCCATCCTCTGTCCTCCTTTGACCCCTCCTCCCCTGCAGAGAGGAGTTGTACAGTTTGATGGCATGAAGGACAAAGAAGTTTTTGGTTCTGCACTTGAGTAGGAGCAGTCGGTCACTGAACAGACTCCTCTGGTTGCTGATGACGGTGTGCAGATGATGACTGGCATGGTCCATAATGTCCAGAAGGTTGTCCATTGTCTTCTTCTCTGCCACCGTCACCAGAGAGTCCAGTTTCAGGCCGATCACTGAGCCAGCCCGCCTGATCAGTTTGTCCAGCCTGGATGTGTCCTTCTTGGATGTGCTGCCTCCCCAGCACACCACGGTGTAAAACAGGACACTGGCCACCACAGACTGATAAAACATCCACAGGAGTTTCCTGCAGATGCCAAAGGACCGCAGCCTCCTCAGAAAGTACAGCCTACTCTGTCCTTTCCTGTACAGGTGCTCAGTGTTAGCAGTCCAGTCTAGCTTGCTGTCCAGCCACAGCCCGAGGTACTTGTAGGTCTCCACAGTCTCCACCTCAGCTCCTTCTTTCAGAACTGGTTGTGACCTTGGTCTGGACCTCCCAAAGTCAATGACCAGCTCCTTGGTCTTTGAGGTGTTGAGCTGCACCTTGCTGGTTGCTGTGGCACCAAACAGCAAAGTCCCTCACCAGGCTCCTGTACTCTTCCTCTTGATCATCCCTGATACACCCCACAATAGCTGTGTCATCACCAAACCTCTGAATGAAACTTTAAGTATATTTATTCACTCATTCATGTATGTCAGGGTCTTTTTAAATACAGAAAACGGCTCCTATAAAAAGGGTGCTCATTTGAAGGAACTGCAGTAAATTCCCAGTAGCCACTTAGCCAACATGTTATTGTCCAGTTAGGCTGGGGGGCCCAGTTGGGTTAGCTGGGCAATGGTGGTGGTGTGTAAATGCCCTACCTTGCTGGTCCAACTTGTAGATGTAAAGTCAGAGATTGTAGCTCAACTGGTACTGCACAGTTTGTGTTGGTCATCCCTATAATTCTTCTAGTAATATCTATCTATCTATCCATCCATCCATCCATCCATCTATCTATCTATCTATCTATCTATCTATCTATCTATCTATCTATCTATCTATCTATCTATCTATCTATCTATCTATCTATCCATCTTCTATCTATCTATCTATCTATCTATCTATCTATCCATCTATCTATCTATCTATCTATCTATCTATCTATCTATCTATCTAGGTCCATGATCTATCTATCTAGGCACAAAATACTGAGGAACTTCTCCATTGCTTGCACTGTTTGGACTGAACACCTAACAGAAATACACAAATTGTGTTTTAAGTTAATGAAAGGTTTCAATGATTAAATTAAGTGTGATAACAAAAAGAGATTGTTTGCATACAGAAATTTGCAGAAATGTTGGTCAGGCCGGTATCAACATGGCCGGTTAGCTCAGTTGGTTAGAGCGTGGTGCTAATAACGCCAAGGTCGCGGGTTCGATCCCCGTACGGGCCAGTTCTTTTTATCTTTCCTAGACCTTTTCTGGAATTTGTACTGCTGGGTTTTTAGGATATATGAAATATATGTAAGTGAAAAAACAAATCGCTATTGTTAAAGTTTACTTAAGTTCACAATCCTTAAAAATACGTTGTTCCGTTGCGCTGCTAGTCCTTACCGGGAGATGGCGACACGCGCCGACTCGTAGCTGCAAACCGCCGATGGCGACAAAGAATGAAAACGCTGGCATGGCGAGCTTTCTGTATCTGACTGACGACAAATTCACTCCTGTTTGAGTTTTATTTGTTTATTAAACAGGATTAATTACGATTTTCTATCGCTACAGTCGAGTTTCGATCAAATATGGCCGGCAACATAAAAGATAAAGAGGCGTTTCAGAGGCTGAACTTTCTGTACCAGGTAAGTATTGAGCCTCGCTTAAAGGGGAACTCCATCGGCTTTTTAAAATTTCTGCATAACCCTGTGGTTGAGATGTAAACAGATTCATTTAGTGGGGGTCTGGTGTGAAATGCTTAGTCCTATAGAAACTTACTATGTCAAAACTGTTCACCATGATAGTAATGGGAACCAGACGTCCATCTCTAAAAGCTTATTTACATTTAAATTATTACATATGGTTGTGAATATGCTGCCTGATGTCTGACACATAGTTCTATAACTACATTTATATGAAGTGTGTGAAAACAGTCTTCAAAAACAATATAGCTTTTTTTGGTTTTCCACTATTTTATAATCAGCAACATCACATATAAAAGTCACATGTATATTTTCTGACTATTATGTATAAATTGGATGGGTTTTGCACACAAAAGACACATTTGTGATAGTAAATAAAGTGTCAAATTGGTGTTCCCATCACCACCACTATAAATAAAAAAGAGCCTATGTTTCTTCAGTGAACGACGTCATATCAAGTCCTCTCACTCTGAAGTATGTTTATCTCTCAAGGACTGAATTATTTAGAAACTTATTACAAGAATTTTCCTTTAACTCTCTGTACATAAACTACATATAATTTTTTTTTCCACTTTATGCACTCCAGGCTGCTCATTGTGTTTTGGCCCAAAACCCTGAAAATGTGGAAGTGGCGCGATTTTATTGCTCCACACAAAAAACGATCGCCAAGCGGCTGGTGCTGAGACAGTGAGTAGCACATCTATACACACTGTTAATTAAGTTGTGTTGCCTGCAAGGCAGCAAATAAAAAGATAAAGAACAACAATGTTGGTGTTTATTGTAGAAATACTCGACTGGAAGTTCTCATCATGCATTATAAATGGATGTATCTGTTTACAGAGACCCCTCAGTGAAAAGAACCATATGTAAGAAATGCTGCTCTTTACTGATCCCTGGGGTCACATCAACATCAAGGCAAAAGAGTAAGATATCATCTTTCCTAATTAGACCTAAGAACTGTTTCTATTGGATAGAGTATATGAGAATACTTGACAGTCAAATCTTGTAGGGTTTTTAAAAAATGGATTGTTCTTCTCTGATCATATCAGGAGGTCCCCGAAGGCAGCGACTGACTGTAATACGATGTCTGAGCTGTGGACAAACCAAAAGGTTTCTAAACAATCCAAAACATCAGCTGTGGGTGGACCAGCCAGAGGCTCAGTTAGAGAATCAGGCTCAGCCGGGTACGATTGCTTTTCATTTCTTCAGATTCTTCAAAGATATGTTTTAATTTAGTTTCCTCACATGAACATTAGCACTAATCTCCATAAATGCACAGATGCCCAGTTTTCGAAGTGAATTACACTATATTTAGATGCGCTTGCTGCTGACGCAGTTTGCTGACACAGCGTGTATAATCCCCATAGAAAAGCACTGGCCAATAGAATGGGACGCTCTGGAGCAGCTGCACACGAGTCTTAAGGTCATCAATTCCAGTGACAAGATGGACACAAAGCCCATTAGTTGTAGCCCTACATGGAACATCTGCTAGGAAAAAAAAAAAACATTTCGCAACTGATTTCTCAGCAAAAAGAGTGCAGTGTGCGCAGGGCAGGTTATGATATGGTGCATTAGATATCAGACTATGTATGCATGCCAGTTTATCCTTACTGCTGGCTTGTGATTCGTTTTCAAAGGGGAATTCCACCTTTTTTTATTATTATTTATTTTTTTTTTTTTTAATTCTTAGTAGTTAAATCATTACAATGGAAACAGTCATTTAGAGTGCTTTGGTGTGAAATGCTCATTTGTAAGGTTGACTGTGGTGGTGATAGGAACCAGATTTCTGAAGAGTTTAATACATATATATATATAAATATATATATTCCTTCACATATATATATTACTGAAATATATATATATATTTTAATGAAAAATAAGACAAGTGTAGGTTAACTGCTTGATTTGGATAGTAGCTAAAATTGTTATTTACACTGTAATTGCACTGTGATTCCTGGTTCCTGTTACAACCAGTTCTGGGTCTGTAAAGTTTTTTGTTTTGTTTTTTTTAGTTAACTGCTTCACATTAAACCATTCTGACTGTCATTTGTTTTGTTTTTTATCTCAGAGCCTAAATTCTGCAGATATTTGGTCAGAATGTCCCTTTAAGTACACTTCTCTTAAGAGGTTGCTGGAAAGAACAGACAATTCCCACTCAGTATTCTGGGATATGTAGAACAAGATCAGCCTGCATTCAGTTTTAGTCTAAAAGCAATTATTTATATCTTAGTACCTAAATTCATAACGCTGCTGTGGCTAAATGCAATCAAATTCTCACAGCAATGTTCAAGCATCTAATGTAAAGCCTTCCGAGAGGAGTAGAGACATTTATTGCATTAGTTAGTGCCTTTTAATTAATTTCTTATTAATGCACTACGTTTTATTAGAAACTGGTGTCTACAAACATTTGAACGTGTAGTGTAACATCTTGCTCTCTGTTTGTATTGCACTCCCACAGATGCACAGAATCCTTCATCCGAAGCTGGAGTCCAGGGCAACAAACCTCAACAAACCAGCAGTGTGGCTTCTTCAGCACAGAAACCTGCCTCTTGAGCAGTGGCAGCTCTGAAATCCTTTAGTGTCTGATTTGCTAATTGGGACTTAATTACAACAATAAGAACATCACAACACTGTTAGCTTTATTTACTGATGTGACCCGGCTCATCTGAAACGAACATCCATCAGTAAATCTTTGCAGGACCACTGCGCTCATGCCAACTGCAACAAACACTGCATCACTGGGTGTGACAAATTTTAGTTGCATTGCATGTATAGTTACTGCGTCTTTAAAATGAAAGCTACACGGATTCCACTGGTCTAGTCGTCCCAGAGAAAGAACACATTTAAAATATGGATTTTTTCGGCTCATTTTAGCTTCTGTTTATGTCCTAGGTCTAATATATTGGGGGATAAAAATGAAACATAAAATCCGAACTGTGCCGTTTTGCAATAAAATGATTTGATTTAGTGTGTAAACACGGTACTGTTCCCTGTATAGAGAGCGATATCATTTTATTTAATTCATTAATTAGGGCTGGGTGTTGGCAAGAACCTGGTGATACAATACGTATATACAATATATCACAATATTGCAAGCAAAGTGATTTATTGGGATTTTTCAAATCATACTACTATATGAACAGGTTTGTCAACGCTTACAATAGCATTGCGCCCTTGTGCTGCTTTTTAATGTTGGAGTGGAGCTAAAAATGGATTACAACACTGCCATCTAGTGATCAGAGATTTAAACACAACATATTGATTCACTGTCTGCCAGGAATCTGTTTATCGAAACTGTTTTTTAGAATTGATACAGTATCACAAAACATACATAATATCCCAACATTCGATATTTCAAAACTAAAATGGTAACAAGTCCTGTTTAATTCTCAGAAAACTGTCATGTTAAAAATAATTCCAAAAAATAAAAATAACTCCAGAGGGGTACACATCTATATTGTGGGCTTTTTTTTTTTAAAAACGTGAACCTTCTTTTCCAAAGAAAATTAAACTGCAGTGTTGTTGCGAGGGACCCAAAATTATAGTCTATAGTGGGTATATTTATATATATTTAGGAAGATAGATATTATATTATCCTGTTTGGAAACGAATAATCTTTTGTTTATACTGAACATCACAACACATTAAACATGCTTTATTTATTGCAAAGTGTATAAAAAGTCTTTATACAGTTCATTGCTCTGTTTCTGGGTGATCTTTTTCTCCTTCTTTAAAACAGAATTCACAAAGAAAACCATAGGATAGGCTATCGGAGGTCTGCACTGGGATAGAAAGGTGTGATGATGGAAAACGGTCTCAGCTACTTTTTCTTCTCTTCTGAGGTTTTCCCTTTTGGTGAACGAAAGCGTCCTTTTTTCGAGTAGAGCAGGTTTTTGGTGAAGAACAAAGGAATGTTGCCTCTGTAGAGGAGCAAGGCCAGGGTCATGCCTAAAAATGATATGATTACATTTATTATATGTTTCATAAGCCATGTTACACATGCCAAATCTGTATATCCATCCAAGAAGATTCAGATCTTCTGTATATATACCTCAATTTCTAGAGTAACAAAATTGAGTACAAGCTGATGACCAGTTCAGTGGTATATCAACGCTGTCATGACACGTATCTCCATTTTTGCCCATTTTTATTCTACTACATCATCTGAACGCAGCAGCTGAGGTTTACATAGTGTAAAAATGTCATAATGGAAGGACCAATAGAAATGCTCCAATAGAGCTTGGGAAAAAATTCTGGTTCCATTGACTTGCATTGAAAGTTGACTGTTTAAAGGATTCTCAACATTGTTTCCAGGTCTTGACAGCAAAAAGGAGTACTGTTAAGTTATATCTTATAGCAGTGAGCACCAAACCTGGTCCTGGAGATCTACCTTCCTACTGAGCCTGGATCCAACCACGATGGACCACACCTGCCTCATTTACTTAACTCCTTCAGAAGTCTTTCATTGGCTGGATTAGTATCAAGAACATTTGGCTAGTATGTTAGACACAGGTTGGAACTAAACTCTATAGCAGCTGTGGGCAGACCTGAGTGCTGGAGTCCAGCACTGGTTGCTGATTTCCCTGCTCTGTCTTACCAGCCAACCTGTTAATTAACTGTTGAGTTGAAACAGGTGTGCCTCATCAGGAAAATCACCACACTGTGATTTTCCACACCAGTAGGGTCTGGCTGAAGAGACCCACCGCAGCTCTGCTGGAGAGTAGATCTTTCACAGGTTCTGTCATTCATAATAACATCATCACTGTACATGTTTGCACTGAGTTCTGCATTACCTACCCACGAGAGGCCCAAGCCAGTAGACCAGAGCATATTCTGAGAAGGTATGTCCAGGACAGGTGAAGGTCAGGGCGTAGGCGAGGGATGGATTCACATAAGCAGAGGTGTAGTCGCTTCCTTTAAAAGAGTACACATGAAGTAGGTACATTTGCTGTTCTTTCTAATATCCTAAGGCTCCTAACAGATCAGTTCCACATTTTTTAAACATGCTGTCTTTAATGATCAGGATTTAAACAGCGTCATTCAAAGTGGTGTGATGTGAAAAGCCCTGTTCTAGAGATAAGGTTAGACTAGTTCACAGCGGTGGTGATGGGAGCCAGACAGCTGCAGTGTGTATTGCCTCTGAAAGCTCCATCAGAAAATGATTACATCCTATGGTTAGGCATTCTTTGATGTCTGACACATTGTTTTTTAGTTTGTTGTTTTCAAAAAGTTTTGCATAAACATATTGTCAGGCAGTACTTTTAAAGAAAACAGCTCTTTTTTTTTTAATTTTCCACAATTTTATCTTCATCACACATAAAAAGATTCCCTAGATATTAAATTGGCTATATCTGTGTTGTAGACATGGTGAGCCCTGGGTCCTGTAATCAACACCAGTAAAGAAACCAGTCTAAGTTTCTCTACAATAAACCACTTCATATCAAACAACTCTGAATGCATCTGTTGTACTTCTCAATAATCAAGTAAAACATTTTTTTAACACATGGGCTGGTCTGTTTTGCAGCCCTGCATGATTAAAGTCTGCATAATTATACACTTAACATGTCAACAAAATCATTCAGAGTGGTTTACTGTAAACTTTGCTGTTGTAGACATAGAATTCTTTATAGTGGTGGTGGTGATGGGTACCAGGGGTCACCATGTCTATAAAACAAATATTAACAGTTTATTTACTATCAAAACCACCAGTGAACCTACACGAGTTTGTGTAAAGTTGATAAGGAGTGCAAAAAAAGTACTTCTTATTTGGGGACTATTTTGCCTTACGGCATCCTGCATGTACCGCTCCTCCATGAATTTTTCAAGCAAAACTAGAGAAAATAGCATCTCAGGCATCACATAGTTTAATTATAATCCTTCCATGTACTGTATGATGTAACTTTCATAGGCGCCAAATGCTTCAGAGGTCTGGTTCTTATAACCATCCTGAAATATTGTGACTTTTTTAGTCAGGATGACTTTTTTAGTTTAGGATGATGCACTTCATGTGAAACCATTTAGAATGACTTAATGTTCTTAATTATGTAATTATGGAGAAATTGTAAAAATTGGTGGAGTTCCCCTTTAACGTTAGAGATTTGATATCACTTGTAATTGTAATTCTTATTACTGTTGAACATACAGCAATTGCATATATGTGGTTCTTAATGATTTATTCAATATTTCAAGTCTATCTGAAACGGGAATGTGCTGAAAGTATTAATTAAGTTAACCCATTAATATTATTGAAAACAAGCTATATTCAAACTTTGGAAAGGTCGTGCACCAGATTCAACTCAACTCTCAGAGAAACCTGTTCTGATGTGCATTACTGACTTACCTATGTAGTACAGGAAGGTGAGCAGCAGGACTAGGAGAGGAGTCTGGAGCAGCTGTGACCTGCGGTGAAGGCTCAGGGCACTCAGATGAAAAGCCAGCGCACTCACTGCCTCCGTAACGGTGCCCTGCGTCAGCGGCACTCGCAGTGACGTACTGCACTCAGCTGTCATCAAGTTCTTGATCGTGTGCATGTCTGTCATCTCCATTGCCCAGTACCAGCCGGCTAAGACCAGCGCCAGCTGTGCACCTGCCAACTGGGCTGCTAAGCTGAGAACAGTGGATACCACTCCAGCCTCCTTCTGCAGGAACCCCAGCAGAGTCACTGAAGGGTTTCCTGTGATTCCTTGCATGATGACTCCATGGACGATTGTGGCTAAGAACAGCACTGTAAGGGTGACATCTGGGCCTAGGCCTCCAGCCCACTGGCCAATCTCAGAAATGGTTTGCACCTCCAGTCTGCAGGCCGCAAGCATAAAGGCGGCAATACCTTCAGCCAGGAAAGTCCACTTCGGCCTTAGGCGCACAAGCAGGAACCGTGCAAATGCACCTATGGCCACCACAGCTATGAAGTAGCCCAGTGATATATTAAGCCCTGACATTATTATTATGTCCCGGGTCTGTGGGCAGAGTGCACACCTGGCTGGATCAGAGGGAAAAGAAAGACAGGAGGTCCCTAGACGCAGTATTTACTCACAGCGTGTGATAACGTGGCACACTGAGGCGCAGGTTTCTTATCAAAGCCCACGTTTTTTCATACTTTGAGCCAAAACACCACAACTGACCAATTCAAGGTCGTGTGGAAAGGGGACACGTGTTGCAGTCACGCATAACCACACATGTGTGGCTTCTGCATGACTGCCATTCAGCCTAATTGTAAATCTTAATGTAAATCTTATTTTATTTTTAGTATTTGCATGCATTGAAGCATTTAAAAAACGTTCTGTATCATCCAGTATGTTATCACCAATGCTGCATTAAAAACTCATGTGGGTTCACTGATGGCTTTGGATTGTAAATAAATTGGCCATATTAGATTTGGGTCACAGACATCAGAAACCCATAAAGACATCTGAAAAGACATCAGAGTGTCAGTATCTCAGTAATGAACTGCTTTACTTCAAACCACTGTTATGGACTCTGCTTGTATCTTGCATCAGCTTGATAAGGCAGACATCTTGAAAAACCAGTGGAATTCTTTTTGCACCTCCAGTCGTGGAATCACCCGTGAAATGTTCACCCTTGGTTCAAAATGGATAAGGGGGGTAAAACAGGGTCCACTTATCTTCACTATTGGAAACATACGCATACAATTTAGTTAGAAATTTGGGTTCTGTTGCCTCAGTTAGGTGACTAGCTCTCTTACACCAACATGGCTGCATTTCCTGTCCCCCATATGTTTTATAAGCAAAGTTTAAAATAGTTGGTGGGCAGAAAGACAATTCAAAAGTAAAATATGTTCTCTAAAATAACTAATTAATTTAATTAAGTGTGATGTGATGTGAAATGTGCTGTGGTGGTGATGGGAACCAGGGGTCACAATGTCCACAACACAGATCAAAACCACTAGTAAATGTACATGTTTATGTTGTTAAAAATGTTTTCTTTGGGGACCATATTGCCTCACATGTACCCTTCCTCCATTAATGGATTCTAAAAATAGTATTTTTCCGGCAACACTAAAGTAAAACAGTATAATTACAATCATTTAATATTCTGTGTGACGTAACTTAATGACTCTAAATGCTTCGGACGTCTGGTTCCTATCACCACTATTCTTTAATATTTTGACTCTGTAGGTTTTTTAATAATGCACTTCACCTGAAAACACAATCTTGGCAATCTTAATTAATTAATGAATGATGTAGTAAATGGTTAGAGTTATCCTTAAAGCTTAGACGTTTTTGGAATCACCTTTTTTTACAATAATTGCAGATATGCGGTGAATCTGAATTGTAATATGAACTATACAATTTTGCTGTAACTACAATTTTAAATGTTTAGTGTAAAACTACTACATTTAGTAAGAATTATTTTACCACAGAACCGCTCCTGTCCACGTTATAAGGGGTTCTGTGTGGCCTAGCTTTCAGGCCTCGTTGGCGCAGTAGGCAGCGCGTCAGTCTCATAATCTGAAGGTCGTGAGTTCGAGCCTCACACGGGGCAGAAGTTTTTGCACTCCTTTTTATGTTTTTTTTTTTTTTTACATAAATATTAATGTTAATAATTAATATTAAAGAAATATTAATAACTGCTCATTATGAATGTTCACCGAAAAATTAAATCTCAATATTTATAAAGAACTCTGTAGTTTCCTTTAATATAATAGAGGCCTACATTCAGCGGCTATTTAAAAGTTCGTGGTGTTATATCGCCATCCAGTGGCCATTCTGCGACATGACATCCAAACCAGAACTGGGAATTATCTCCCTGATAGGCTGTTGTAGTGGAATAATACCACTACTAGTACTAGTACTAATAATAATAATAATAATAATAATAATAATAATAACTATTTATTTGAGTTTTTTGTCTACTGTTACAGTTCAGCAATAGCAAAACAACAACAATAAAATATATAAGCATTTGTAAAAAAACACTGAAACACAACATACATTTAAAAAGATAAATACAAATAAATACATTTCATTTAAAAGCTGCAATAGACATGTGGTGTCAAACTTTTTTTTAATAGTATGTACTGAGCTTGACATAAATATGCCTGTCCACTGTTTCTGTATTGTATTTACAAATATGTCATTAGAGCTCACTGGTGGCAGCATACATATTCTTTCAGCAACAATGTTATTTTTTTTTTTTTAATTTTATGAAAGAATATATGACATTTTGATATTGTAATTTAGCTTGCTGATAAACTACTAGTGCCAGCAGTGCTGAGTGTTGCTCCTACTATATTGCTGTTAGACCCTGTTGTTGAGAAAATGAATCACAAGTAATTAATTCTGGTGCTTCTCTGCCAAGTCCTACATAACCCAGTTGTGATTGTGCTTCAGATCACAGACTGATGACTGAATATTCTACTGCAGGGTTTGTTATTCTGTGAATTATGGCAGGTCCTGAAGCAGCAAAGCATCCCCACATCATCACACTACCGCCACCATGTTTCACTGTTGGCATGATACTCTTATAAAAGCTGCTGTTTAAGTTTTGACAAACGTTAGACAAGCAACTACTTGGAAAATGTCTTGGAACTAGCTAGCAAGTTTGAGCGTTACTGTCAGACCTTCTTTTGAGAACTAAAATTATGATAATAAATAACTAGACGAGGCGTTCATTTTGGAGCCCCAAGTTCTTATACATTAAAATAGTAAAGAATTGAATCTTTGAAAAGTAATTAGAAACATACAAACAAAAAATAAACAATAAAATATCTTTTTTGTCCTGCATTTCATTCGTGTTGTGTCTGTATGTGATGACAAAAATAAAAAAATAAATTAAAAAAATAGTGAATTAACCTTCAATAGTAACAAAACTAAATCTTAACATGTGATTAAAATATCTAAACTAACTATAGTTACATATTTTTTAAGCTAAGATGTCAAATACTTTCTACAGTGTGGTCAAGTAGTGAAGTTGGGAGCATTAAAACATTTAGTTAGGGCCCCCCTGGTGGCTAAAGGGCAGTCGTTTTTATTGCAGGGCTGTTCAGAGAATATTCAGCCTGAAAATAATTATATGTTATTAACACAGAGAGCTGCGGCTTGAAACGCTGCCATGTCCTGTGAGGCATTAGCACATGTTTGGATTTGCTGGCAGTTGGTCACCACTCTGGGCTGGACGTGTACAGGTCATGCACACAGCTGTCATGAGGTCAGTACAGCTTTCCAGCTGCACCAGGGCGGTCCTCTCAGATGGGTCCCAGAAACAGCAGCTCCAGGTTAGTCTGGCCCAGGCCTCAGTACCGGACAGCTGTGGAAACTTAGGAGGATGTAAACCGTGTATAGCCTGCTGGTTATTAAATATTAAAAGGTTTAGTGATGAAATAATGACGGATGTTTTGTTTTGGTGCCAACATTCTGATCCTGAAGGTCTCGGTATGAAGCCCAATATGATCAGCCCAGAATTTAATAGCTCATATATCTAATATATGTTATATCTGAAATTCAGAACCAGGATTGTTCGGGTTAATCCTTCTTGTTTCTTGCAGTGTTTATGGAGTCTAAGACTTTTACCTGAGGTGAAGTTTTAGCATTTAATTTTAGAAGCAAGCTAGAAGCTGGACATTAGTGTGCAAGGTCATCTGGTGCCTAATCAGGTCACTTCCAGTGACACCTTTGGAAGGCAGATTGCAAAGATACCAAACCTCAGAATCAAAATAAAATAAAGTTGGAATATTCTGGAGCCTAAAAGAGCTTCCAAAAAAAGACTGTAGGAATGTTTTCACTAATTTTTTTACAAAAACGTATCAGATTGAAATCGTATACTGCACCTTTAATGCACTGCTCAGCCTAATTGGTTTAAAGTGCTTGCATCTACGTCACTGTACATGAATGTCTACTTAGCTGGCTTCAGCTTGAATGCAGCAAAATATGAAGCTTAACTTTAAATTCTAATTACAAAGTTTGTGTTGTTTTGTACTGAGTTTCCTGACTATAGGGTAATTTGGAAATTTGCCACCTGTTGGCCAAAATCATCATTACATTTCTAAGAGAAACTACTGGGAAACGCCAGCAAGACATGAATTACTTTAATGTGATAATGAAATGACAGTACACAGTAAAAAAACAACACACACTTTGTATTAGAATGTAAAGTTAAGCTTTATTTGTTGCTGCATTCATGACCTATAAAGCTGAAGGAAGTAGATGTTCAGTAAGGCTGAGCAGTGCATTAAAGGTGCAGTATATGATTTCAATCCAATACATTTTTATGAAATTTAGTGAAAACATCCTTACAGTCTGCTAGCTGCTCATTCTGTGTTCACACTGGAAAGAAACTGGGATTGATATGCAGCCCTGGAACCAAAAATTTGAAAAGTAGCTCAGGACAAACCACACAACACTCTTCCAGCCAGTCAGTAACAAGGGGTGTTCATGCTCATACACAGGACAGAGGAAAGGGGAGGGGCTACATGCTGAACTCCATCATTAAAAAGGAAAGACGGCTTAGAAACAGCCAACAAGGAGAAAATCCGAAAATGTCGTGTTAACACTAGTCAGGCGGTGAAGAGACCTCCTAGAGTTGATGTTGTTGGTCCAACTAAAATGGTGAAGTAGGTACATTCTGGAACCTCTCTTGAGAATGTTCCTGCTCTTGCCTGGATTTTAACTTGGTATTTTCTGATTTTCTCCTTATTGGCTGCTTCTCAGCCACCTTTCCTTCTTGACAATGGAGTCAAGAGCATGTAGCCCCTCCCCTTCTCTTTGTCCTGTGTATGAGCATGAACACCCCTTGTTACTGGCTGGCTGGAAGAGTGCTGTGTGGTTTATCCTGGGCTACTTTTATTTTATTTTATTTTTGGTTCCAGGGCTGCATATCAATCCCAATTTCTTTCCAGTGTAAACACAGAATGAGCAGACTGTAAGGATGTTTTCACTTAATTTCATAAAAATGTATTGGATTGAAATCATATACTGCACCTTTAATGCACTGCTCAGCCTTACTGTGCTGGCATCTACTGTACGTCACTCTACATGAACATCTACTTTCTTCAGCTTTATAGGTCATGAATGTAGCAACAAATTAAGCTTAACTTTACATTCTAATACAAAGTGTGTGTTGTTTTTTTACTGTGTACTGTCATTTCATTATCACATTGAAGTAATTCATGTCATGCTGGAGTTTCCCTGTAGTTTCTCTTAAAATATAATAATGATTTTGTCCAACAGGTGGCAAATTTTCCAATTAACCTATGGTCAGGAAACTCAGTACAAAACAACACAAACTTTGTAATTAGAATTTAAAGTCAAGCTTCATATTTTGCTACATTCAGGACTTGTAAAGCTGATGCAAGCTAAGTAGATATTCATGTACAGTGACGTACAATAAGGTTGAGCAGTGCATTAAAGGTGCAGTATATGATTTCAATCTGATACATTCCTCAGCTACTTTGTGAACAAAAAGTTGGTGAAAAAGAAGTTCAATGGAAAGGCATGAGGCTTTTCGCTGGACAGGTGTCCAACATTATTTTATTTCTGCTGTATAACAGAACCAATGGGCCAGGATTGTTTTCTCCTGTTTACTGATTTTTGTGACAGTAACTAGAATAGCATAGCTGCAGCAATTGTCATGACAGTTTGTAAGTAATTTAACATTAGTTACACAAAGATCCAAAAAAAACAAGCTTGCTAGACATTGCGTCATTCACCTGGGCAATGCACGTTCATGAATTTAAATATCATGTATTGTTCTCTAGATTCGTTTACTGTGCCTTTAATTTTTATTTACCTGCCTTTATAGGTCTGCACCTTTAAAAACACACGTCCTGACCATGTGGAAGGACTGAGTGAGAAATCTCGTGGAAGTCTGTTCTCAATAAACAGGTTCTTAAAGAGCTGTGGGTTGTTTTTCTTGCAGGTGCAGGTTTTGATTGAGCTCAGTGGGAGGTAGGACTGGACATGCCTGCGCATGCTGCTCTAAGAGCTTTGGAGGAACGACTAGCGAGGGCTGAAGGGAGAACACAAGGGCCGTATTCTCTCTCGCACATTCCCCCAGTACAGGTTCCAGCGGGGTTAGACAGTGGTTTCCCAAACTATCTGCAACTTTTCAGCATTCAGGAAACTCAAACAGACGAAACTCTTCCCTCATACCAAACGTAGTTTTCAGAGTTTACTACTGAGTTTATTAGCAACACAGACTTTAATTGGACCGTTTCTTTAAAAAATGTCTTTTTATTTTGTGTCTAAAGAGTTGTTTTTTAATAGTAGCTCTACCAATAATTCACTGGTGTGTTAGATTCTTTGTCTAAAAAGAAGGTGGAGCTTATTATTGATTCATCCTGTTTTTATTGCGTTTTTCTTTAGTGAGTAATAGGAAATGCTTTACAGACAGTGATTCAATTCTATGTTACTGTTATTACTGATGACAACTGTCTGTAAAGCACTTTAAGCGGCCACTGGTATGAAAAGTGCCCTACAAATAAAGATTCTTATAAGTAGTTGCATTAGCGATTCTAATCATTGATCACTGTTGTAAGCTCATCATCATAACCCCTTGTGGTGCTACATACAACCAGAGAAGATCAATTTCAGTATGCAAATGTTCTTTAAGCACTTAAGAACCATCTTTTTTAAAGGGTGAAATAACAGCAGAACCCTTTTGGTGCTACCTAGAACCATCTTTATTGTTTTAATCAACCTGAAGAACATTTTAAGCATGTATAAGAAGCATTCACTTTTAGTTCTACAGTTACAGACTGTAGTCCAACCGTTTCTCTGTATACTTTATTACTATTAGGGAGGTGGGTCATTCTCAGCACTGTAGTGACACTGATGTGGTGGTGGTGTGTTAGTGTGTGCTGTGCTGGTACAAGTGGATCACACTCAGCTGGAGTGCTACAGTGTTTAAACACTGTGTCCACTCACTGTCCACTCTATTAGACACTCCTACTACTTGCTGGTCCACCTTGTAGATGTAAAGTCAGAGACAGTAGCTCATCTGCTGCTGCACAGTTTGTGTTCCTCTAGTCCTTCATCAGTGGACACAGGACGCCGCCCACAGGACACTGTTGTCTGGATAGTTTTGGTTGGTGGACGATTCTCAGTCCAGCAGTGACACTGAGGTGTTTAAACACTCGAGCAGCAGCACTGCTGTGTCTGATCTACTCACACCAGTGTCACTGCAGTAATAGTATCTGCTCTGTGGTGGTCCTGTGGGGGTCTTGACCATTAAAGAACAGGGTAAAAGGGGATAAACAATGTATGCAGTGGATTACAGAGTGTTCCTATATATATATATATATATATATATAGGTGTTGATTAATAAGCTACACTGAGTATACATCATCAGTGTATATCACAAACATTATATAAAAACTATACAAAGCTATGAACACGTACAAGTGCGTACATATTTACGGGTTTGGTCAACACTCTTCTCTCCTGGGTGGGTCTTGATGGCCTACTGAACCAGAACTCGCACGTAAACGTCGCCCCCTGGCGCCCGCGGCCGGCAGCGGCCCGTATTTTCCCTTGAATGAAGCCCCGCCTCTGACTGTTGGGAGTATTATCTGTACTGCCCGTCCGAGATGAGCTTGAGCGAGGGGTTAGAAAGCGTGCTGGAGGGAGCGAGCAGACCGAGCGAGCAGCGAGCCACAGACAGCCAGACAGCTTGAGCTGTGCGCGGGGAGAGGCGATGATGGCGGCGGCTGTAGAGAGAGGAGGGGTTCGGGCCGCCTTCTTGAATCCAGGCACCGGAGGGGGTGTTGGTGGACTCGCACCCTCGCCCGTGTTCGCCGCTCCCGGAGCCATGGCCGGACCTGCTGGCTCGGCGGGTTCGGGTCCCATGCCCGTTCCCATGAACCTCTTTGCTACGTGGGAGATCGATCGCTCCTCTCCGAGCTGCGTGCCGAGGTACCGTTACCGTTCACGTTACTGCGTGTGCTGCTGGGGGACGTGATTGACTTTTCTTTTCTTTTCGTGGGTTTGGGCTGTTTCTGGAGCTGCTCGCAAATCTGGCGCCTCGATATCGTTCGCACGATTTAAGCAGGTCAGCCGGTTCTCCACAGCCAGCCTGCTGCACGAGGGGGTTATAATAACGTTGTTGATCAAATCCGTGATCCCCCCGCGACCGGCCGCCTATTGTCAGATGCTGAGCAGCTGAACAGAGAGACCCCCGTTTGTTGTCGTGTGTGTCTTATTTGTTTATCCTCCCGTTGGCTCTCACACCCAAACGAGATGGACCACCTAAAACAGCTGAAACAAAAAACAGCCCCGGGTTTGTGCGGCCAGCCGAGCCGCGCGGTGACCTCTCCGCGGCTGAGCGGCTGAGAATGAACGCGTGCTGGTTTAGTTGGAGAGCTGATGTTGAGTTTCTCTCTGGCCGCTATTGTCTGTCTTTCTTCGGCGAGAATGGATGTGACCTATTTTGCATGCCGAGCTGATGCATGCCATCGCCCTCTCCCAGCCTGCTCTCGCTCCGGCGGGCTTTTACGACCTTCCCATAACGGATTTCTTCCATTTCAGCTCCCTGTACAGCTCGATTAATCGTCTTGTGTCGCGATTTTTAGTCACTTTTAGCTTCGCTGCGACTGCGGAGGCGAGTAAGGCGTGCAAATCGGCGACAGGCTGGCCGGTTAGGCTAGCTGTGCTCTTTGCCAGTCAATGAAGTTGCTCCGGGAATGTTGTTGTAGGAGTAGTCGCAGCAGCAGCACGGTTCTCCAAGGGTTCTTCAGTAAACACTGTGGGTTTGCATAGAACCGTGAACGCTCAGAGAACCATTTGCATGTTCCTTTTTCGTCTGATTTAATTGTTATTAACAATGATGTTTAAAAAAAGATAAAAAAGATGGTTCTAGGTAGCACTACTGTTGCACTCTCAAGTTCTCCAAGGCTTCATCAGTAAAGGCTGTGCGTCTCTATAGAACCGTAAAAGCCCTAAGAACCCTTTGCATGGTTCTCGACACATTTAAATTGCGGTTTAAAAACAAAAAAACCCAAAAAGATGGTTCTAGGTAGCACTACGGTTGCACTCTCAAGTTCTCCAAGGCTTCATCAGTAAAGGCTGTGCATCTGTGTAGAACTGTAAAGGCCCTAAGAACCCTTTGCCTGGTTCTCAACACATTTAAATTGCAATTTTAAAAAAACAAACAAAAATGATGGTTCTAGGTAGCACTACTGTTGCACTCTCAAGTTCTCCAAGGCTTCATCAGTAAAGGCCGTGCATCTGTATAGAACCGTAAAAGCCCTAAGAACCCTTTGCCTGGTTCTTAACACATTTAAATTGCAATTTAAAAAAAACAAACAAAAATGATGGTTCTAGGTAGCACTACTGTTGCACTCTCAAGTTCTCCAAGGCTTCATCAGTTAAGGCTGTGCATCTGTATAGAACCGTAAAAGCCCTAAGAACCCTTTGCATGGTTCTCAACACATTAAAATTGCGGTTTAAAAACAAAAAAACCCAAAAAGATGGTTCTAGGTAGCACTACTGTTGCACTCTCAAGTTCTCCAAGGCTTCATCAGTTAAGGCTGTGCATCTGTGTAGAACTGTAAAGGCCCTAAGAACCCTTTGCCTGGTTCTCAACACATTTAAATTGCAATTTTAAAAAAACAAACAAAAATGATGGTTCTAGGTAGCACTACTGTTGCACTCTCAAGTTCTCCAAGGCTTCATCAGTAAAGGCTGTGCATCTGTATAGAACCGTAAAAGCCCTAAGAACCCTTTGCATGGTTCTCGACACATTTAAATAGCGGTTTAAAAACAAAAAACCCCAAAAAGATGGTTCTAGGTAGCACTACTGTTGCACTCTGAAGTTCTCCAAGGCTTCATCAGTAAAGGCTGTGCATCTGTGTAGAACTGTAAAGGCCCTAAGAACCCTTTGCATGGTTCTCGACACATTTAAATTGCGGTTTAAAAACAAAAAAACCCAAAATGATGGTTCTAGGCAGCACTACTGTTGCACTCTCAAGTTCTCCAAGGCTTCATCAGTAAAGGCTGTGCATCTGTGTAGAACTGTAAAGGCCCTAAGAACCCTTTGCATGGTTCTCAACACATTTAAATTGCAATAAAAAAAAACCAAACCAAAACGATGGTTCTAGGTAGCACTACTGTTGCACTCTCAAGTTCTCCAAGGCTTCATCAGTAAAGGCAGTGTGTCTGTATAGAACCGTAAAAGCCCAAATAACCCTTTGCCTGGTTCTCAACACATTTAAATTACAGTTACAGTTATAAATTAACAAAATATACAGTTCCACGTAGCACTATTGTTACACTCTTTACATTCTCTTAAGGGTTCTGTAGTGAAGGCTGTGGATCTGTATAGAACCGTGAATGCTCAAAAAACCATTTGCATTGTTCTTTGCTCGCTTAAATTGTTCTTCAGATTGATTTTAAAAAAGGATGGTTCTAGGTAGCGCTATTGTTACAGCCTTAAGTTCTTCACGGGTTCTTTAGTAAACTATGACTATAGTAAAAGAACCATGTGCATGCTTAAGTGGTTCTTTGCAGGGTCAAATGGTTCCTCAGAATGATGATATATATATGTCTATATAGAATATGCAACATCTGTACAGATGGTTCTACATAGAACATTTTTTGAAGTATAGCACCATTTTTAATAAGGTTCTATAGAACCATCACCAGGGTCCCATATAGCAGCGAACAGCATTTCTCTGGGTTCTCACACTCTCTAAAAGATGGTTCTTCCAGGGTTCTTTAGCAAAGGCAATGGTTCAAAATGAGGTCATGACCCAGTCAGAGAACTATTTGCATGCTTAAATAGTTCTTTGCATGGTGAAATGGTTCTTCAGATTGATTTGACATATGTCTGTATAGAACCGTGACCTGTCGAAGAACCATTTGCATGCTTTTATGGTTCATGGTTACATGTAGTACAAAACATGGTTCTTTTATTGTTACACAAGATGATTCTTCCGGAGTTCTTTAGTAAAGACAGTTGTAGTGTGTAGAACCAGTGTGAAATGGTTCTTCAGATTAATGTTGTATATGGTTCTATATAGAACCTTTTTTGAAAGGTGTCGCACCGAAAGCATTCTAATGTTGTTATATTCTTAAAAACATGGTCCTCCTAGAGTTCTTTAGTAAAGACAGTGGTTCTCTATAGAACCGTGACTTGTCAGGGAACACTTTGCATGCTTAAACTTAAGATTGATGTTTGTTTTTAATGGTTCTATGTAGCACCAAACAGGGTTCTTTTGTTGTTACACACTTAAAATAGACAATTCTTGATTATTCAAGGGTTCTTTATTAAAGGTAGTGGTTCAGTGTGAGATTATGACCCAGTCGAAGAACCGTTGGCATGCTTAAACGGTTCTTTGCAGGATGAAGTGAGCTGTATGTCACCAAAAAGTGTTCTTCTGCTGTTAAAACCCAAATCTGAAGATCAGTCTTCATGCAGAGAACCATTTCAACATGCATATGGTTCTTTGACTGGGTGATGATCTCACACTGAACCACTGCCTTTACTAAAGAACCCTTGAGGAACTGTAATAATAAAGAAATATAGAACTGTCTGAAGGACCATGTAAGCAGTATTTGAGTTTACATGGTGCTATATAGAACCACCGCCTGGTTCTTTGAGTGCTTCTGGTTGTATATAGAACCATTGTCTTACCTAAGTATATATGTGAAGAGTATAACAATAGCAGAACTTTTTTAGTGCCACAAAGGAACATTTTTATATTTTATTATATTTAATTATTATTTTATCTCAGTAAATGACAGTAAAATTTAAGTGATGTTGTGACAACACTGACTTCGAATCACTGGATGAGTTGTTAGATGGTTAAGGAGGTTAATTCAGTGTCATTCAGGCTGTATGATCAGAGCAACACTGCTTAGAGGTGGGCCATATGGCATACCATAATAGTACCCAGTAGTATTTAATATCTGGTATTTCTTACTTTCTTTAGTATTTAGTTAGAACAATGAAAAACACACACAGTAGTGCTACATTTTAAAAACACTCAACAGTGTGAACATAATACTCTTTATTCAGTGTTTGTATGTAGTGTAGTGCAATAAATTAATTGTTAAAACAGGACAATTTTAAATTATTATTATTATTATTATTATTATTATTATTATTATTATTATTATTATTATGATAAATTATAACATAAACATATGTTCAGAAAAGCATATTGTATAGTATTTAGTATATATTGTATAGCATCATTTATTAAGATAACTATAATATGGTCACATTTGTGACTGTTGCCACAACATTATAATATATACACTATAATACAATATCATACAATACGCAGTTAATTATGATTACGACTAAGTAATGCACGTTTTACTGACACACACAACGTAAGTGTGATATGACAAAAGTGTTATATCACTATACTTCACAACATTTTCAGGATATGTGATATAGTTATTATTAGATTTAAGAAGTTGGAACAGATAAAATCAAACCTCTAGTGCTGAATATAAAAATACCATAAACTACACTGATGTTTATTATGTTTGATACTATAAGAAGGTTGAGTATTGTGTGTTATGATACTGTATGGATTCTCAACAACACAGTATTGATTTATAATGAATAGTTTATTGTAAAGATTGGTGGTGGACAGTCATTCGTTGTGTGTTGTGTTTAAACCCCTGACTGCTAGATTACAGTCTTGTAATCTTGGGCTATTAGACTCTTCCACTCCAATAAAAACAAGTAGCGTAAAGCCGCACTGCTTATGTTAGCATTAGAAAACCCTATGCTGATGACAGTTTTCTCAAAATTAGATTGAAAAAGTCATCTGAATAGTCTTGCTGCTATTTTTAAGTGATTGTGTGATTCGGGCTTGTATACAGAATTTTGATCGGAGGCACCGATTACTGTCATCAATTTTTTTGGGATTTTTTTTCCCATAGAGAATGAATAGGATGGAAAAGTGCCCACCAGTCTAATGAACTTCTGCTCGACTGACAGACAACGTTTCACATACACTGATTCAGGGCAGACTCCCAGCCACGACCGCAGTGTTGGTTCGACCCGCACTCGTCTGTTTGTCGTTTTATTTTCCATCCCTCTTTTTTCCCCATAGAGTCCCATTCATTTTCAGTCACACCCAAACCTCATGGTTTCATTAAACTTACAGCCTGCAATTTGCATGTACTCACTCAGGGCAGATCCCTCAACACTAATCCACAGACATACTGACCTGCACTCCTCTGTTTGTCGTTAATGCACAACCATCCATTATTATTAATATTATTATCCCAAGATATCACACTCCATTGAATCACACCTCTGTATTGTGATATGTATTGCATTGTGTATGTTTTACAAGCTGCACTGCACTAAACTTGATTAAACAGGCTTTAATTATACTCACTGTATAATGAAATATGTAGTTAATGTTGTTTAAGCATTGACAATAATCACAATAAGCCCAGAGAAATGCATTAAACCCATCGATTTAATATATGAATAGCATAATAATGGAAATGTCTTTATAGCAAAAGCCCAACTAGTAAAAATGGACTTACCTAAATAGCCTGCCTCTGTTTATGAATAGAGAAATTATGAAATATGAAATGTATATTATCGTCATGCTTATTTTAAGTTTAATTAACCAATCATAGCAGTCCTTAATGAATATTCATAGCATCAGCCACACAAAGTATTAGACAGTATTCATCTTGTTTTGTTTTAAATGCTACATCTAAGTGGATGTTGTCATTATAGCCACAACCACAAGACCTTTTGACCTCGTTTGCATTCACCACAGCTAGAGCTACAGTGCTACAGAGAAGCAGACAGTAGACAGGCTACAAGGGAGAACGTGGGAGGACCCTGAGCTGCCTTGAAGGCTGGAGTAGCTGGAATGGACGTTTGACCATTTCACATTATAAGCTCAGGGCAGAGCGGAGAAGTTGTTGATGTTAATGGGAATGCAGTGTCTGCCAAGTAAGGTGACTCATGCTCCTCTGCGAGATCTTCTTGAGTTTTGCGATCCTGCATGCGGTTTAGTGGTTAGTAAGATGTTAACCTAAAGGGGAACTCAACCCAATTTTCAAAAATTCTGCATAGTTAGATGTAAACAAGCCATTTGGAGCGGTTTGGAGTGAAACGTTCCGTTCTAGAGAGAGTCAGAAATGTTCACGGTGGTGGTGATGGTCAGGAATGTGCTGCCTGACGTCTTGGGACTTTGTTTTATGATAGTGTTGTGGTGAAGTTTTGGCATAAACTTTATTTTAAGGGTGAGTACAGGGTGTTGAGAGGTGAAAGGTCTTCAAAGGAAACGTTCAGATGTATGGGTTCTTCATCATGAGTTTTAACTTTTTTAATAAAAGGGCTATGTTTGTGTTGTGACCCCTGGTTCCCATCACCACCACTGTAAAAAAAAAAAAAAAAAAAAAAATAACATACCAAACCACTCTGAACGTCTCCCAGCCATTTAGAGGTCCTCCTTTAAGCAGAACCTTGAAACGCAGGCCATTTAAACAGATATGTAAGCGGTGGAGACCCTCGGTGCCTCTGTTATGATGAAATCGCAGAACAGCGTTTGGTATCAAGTGGAGACACGCTAGCTGGCATGCACTCGCAGCTCAGCTGTCACCTTTTTGTTGTTTTTGGCCACATTGTTCGGCATAGCTGTCCCAGAGCTACAAGTAGAGACAACCTGGCGCAGCATTACACTCCAGAGGGACCTCCGTGGGCTCAGGGGCCGGATTTGTCAGCCTAGCCCAGATGTGCCTCCCTGAAATGAATACACAAGCATGGAAGAATGCCTTCTCCCTCATTAACCAGTGGCAAGGGACAAGAAATACATGGGATCTCTCTTCTCCCTCAGCTAGTTTCTCTCCATCTATCTTCACACTACCCAGCAGAATTGGGTGGATGCAAGATTTGTTGGACCACCTGTCCTATGGAGCGCTAAGATCTCCACAGGAGATGCTCTGCTCGGCCTTTGCCGGTCTTGAAAGCAGCCTTGTAATGGTGGTGCGCGGCGCTAATCACGTTGGCCTTTCAGTGCTCTCTCCAGGAAGAAGAATGACTGTGCGAACACGCCCAGGAGTAGTGCAGGGGTCCCACTAATTAAACATGTGATTTGAATTGGGTTAGCTCGCCAATACCGCGTCAATTATTCATGCTGTTTTCATTGGACTTTAATTGATGTGGGACGCCGCGGAGGGCCATTATTTTTGATGGAACAGAACAGCGTAGCTCAGGGAGATAAGTCTCCGGCTAAGGTGCCTCACGTGTTTAAGCTCGTATCGCCCCCTTTACCATCACTGTCTGGCGTGGGTCGCGGTTCAAGCAGGCCACTCTCGCTCGCAGATGTATTGGGTTGGTCTGTTTTGAAACGCGAGAGCAGGATGAAGGTAGTGATGCCGTGTTGTGGCCGGGTCTTTTATCTCATATCAGTGTCTGATGGAGCGTTCTCTGGGCATCAGGCTTTCATCAAAGTCAATAACTCTTTGTTTTCTCATGTGCAGCAGTGCAAAGAAGTGAGCGACGCTCCAGGAGAAGGGCAGTCTACTGCGTCTGAGCGTATTTATGGCTATATTTGAGGTTCTCAAAACTCTGATCTCTGGAGACAACTGTCTGCATCGTTATTTGAAAGTGGTCGAAGCAGTTTTGTGTGGCCAGGCAAACTATCTGCATAGTCAACGTGGGTTAGGACTGTGTACTGGCAAGAATGTGGCGATACAATACAATAGGTATCGTGATACAGCGGTTATGATTCAATATATCATGACACTTTGCAAACAAAGTGATATATTGTGATTTTTCAAATCTTAATATTAAAACACACCACTGTATGAACAGGTTTATCAATGCTTACAATAGCATTGCACCCTTGTGCTGCTTGTTAATGTTGGAGGGGAGCTGAAAATGGATTACAGCACTGCCACCTAGTGTTCAGATGTTTAAACACGACACACAATGATTTACTTTCTGCCTTTCTGTGTTTTTGAGAACTGATAGAGTATCACGAAACATAATATCCTGGTATTCAATGTTTGAATATTTTCTTACACCTCTAACATGGGTGTCAGAGTCTGTGTGGCTACGCTGTTGGCGTGGATTTTAAAAGTTGATGGAGGTGCGTCATCTTGCGCTCTGATGTTGTTGTTGTTTGTCACAAAAAAAAACAAATTAAATTTGATTTGAACGTTAGGAGTGTTTAGACTAAGACACTTCATATTTGAATTGCATTTTAAATTTCAATCCGATTTCAGCGTCCAGACTGTGAAAATCAGATTTTTTAATGTGGATCCAAATGTGGTTTAGATCAGATTTGAACATCCGCATCAGATTGCAATCACATTTCAAACCACCTCCAAATGTGGTTTCGATCCGTTTTGCAGACCAATCAGTAATCAGTGCATACAGTCTGGAAACTTGGGCTGATGGTATGCAGATTAAATGCTATGATTATCTGTGCCAGGACACATATTACAGTAAATAATGCATCCGTGCCTTCTGGAGAAAGCCTTCACCTGGTCTTCTAACCGAAGTTGATGGAGGTGCATCATCTTGCGGTTTGATGTTGCCGTTGTTTGTCGCCAAGCAGAAAAATAAATAGAATTTTACTTTAATTCCAGCATCCAGATTGTGAAAATCAGATTGGAACTGCAACTGAATACAATTTGCAGTGCAGATTATCAAAAATCAGTGCTGGGTACTAGAGGTGGGCGATATGGCCCTACAATAATATCACAATATTTAATGGTATTTTTGCGATAACGATACTCTTGGCAATATGACAAAACATTGAATAAAAAAAAAAACAAGAATACACTACTGCAACAAAATGAAAATTAAATTTTATTATTGCATATGATATGATAAGGCACACCCCTAACTGAGATATTAAAAAATACAAGAATTTTATCAGATTGTAACAGAAGTCAATGATCCAGAATGTCACGATACTAAATAATACACTCCAAATATCTCCACATATCCAGGACTGAAGTAAAGTGAATGATACTGGAGATAAAATCTGTCTCTAGTTGATATATAATAGGAAATGAGAAAAGTGTGAATTTTTCTTTTTCTAAAAACAGTAAAAGTAGTACCTAGTGTGATAATTAGTGATGGTGATACGGTACGATATTTCAGGGTATAATATCGTTCACCATATTAAAAAATGTTGGCGATATTACTGTGTACGATACGATATGGCACACCTCTACTGGGTACTTGGGCTGGCAGTGTAAAGAAGAGATGCTGTGGTTATCTGCGTGTGCGCCCACTCATTGCGCCACCTGGACAAAGCCTTCACCTGGTCTCTGAACCTTTGGCTCACAGGTCAAGCTTCTGCTTTATACAACGCCCCGGCCTTGCACCTTCTATCCATTTAAAACTGATGAATGCTATAACAGGCAGTCTCCACCGTAGGGCTAACCGAGCTTAGCTGATCTTGAGCTATTTAGCGGCGGATGTGTGATTAAGGCTCGGATTTCCTCTCCGCTGTCAGAGGATTTGATGTCTCCTTTTCAAAGCTCAATGTTTTTTCCAGGTCATCGTTGGCCCGTCGGCAGTCATCTGAAGTGATTTTCGATATGAAGGAGCGCTTATGGAGCCCTACTGTACCGCTTCACACCTGGGCAGCACCGATAACCGAATACTGGCGTTCGGCTAAACGTGGTTCCCCTTGACGTTCCCTGGACTAGCTGCGTTTGGGGTGTGTGGGGGGCGTTTTGTAGCTAAGGCGGTGACCCCTGCTGTTAACCTAATTCTCTCTCAATACACAAACGTTGCCTAAAACCTTGTTTATGGTTCCAGAAGCTTGCGTTGCTCCCTGTGAGACGTTTGCCTCCACTGCGGGTGTCTCTGATCCGGGCTGGGTGGGCCTGTCTATGCACGATCCGTAGTTGATGGAAACGAAAAAATGGATTGTTGCACCTTTATGTTGGATTTGCACTTTGAAATGCTCTCTGCAAAACAAAACAGCGTGCATTATCAGAGACACATCCTGGGACCGTATACTAATAGAGCCTGTAAAGACCTGCCCATTACAACGTAGCTGCTATTGAGCCGCCGATGTTTGCCAACTATTCAGTTTCACACACGTTGAGCGCATTAATGAAATGCAGGTCAGTTTTTATTTACTAAAGTAACTCCTCACGCTAGCTTCTCTGAACCCTGCTGCATGGGCTTGACGCATTATTGAGCACGTCTGGAGTTGGGTAGGGTCCGCTGTTGTAACGTGAGAAGCGCTCAAGGCCCTGTTGGAGCTCCGCATTGTCGCTGGCCTCAACAGGCACGAGAGGAATGGCAAAAAATACTCCTTTAAATCAAAAGCATGTGGCAGTCCTTTCCTGCGCTCTCCTGGTGTCAGAGCTCGGGACCGAAGGGTCTTCGCTGGGCATGAGAACACAGTGTTTGTGTTTTGGTTTGTTTTCTTGTGGTCTTTCGAGTTAGCACACATGAGCGAACCCGTGGTGGCTATACGTCTCGTGTGGCTTGTGCTGTCTTCCTGTGAGTGTGCGTGCATGTGTGTGTGTGTGTGTGAATCTACTGGTGGTTTACAGCCCCACCGTCTGCATTTCTTTATGCAGCTGTTCCAACGCTGGGCTGCAAACATTTGGGTGCAATGTGAGAGCCTGCAGCAGCCCCCCTATTCCGGCCTGCTTGTGTCAGAGTTCAGGGCCACTGCTTAGCCACTGTACACCTCAACAAAGACTGGCCTATTTATGTAAATAAGCATGTATCAACTAGTGATGGGCCGATCCAGTGTTTTTCATTTCCGATCCGATACAGATATATAACTGCCAATACCGATACCGACACCGATACAAATACCGATATAAGGGCTCTTTAGTTTATTATCATTGGTACCATGTTTAAGGTTACATAATGAGACTGAAATAGACACAGCACTTAGAAGAGTACACACATTCCAAAGGCATATACAAACACAATAGTTTTCTTTCACATCAAATATTTAAAACACAAAACTGAAATAAACATCTTATGTATCAAAACCCTTTCTAGTATGCTAAATACAACAATATGACTGACTGCATGATCTAAACAGTTCAAGTATTAAGAAAATTGAAGTTTAAGAAAAACTTCAACAAGATTTCAAATAGTTGAAATAATGTGCAAAACTAAGTAGAAATTCAATAAAAAATGGATCGGTAAGTGGATCGGCCGCATTCGCCTGATATCTGATACGTTACATTACGTCAATATCGGCCCCGATACCGATATTGTATCATATCGGTCTCATCTCTAGTATCAACATGTTTGTCCATTTTTATTTTTCCACTTCATTTGAACACAACAGCTGTCCTTTACAATGTCTGAAAAGTTTGTGATGAATGGACCAATAGAAATGCTCCGTAATAGCTTGGAAAGAATTCTGGTTCCATAGACTTGCATTGAAAGTAAAGGCTGTTTTTGGCCTCTCCTGTAAAGTTGCCATTTTTGTGATGCTTTTTTTGTTATATTTTGCTTTTAAAGTCTTTCTGTTATCTGATTTCACATATTGAGCTGCACATATTGTCCACATGTTTGCTTCATTCAGCACATAACACTTAGCCCAAGGTGTGGATGCCTCAAGATTCTTACCATTGGCTTACCTCAGCTGTTCAGCAGCCCTTAAACAAGCAGCTAAAGGGCCGTCACGTACCAGTTCTTCCTTTGTCAGCATCAGGAATTAAAAACAGAGTACATACATTCAACAAATATATTATTAGATTTTTTTTGTGTTTGTTATATCCATACTTTGCTATTATTACAGCTTCCGTTCTTTTTTTAGGCGACTCGTTTTCAGTTTTGTAGGAATATTTTTCTACAGCAGTTCAGCCTTAAGCTTCTTTTATACTGAATTTCATACTGAATACAGAAAAATCACACCTGCTCTTTGAAACACATAATTTTTCATGGGATACGCGGCACAGATATGGATCTCCTCTCAAAGCAGTGGTCAACGGAGTCCGCCGCGGCAGACGCGCAGAGCCATATATAGGTCAAATGTTTTCAAAGGTCCAATTTTTGTGTGATGCGCTTCAGCCAAGTCCCTGCATGGCCTTAACAACACCTCCGGAAGGCTTTTATTTTAGTGCTCTGCCCACTTTCACACCCAGCCGGTGAGCGCGGCTCATACCGTGAGTATGGTGAAAGCGGCTTGCTGTAGACGTGTGTTAAGCATGAAAACAGCTTTAGAAGCATTTTCTGGTTGCCACAGTAACCTCAAACACGTTCACTGATGTTGAGGTCTGCACTCTGGGGTGATCAGTCCATTGTTTTGAGAACACCAGCATCTTCTTTGTTTGATGTGTCTGTCTCTCCTATTCTCAGCAATAAACTACATGAACAGCTACACATCCTTTCAGACCCAGATCTGTGTAGTCGAGTCTTTGTATTGAGCAGCCAAACCTGGTTTGATGGGCAAACCTCTGAGTCAGTTACAGCCCTGATATTAAATGAAGTGCCGGTGTAGGCCGGGCCCTGGTGTGTGTGTATATGTGTGTGTGTGTGTGTGTGTGTAATGACTAGGAGTAAGATGAGAGTGCTGTTTCCACATGAAGCGTTTCCTCGACAGGAAAGAGCTCAGTGGAGCCACTTCCTCTGGATCTCCCCACCAGCTGCTGCTGTGTGTATGCGAGTGTGGAAGTAGGGAAAGGAGTCTCTGCCTCTCATCACAGAATTCCTGTCAGAAAGGGGCGTGTTCAGGAGAACAACCTCCGTGTGGATGTGTGCTGTATGTGTGTGGAGGGGTTTGCAGTGTGTAGATGTGGTTTTTGGTTCTTTTCTTTTGTGTCAAAGGCCTAAAATGATTGTCCTTGTTTATGATTGTCTTTCTATAAACAGTAGTCTGTGAGTAACTTGTGAGTACCTATAATATACTGTATTTATAGTAATACTTACAGTACTGGTGTTGCCATTTCAGTAATAATCACAGCACTGTAATTGTTATTACAGCATTACTCACAGTAGTGTAATTGCATTAAATAAATACTCACAGTACTTGTGAGTTATTACTTGTTATTACTGTATTACTTAGTAGTGCAGTTGTTATTGCATTGATAATTATGGTACTGTAATTGTTATTGCAGTAATACTCCTGGCATTGTAATTGTCATTACAGTAATATCACAGATAATGTAATTGTTTTTACAGTATTACCACATATAATGTAATTGTTACTACAGTAATATCACAGATAATGTCATTGTTATTACAGTATTAACACATATTATGTAATTGTTATTACAGTAATATCACAGATAATGTAATTGTTATTACAGTATTACCACATATAATGTAATTGTTACTACAGTAATAATCACAGATAATGTCATTGTTTTTACAGTATTACCACATATAATGTAATTGTTATTACAGTAATATCACAGATAATGTAATTGTTATTACAGTAATATCACAGATAATGTAATGGTCATTACAGTAATATCACAGATAATGTCATTGTTTTTACAGTAATATCACAGATAATGTCATTGTATTACAGTAATATCACAGATAATGTCATTGTTATTACAGTAATATCACAGATAATGTCATTGTTTTTACAGTATTACCACATATAATGTAATTGTTACTACAGTAATATCACAGATAATGTCATTGTATTACAGTAATATCACAGATAATGTCATTGTATTACAGTATTACCACATATAATGTAATTGTTATTACAGTAATATCACAGATAATGTAATTGTTTTTACAGTAATATCACAGATAATGTCATTGTTTTTACAGTATTACCACATATAATGTAATTGTTACTACAGTAATATCACAGATAATGTAATTGTTTTTACAGTATTACCACATATAATGTAATTGTTATTACAGTAATATCACAGATAATGTCATTGTTATTACAGTAATATCACAGATAATGTCATTGTTTTTACAGTATTACCACATATAATGTAATTGTTATTACAGTAATATCACAGATAATGTCATTGTTTTTACAGTATTAACACATATAATGTAATTGTTACTACAGTAATATCACATATAATGTAATTGTTACTACAGTAATATCACAGATAATGTCATTGCTTTTACAGTATTACCACATATAATGTAATTGTTACTACAGTAATATCACATATAATGTAATTGTTACTACAGTAATATCACAGATAATGTCATTGCTTTTACAGTAATATCACAGATAATGTAATTGTTTTTACAGTAATATCACAGATAATGTAATTGTTTTTACAGTATTACCACATATAACGTAATACATCGTGCTGTGTACAGGCTCTACAGTAATCGTTTGATTATTAAACAGTAATAATGCTGTTAAAACTAAAGAATTTTCTTACAGTGTGAGTCATGAACATGCACACCCTCATTAGTTGCGCTGTGTACTGGCAAGATTCCTATCATCTGCAGGAGTTGTGATTCAATACATTGTATTGCAATACTATAACCCGCGTTATATTATTATTATAATTAGAGATGGACTGATTTTGAGGCCGTTTTTGAGGCCGTTTTTGAGGCCGATTCCGGTCGCCGATCACCTTTCAACGCGATCGGCGGATATCCGATACCGATCAAGGGCGGGGCTATATGCCACTGCAGGGCTACATATTATTAGCGTAAGCAGGTCATGAAACATGGTCTAAACTGGTTTATTACCGGTTTTAATGAGCTCATATGAAACAGTATAATATTTGTAACTAAAGTAGAAGCTGGTCTATGTGGGAGTAAACCGCTTGATAAGCTCCAGAAGATCCACATCTGAAAAGTATCTCTACTAGGAACAGCAGAGCGTAGATCCAGGTGGAACATTAAGCAGCAGAATGAACGTCTTCTACAGCCGAGAAGAGCTGCTTATCTAGAACTATAAACTCAATCACTCTGGCTGTGGTTCTTTAGCTCTCTGGCTGTTTCTGCTGCTGTTCTGTTCGTACCGGTCAGATCTGGTCTGTATGTGTTCTGGGTTATTAGTTTTGTGTTAACTGTGTGTTCTAGCTCTGCTGTTACTGATACTCACTGTTTTCAGGTGTGTGGTGTCTCTGAAGTGTGTATCAGATTATTAGTGTTAAATATCTTTGTCTTGGTTCCCCAACGAGAGACGCTGATTTACTAATTTTACAGATGTTATAAACTGCTCTGGATGAGAGTCACATGCACAGATGGACGATGTTTTATATCCGCACATGAGGGTGAACGTTGTAAACTGTTCTCGTGAGGCGGCTGCTTTAGTCAGTCTGTGGAAAATGAAAGGGTATGTATTTCCACCTAGTGGTTCAGAGAGGAATTGCAGGGAGTTGGCCGGAGGGCTCCTCTTCCTGGATGAAACACTAGCTGCAAATACAGAAATTAGGCTTATTTGTTTAACGCCATCGATCAGCTCTCGGGATCAGCTAAATTGGAGAAATATTGGCCGATCACATATTTTGATTAAAAATCGTCCAATACCGATACATGCCCGATCGATCCTTCCATCTCTAATTATAATATCATTATATTATAAAAACACAACCCCATATTGTCGCTGTCCAAAGAAAAACTTGTATCTTCTTACATTATGCATACACAGCAGCTGCTGTTTACATCGTGTGACAATTTCATAAGGAATGGACCAATAGCAATGCTCCAAAATAGCTAGGATAAAAAACTGGTTCCATTGACTTACATTAAAAGTAATGTACGGTTTTGGCCTCTCCTGTAAAGTTGGCATTTTGTAGATGCTTTGATTTCATTGGATGGCAACGATATGTAAAGGTTTGCTAATTAAAAAATCATTACTGGGCTTTTGAGAATCAATACAGTATCACATAATAAACATAATATCACCTTTATATATTATATATTATCAGTATTTTACACACCTACTCATTAGTGCAATGTAAAGAACCCTGCAAGTTCCTATAGCACACTGCTGATTCCTGTAGAGCTGTGAGGGTGTCCGGGGGTCTTCATGTTTCCGCCTGAGAAGGACACGCACAGATAAGGATGTGGATATCTCAGGACAGACATTAGATTAGACTCGAACAGCATTGCTCGGATGCGCCTGAGTAGAACTCATGGGCACAGTTTGCGCTTCAGTGCTCAGCTGATCAAGCACGCACGCATACACAGAGTGCTCTGTTGACGTCCAGCTGATCGTTACAAACTGATACATGACTACGTTTCTCCCTTGTCCTCCATCTCTGCCTCTCACTCTCTCTCTCTCACTCTCTCTCTTCATCTGTCCATGTACTTTTATATCGTTGCTGTCCAGAGAAAAACAGCAAGTATCTCCAAAGTAGGGTTGTGTATTGGCAACAACCTGGCGATGCAATACGTATAGTGATACAGCGGCCACGATTCAATATATTGCGATACTGAAAGCAAAGTGATATATTTCGATTTTCAAATCCTACTATTATAGCACACCACTATATAAACAGGTTCGCCAATGCTTACAATAGTATTGCGCCCTTGTGCTGCTTGTTAATGTTGGAGTGGAGCTGAAAATGGGTTACAACACTGCCATCTAGTGGACGATGATTCACGGTCTGCCAGGAATCTGTGTATTGATACTGTGTTTTTAAGAACCGATACAGTATCACCAAACATAATATCCCGATATTCGATATTTCGATATTTTCTTACACCCCTACTCCTACCCCTAAAATGGCAAGTTTACAGGAGAGCACAAAAACTGTCTTTACTTTCAATGAAAGTCAATGGAACCAGGATTATTTCCAAGCTATGTTGGTTCAAATGATGTCTACAAATAAAAATAGACCAATTCATGTTTTTCTTTGGACAGCGGACTTTACATAATGTACTTTTTATATGTGCATATGTACATATATACATATGTACGTATATATATATATATATATATATATATATATATATATATATATATATATATATATATATATATATATATATAATGTCCCAGTCAGTTTACAAACAGTTCTGACTCCATAGATGCTGTTCTAGGTTCAGTTAGCCGAAACCCAGCTTGGACATGTGGTGGGAGCAACTGAAACAGAGATCTGGGGTCTTGCCTACATTAATGGCTCCAGCTGCCACCAATGCACTGCTTTGCCTCAAGGTCCACTTGCAATTTACTAAGCTGTCAGTCAACCATGAGGGAAGTGAGGCTGATCAATAATCACCTCAGGCATAGCTGAAGCCACTCAAGAGGCAAGTAGGCTCAATTGCTGTGCTACACTTATCTCGAGTGTAGGGCTGAGTGAGGCGACAGTGTCCTGTTGTTATCACGATACATTACACCAAATCTGTGATCTGGTGATATATATATATATATACCGATACATAGCCGGTCAATCCTTCAATCTCCAATATATATATATATATATATATATATATATATATATATATATATATATATATATATATATATATATATATATATATTAGAGATTGAAGGATTGACCGGCTATGTATCGGTACCGAACGATTTTTAATTAAAATAATAATAATGTGCAGTGACCGGTACGAACAGAACAGCAGCAGCAATTCAAGATCTACATTTAATGATTACAGATTTAGTTTAAAATAACAGAGTCTGTATTTAATGGCTGCAGTTTTTACTGTATTTATTTAATTATCTTTTTTTTTCATTTTAAATTAAGGGTCTAAATGTAATGATTGCAGTATTGGGGATATTTGATTTACTTTGTTTATTTACTGTTGATTTTATTAAAAATATGATGCTGTTTCATATGAGCTTGTTAAAAATGGTAATAAACCAGTTTAGACCATGTTTCATGACTTGCTTGCGCTAAAATAACTACATGTAGTCCTGCCGTGGCATATACCCCGCCCCCGATCGGTATCGGCTATCGGCCGATCGCGCTGAAAGGTGACCGGCCATCGGAATCGGCCTCAAAAATGCTGATCGGTCCATCTCATATATATATATATATATATATATATAACTATGCATACTATAATTCCCAGAGAATAAATAATTAATAATTAAAGTCTGGTAAGGCAGTGATAAATATGCATTCTGAGTTGTTTTCTCTGCTCCGAAACGCTGGGGGCGTGTCTACTGATGGCGCTTAAGCCTACATGCTGTAATTAGGACGTTTGCAAACCGAGTTTAAATAAATATTGAAAATTGAATCATGTACTTCTTTTTTATGTAACTTAGTAAGTCGACGCTGTCAGTTCTTTAATATAATCAATCTTCTATTATTTCAAAGGGTGACCCATTTACAGTGCAGTCAAGATACACAGACTATTGATTGATAAACTAATGCTAAATTTATAAAAGAAAAAATGTAAAAAAAAATTGCAAAACAAAAATAATACAAATAAAAGGATGTAAAAAGTTGTCACACTTGTAGAGACGAGGAGTCAGGATGCAATTGCAAGAACCGGGTGGCAGTTTAATGAGAAACAAACAAAACAAAACCAAGAGATTAAGGAAGACAAGAAACTAGAAATACAGACTTACAGACTAAACTACAAAAGGAAATAAGGACGAGGTTAACAAGAGTCTAACAACCAGGCAACAGGGCTTACACAGACTTACACAAAGCAGTACAAAACACCAAGCCAAGACTAATCCACAGACCAGGGGGCATGAACAGGAACTAATGACGAACACCTGGGACTAACAAGAGGGAGGCAACACGGAGCAGGTGAGGGGCGGAGACAAGGAGTACATGACAGAAACGTAAACAGAACCACATGAACTTGACAAGACAATGTAAACAAAAACAAACAGGCACAAAACAGAGCAGGACGTGACAAAAGTTCATAAACAGTATTACTAAAAATACTAAGACTGTTACTAAAACATTGTTATTTATTCAAATAATAATAAAATCTTATATTTGTAAATAAAAACTTCTATGTCAGTAGTGAGACACCTCTGCATTGCATAACAGCTCCCATATCTCCTACTTCCATACTACTCAATAGGCGAGCGTGTCTACTGTATCCGAGTACTCAGTATTCAGTGAGAAGTACGTGAACGTTACCCCGATGACCTCCTGAATTGGGAGACATTTTTAAGGATGCAACCGCATCACACTGTGCTATCCATTATTCAGCTGGAGCTGCGGAGAAGTTTAAGCTGAGGAAGAACAACCGATGGGAGGTGGAACGTCGGCTGTGTGTATGTAACTCCTGCTGGAGCTGCTGCTACAGAGGTTGGAGCTACTCACGTTTCTTCTGAGGTAGAAAATGATGAAATACCTGCTGATTCATCTTCTCAGAGTTACAGCTCAACACCGTCTGAGTAAAAGCAGATTAGTGTCTGAATGCTTTACTGGTCCAGCAGTCGTACTGGCTCCAGTCTAGTAACCACTGACTTAGTAGATTTTAGACACAGTTATTGTCTGTACACTACACTCTGATGTATTATGGGTCGCTAGTGAACTACTTAGGGAATGAAATGTACTGCTAAGATTTCAAACACTACAAATAGGCTGACACACTATATAGTGCACTATATAGAACAGTGAAAGTGGTGCACGGCTCTGGAATCGATGGAATTGACTCCTCAGCTGCACTTAATTTGAACCAAAACAGCGCCAGAGCTGATGATATATGGATACCGCTGAGATAGAACCCTCTTTTTAATGTAGTCAAGCCACTTTTGTGTAGCGATATGATGAAAATTCAGCTTCACCTACTGAGAAAGTACTTAGAAAATTATAACTGGAGTCAGAATTCTTGCCCATTTAAAAAAAAACAACCCATGTTTTGTTTCTCTTTTCAAGAGGTCGGCTTCACATCCGTCAGCATCTTACTTTAACTTTTTTTCCAGTCCACCTTAAACGCTGCAGCACTTACATGGATGGTGTGCGAGTGAGGAGTTGATAGAAATCGTCGGTGGAAACGGTCTAGACTGAGGAGCGTGAGTTTGTGACAACATGGCTTGTTGTGTTTACGTTCGTCCATCTACCAATGAAATACCAGATCCCGTCGGTGGGCTTGTCCCCGTGTCATTTCCTGCAGGAGTCACTTCCCGGTTGGTTCATACGTTTGCGGGAAAGCGAGTCTGGAGAGTGTGTGTCCAGCTGAGTGGGGCATGAACTTGCCCTTTCTGTGATGGCAGCGCAACAGGGCGCAGTCTGCTGAGTCAACAAGTGTTTGTTCATTTTGATAAAGAGCGGCCGGCTCGTCAGCCTCTACCGGTCTGTTTGCAGACCCACCACACACACACACATACACACATACACACACACACAGGGGCTATTGTTGCGTTCAGAGTGTTGGGCAGGTTGGGTCTGACCACATCACGTCTGAAAGTCTTCCTTCACGTTGGGTAATGAAACCCGATGGAACACGGAAAGCTCTCTGCTCAGGTTTCTTCACACGGCTTCGCTTGGCTGTGTGTCATTTGATTGAAGCCTCAGGCGAACGTCAGGTGTTTATTAGCTGACTAAATGCTGATTTCGGGACTTGCGCTCGTTCATTATGCAAACGCAGAGGATTCTGGTTCTTCATTATTCTCACATTTGTATGGATCTGAGGGGAGCGCAGAGCTTTTCATATGCGCCTCTCAAAGGTTAACGGGCGCCTGTTTACACGCTGAAGCTCTGGTCACCAGCACGTGTCACAGTATTGCAAGAAATGAAAAAAACACCTTCTTAATATAATATGAGTTAGGGCTGGGACCCGTCGGCTGGGACCCGTGGTGCTCTGTCAGCTCTGCACAGTGGAGATGATCACAACAGTACAGCTGCTATACACGAGACCTTGAAGATCAAACATCCCGTAGAGCTTCATCAACACAGCAGCAGGACAGCACCTGTTTACCTGTTTATCTTATCTTATAGATTATTTTTAGATTATTAACACATGTAACATGTTTCTTTCAGTAGAGTCTCTTGAAAAGTCTCATTGTTAACCGTTTCTTAATCGTCCAGTGTAGAACCTAAGACTGTTCTAGATACCGCGGGAGCTTTAAAACACACGTAGCTGCTACTCTAAAAACTCTCTGTTAAAATATATAGTCCACAAACTGTCCGAGTTCTTGTTTCTGGTTGTGTCATTCATGCCTCTAAAAGTCGAGTCAGATCGTAGATTTTTAGTCTTTTTAACCATTTATAGATCACATGCGTTTAAGATACCTTTGTTACATTATGTGTGTATATATATATATATATATATATATATATATATATATATATATATATATATATATATATATATATACACTACCGATCACTTTAGAATTTAATTTCATGCAATTTCCATGCAATTCACAAACAACATTGTCCATTTCACAATTAATTTAAGTGTATCAGATGATTTTTAAATCAATCAATCAATCAATCAATCAATCAACCTTTATTTAATCTCTGAAATACATTGAGGGGTGACCCTCATTTTCAATGCAGCCGAGCATATACAATTAAAGGGACTGAAAACAAAATGAGCCAAAAATAATAAATAAAATACAAATTTTAAATAAACATGTAATATAGATGCATAAAAAATACAATGTAAAAAATGTTAGAAAATTATTAAAAAAGAATATAAAATAAACATAATACATACACCAAGACAATAAAAAGTTGAAATGCTAATAAAAAATACTCAATAAAACAATCACGATAAAAAATGGATAATTATAATAATAAAATAATAAAAATAATTAAAAAAAGATAATAATAAAAAATAACTAAAATAAAAATGAAATAAAACAAACGTAAAAATAATAATAATAATAATAATAATAAGATAAAAATAAAATCCTAATAGAGAGATTTATTCATTTAAAACAATCACAGGCTTTCTGATGGTGATTAGAAACTAAAAGTTTAAAATGGTTCAGTGATCCCAGTGAGCTAGGCTTCAGAGTTTCCTGTAGAGAGTCCAGCTCGCTGGTGCACTGTAGCTAAAAGCAGATTTCCCAGTTCACTAAAAACTCTCGGTACCTGACAGGTGATCCAGCCACTAGAGCGAGTCTGATAATTATTGTTATTTATCGAAATCAAGGAAAAGATGTAAGCAGGCAAATGGCCAGAGAGTGATTTATAGATAAAAATAAGCCAATGAGATTCTCTTCGTGCAGCTAGTGAGGACCAACCAACTCTATCATAGAGTCTGCAGTGGTGAGCACTGTAAGGGTCACCAGTTATAAATCTCAGAGCAGAGTGATAGATTGAATCTAATTGGTTGTTGGGACACTCTTGCTCAATTGTGATGCACAGCTGAAAAACATTCTACTAATAAGTGAGTATAAAAGGGAGAACAACATTCTAGGTTAGTTTAGTATCTGAAGATCAGCAGTTGATGGTTTCATGAGAACAGTGGCTTTCCTGAAGATTGGCTCATGTTAAGGGTGAACAAAATGACGTTCAGAGTGTATGAGCGTCACGCTTGGAGCTTCCAGTCATTAAAATGGTACTAAAAACCCGTGTAGTGTGAATAAGCAGGCAGCATCGTATGTTGTGTTGTCCAGTTGTGTTGGTTTCCTAATGGTCCTCTAAAAGGCATTATTTATCTCCTGCTCTGTTCCAGGCTCTGCTGGTAATAGGGCAGATTGATCGACTTTGGCTGTAACGACTGGCCTGCTAATGCGATTTCCTTTGGTGTTCAGGTCTGAGGCCGCACACAATCTACTTTAACTCAATCCATTCAAAAAAACAGGGCAAAGAAGAGACTTTGAGGTTAGTGGGGTTTTAAAACAAGGCTTAGAGCATGGTTCTCAGTTATGATTGTACAGGTGCTGCCCATAAAATCCCCAAAACAACTATCTTTACATTGTTACATAATGGTTTGCATTGTGTGGAAGTTTATGATTGGTTGGAGGCAGGATGGTCATACTGTCTGTGCAGAAGGCAAATCAAATCTTTATTGGTCACACACATACTTGGTGCAACCAGCAGCAGTAAAATGTTAAAACACATGAACATAAAATAGAAAAAATATATTCTGAGACAAAATTTATTCATTATTAAAAAAAACACTGTATGCACGGATTAGTCGTGAGCTGGAAGTTAGGAAAACAACCAACAGGATGCGACTGAAGTGCCCTTGAGTAAGGACACCTAACCCTCAACTGCTCCTCAGGCACTGCAGATAGGGCTGCCCACCGCTCCGAGCAAGTGTGCTCACTGCCCCCTAGTGTGTGTGTTCACTAGTGTGTGTATATGTGGGTGTTTCATTGCCCCCCAGTGTGTGTGTGTATATGTGGGTGTTTCACTGCCCTCTAGTGTGTGTGTGTTCACATATGTGTGTATGTGTGTGTGTTCACTAATGTGTGGACATGTAGGTGTTTCATTGCCCCCTAGTGTGTGTGTTCAATAGTGTGTGTATATGTGGGTATTTCATTGCCCTCTAGTGTGTGCATTCACAAGTGTGTGTATATGTGGGTGTTTCACTGCCCCCAAGTGTGTGTGTGTTCACATGTGTGTGTGTATGTGGGTGTGTTCACTATTGTGTGTACATGTAGGTGTTTCATTGCCCCCTAGTGTGTGTGTTTTCACAAGTGTGTGTACATGTAGGTGTTTCATTGCCCCCTAGTGTGTGTGTTCACTAGTGTGTGTATCTGTGGGAGTTTCATTGCCCCCTAATGCGTTGCTCACTAGTGTGTGTATACGTGGGTGTTTCATTGCCCCCTAGTGTGTGTGTTCACTAGTGTGTGTATATGTGGGTGTTTCACTGCCCCCTAGTGTGTGTGTGTTCACATGTTTGTGTATGTGGGTGTGTTCACTAACGTGTGTACATGTAGGTGTTTCATTGCCCCCTAGTGTGTGTGTTCACTAGTGCGTGTATATGTGGGTGTTTCACTGCCCACTCGTGTGTGTTCACTAGTGTGTGTATATGTGGGTGTTTCACTGCCCCCTAGTGTGTGTGTGTTCACATGTTTGTGTATGTGGGTGTGTTCACTAATGTGTGTACATGTAGGTGTTTTATTGCCCCCTAGTGTGTGTGTTCACTAGTGCGTGTATATGTGGGTGTTTCACTGCCCACTCGTGTGTGTGTTCATGTGTTTGTGTATGTGGGTGTTTCACTGCCCCCTATTCTGTCTGTGTGTTCACTAGTGTGTGTATTTCACTTCCCACTAGTGTGTGTGTTAACTAGTATGTGTATATGTGGGTGTTTCACTGCCTACTAGTGTGTGTGTTAACCAGTATGTGTATATGTGGGTGTTTCACTGCTTAATAGTGTGTGTATGTTCACTAATGTGTGTGTATGTGAGTGTTTCATTGCCCTCTAGTGTGTGTGGGTGTGTTCACTAGTGTGTGTATATGTGAAATATAAATAGAGGATAGACAGAAGTGAGCGGTGGGTGTAAACATTTTCGAATTTCTATTTGTAAAGCACTTACTGGCCGTATGCAGCCGTACATCACAGCCGTGCTCAGTGATAATAACATTAACCAGACTCGGTCCTGTGATTGAATCACCCTTTAAGTACCAGGAGTTTTTACTAAACAGAGAAAACCTGCTTTTAGCTGCAGCAGCGAGCTGGAGTTCACTACAGGAAACTCTACAGCTACGCTCGCTGATGTCACTCATAGATATGATAAGATATGATATATATATTTAAAATATATAGATATTTTAAATGAACTTTAAATATTCTTTTAAGTATGTTTTGTCTTCTTACATTTCTTCTTATTATTATTGCATTTATTATTTTGTTTATTTTATTTTTATTATTTATTTATTTATTATTTTTAGCTACTGATATTTTCAATTTCCACTATATTATTAATTAATTGATTTATTTATAGTTTTTTTTAAAGGTTTGCTTAAATTAGAATTCTACTCTTGGGGGTATCTGTTATAATTGATCTTATTTATCTTGATCTATATATTTGTTCTCCATTATATACATTTCCTGCTTTTTAATTTTCTATCTATATTTATTTGTATCAGAATATATAAAATCTCCTTACATTAACTTACATTATGCTCTCTCTTACCACATCTCTCTCAAAGTTACCACATTTTATATTATATAAAGTTGCCATATATATATATATATATATATATATATATATATATATATATATATATATATATATATATATATATGTATGTGTAATGTACAAACTATACATGTATATTATACTCTATACTAACAATACTATACTGTATATCATTTGTTGCACAGTGATGAGTTGTAGCGCCCCGAGTTCTCCAGTACTTCAGTACATTCTGCAGAAGTATGTTCTCTACTACTAAATTGTTGATGTTCTGTAGTTTCAGTTAGTATTTCCAAAGTTTTTAGTGCAAACAAATTTGCATTTTAACAAAGCAAATATAAAATTTGTAGTTTTGTGTAAATATAAATCTCTAAACAGAAAAAAGCTCACCAATCAATTGTCAGGATGTATGGTTTACTAAGTAAACACTTCATTATGTGCTGCACAGCAGTGTTAAGCAGGATATATAGCTTGTTTTATTGTAACACGCCTCAAGAACTATTCGCAAAAGAGTCTGCTCAGAGTCTCTGGTCGATTTTGAGTGGAGCCTTCTTTTCCACCTTCCCTTGTTCCTCAGTTCAGGCATTTCCTGTTCAGGAATCCCTGCCAGCAGCAGCAGGGCCAGCTGTCTTATTCTACATGTGAATATCAGTGGGCCTTCCCAGTGAAAAAGATGCTACCATTTAACTGTCATAAACGCTGAACACCAGGCCTGAGCGCTGCAGAATCTGAATAGTGGAAATGAATGAAGTGTCCAAACATCCCAATGTAAAAATATATGCTGTTGTCTTCACATGTGTGATTAATCAAACCATTCTTCATGTTAATTAACATCCCTTATTTAAATATCCGGTTAATTAAATAAATAATTAGACAAATTTGCATGTCCTTATGTTCTAATAACCTCACCGGTCACCGTAGCAGCCCTGGTGCTCAGCCAGACCCAGCGACGGCACATTGTCATTGATCTAGCTGCCGATTCAGGTTTCTGTAAGTGTATATCATCGCTCTCTCCAAAAAAAACATCTATCGGGAAAATAGCAGCTTTAAAGGAGAGGCCAAAAACTAGCATTACTTTCAATGTAAGTCTATGGAACCAGAAGTTTTTTCATGCTACTTTGGAGCATTTCTATTGGTCCATTCGTCATGAGCTTATCACACAATGTGAATAGCAGCTGTCGTGTTCAAATGAAGTAGAGAAATGAAAATCCTTTCTGATTCCTTATATTCTGAGCTATACTGTTGTGGTCAGCTGATGGTCAGTTTATATAGTGCTTATATATAGTGCTTATATTCACAGCATAACTCCTCTCAGGTGTCTTGGGTCCCCCTACAGCTGTAGAGTGTCATTCACTCTTACACCACGGCTGTAAGCCCCTCCTCCCTGATAGCTGTGATGGATATTTGTTGATGAGCCGAAAGAGCTGAAAGATATAGAATCCGGCTCACACAGGCGTATGGATGCGACAGATGACACTCACGGTTAAGGGTTGTGTAAATAACAGAATGAGTGGAATGTGTAGGGTCCATATTAACAATTGAAATTGTTAAATACTGTTGCTTTAACTAGAGATGGACCGATCAGCGTTTTTGAGGCAGATTCCGAGGGCGGGGTATAAGACACCGCAGGATAACATGTAGTTCTGAGTCATGAAACATAGTCTAAACTGGATTATTACCATTTTTAACAAGCTCATATGAAACAGCATCATATTTTTTACTAAATTAACAGTAAATAAACAAAGTAAATCAAACAAATATCCCCAAATACTGCAATCTTAATTTAAAACTTAATAAGCAAATTAAATAAATATAGTCAAAACTGCAGTCATTAAACGCAGACTCTGTTATTTTAAACTAAAACTGTAATCAATAAATGTAGATCTTGAATTGCTGCTGCTGTTCTGTTCGTACTGGTCAGATCTGGTCTGTAGGTGTTCTGGGTTGTTTGTTTAGTCCTAGCTCTGCTGTTTGCTGATACTCACTGTATTTAGCCGCGTGGTGTACTCCTAAATGGCGTATCAGATTAGTGTGTCTTTGATTTGGTTCCCCAACGAGACACGTTCATTTTACTAATTTTACAAAACGTCCTGGATGAGTCTGTATCTCATACGGTAACAAACTGCCAGACGGACAATGTTTTCTTTCTATGGACTGTTCTCGCGAGGCTGCTTTAGTCAGTCTGTGGAAAATGAAAGGGTATGTGTTTCCACCTAGTGGTTCAGATAGGAATTGCAGGGAGCTGGCCGCAGGGGGTTTCAACGAAACACTAGCTGGAAATACAGAAATTAAGCTTATTTGTTTAACGCCGTTGTTCGCCTCTTGGGATCGGCTAACTTAGAGAAATATCGGTCGATCACTGATCGCATATTTTGATTAAAAATCGGCCGATACCAATACATAGCCGATCAATCTTTCCATCTCTAGCTGTAACCCTTTGATGCACAAGCTAAGCAAACCCCTTCTAATGCACAGCATGGGTTAAACTGACCCATATTCATTTCCTAAGTTATTGTACGTACTGCTGAGTATCTCTTTGGTAAATCTATTAGAATCAGTTTATTTCATTATGTTATGTTTCACATGTTCAGTGGAAATCTTGTTTTTGACCCTAAATCATTATTTTACTTCTTATTTATTTACTTCATGAACAAAAACAGTGTTGGTAAATATGTTCCTGACTTCACAAACGTCAAACAGTTTCTATCAAATTCCATAGTGAACACATAAGGGTTAATTCGGACTCCTGTTGCTGATCATGAAAACTGATGATGATCAAAAACAAGCAATTTGAGGAATTTAAGGAAGCTTGAATGATGAAATGAATTTATTGCAAAGATATAGAAAATAAAATCTCCGTCTGGTCACTTTTGACGCAGGTTGTTCCTCGAAGTGTTAACAGAAGTAGAATTTCAGTGTATATATGCAGATGATATGCGGACTCTGTAGGCTGCGGCTTGCTGCAGTACAGTTTTGTTATTTTGGGTAAACTGTCCTTCAACACTGGCTTTATGGTTTCACACCGTGGGCTCATTCATTCGCTCATCAGATAAGAAAACAGACTCGACCCTGAGCTTGAAAAAGTTGATCAAATTAAGCTACGTGTTTATTTTTCATGTCGGAGCGCTCTGACCAGCCGTGGAGCTCATTGTGCTGGAGATGGATTAAGAGGACGAGCGGCTCTCATCCCAGTGACGAGATCAGGTGTTCACATAGATATCATAGCACAGATAGTATAGCATAATTATTAGTTGAGTCATTTTTACAGTTCAGTTCTATTCAGTTTTCAAGTTTATTTGTATAGTGATTTTTACAACCATGTAGTCACAAAGCAGCTTTACAGAAGTTTAAAAACAGACAGTAACAGCATATGTATCCCCCAGTGAGCAAGCCAGAGGCATCAGTGGCAAGAAAAACTCCCTCAGACTGGAGGAAGAAACCTTGGGAGGAACCAAAATTCTCATGGGGAGATCCATCCTCCTCTGTTCAAACAGTATTTACAGTTTAGTAGGGCTGGGTTTCGCTTTGATCCCGATTCACAAGGTCCCAATTCAATTCAATTTCCGATTTGATTCGATTCAATTTAATATTGATTCATTTAGGGATATTTCAGTTACAATAATATGTTTAGTTTGAATATGAAAGGAGATTTTCAGAGAACTATTGTGGTAAATGTACAAGGAACACTCAACCTACCATTACTAAAAACATTAGTGTTTATATGTTTATATTCTCCGTATTTGGCCACACCCACTTTCAAGAGTGTGTTTATTCCGCCTTTGTGTTAGAACTTCCGCTCAGCTAACCAAAATGAATACAGTTACATGGGAGGAGACCAGAGAGACAGTAAGAAGTTCTAATGGGACAACACTGTCTCCTCCGAGGTTAATAACACAGTGGGTGGGTGATATGAGAAGGTGGTCTGAGGTTAATAACACAGTGGGTGGGTGATATGAGAAGGTGGTCTGAGGTTAATAACACAGTGGGTGGATGTTATGAGAAGGTGGTCTGAGGTAAATAACACAGTGGGTGGGTGATATGAGAAGGTGGTCTGAGGTAAATAACACAGTGGGTGGGTGATATGAGAAGGTGGTCTGAGGTTAATAACACAGTGGGGGGGTGATATGAGAAGGTGGTCTGAGGTTACTTATGGAGACATGTTTAATTACTCTGTACTCTCGGAAGGTGTAGACGGTTCAGTAATGAAAAACTATAAAAGTACTGAAGCGTATCAGTACCTGCACAGTGGGAAGGTGGGCGTGTCCTCCTACACACAGACGGTGAGTTTATATTTCTGAAAGCCGGTTAAACCCAAGTCCAGCAGCTGCCCGAGCCGCTCTGTGTGGGTGTAAGTTACAGTCCAGATAGCCTAGCGCGGTGGACACTGATCAGAAAACAGTTACTAACTGATAGACTCACCAGCACCGACACATCTGCTTCCTCGGAGCTTCATAAGCGAGACATTTCTCTGGATGAAGAAGCTCTGGTGCTGGTTCTCCTCCACAGAATGGTAAGAGCAGACATACGGAGGTTTGGGTGGATGTTTTAAATTTAGCACCGGAATGCTAATGTTAAAGATCAGTCTCGGGTTTATACGAATCGATATTGGATTATTCAAATGAAAATCGATTTGAATCGAAAAATCGATTTTTCAAACACACCCCTACAGTTTAAGCTGAATATCAAAGAAAAGCCGAGAGAGTCTCTGTTTGAAGTCTGGATGACAAAAGTTTAGAAACTGCACAGGTAGAGGCAGTCTCTGACTGAGGCAGTCTCTGACTGAGGCAGTCTCTGACTGAGGCAGTATAAAAAGTGGGAGTGAAGTGAAACAGTCCTATCCTATCTCAATGTTGGTACATCTGGATGGCACAGTGATACAATTTAAAAACAGCTATTTTTTAAATAATGTATTTTAATTAAAATGATGTAGAAAATGCTATTAAAACATTAAAACAATGATCAGGATATTTATTTGAAAATTGTTCATGTGTCTGTCCAGCTGCAGCCACGCCGTCCTTGAGCCGCGCAGCTATTGTGCTAGAGATGGATTAAGAGGACGAGCGGCTCTCATCCCAGTGACGAAATCAGGTAGTAATCTCGCTACAGAGCGTGCTGAACCCTCATCTCCGCTCTTCCCAGGTCAGCTGTGCTGCAGTTTTCCCGACAGGTCTCAGACGAGAGATGTGAATTAATTTCAGTTGTTTTCTGGTGCACAGCTGGATTCGGCTGCTCACCTGAGAACACAGTAAAAAATTAATTTATTGCAAAAGTGCATGTGAGTGTGCACGGAAGGAGCTGTGTGCATATACACTACTGCTCAAAAGTTTAGGATCACTTTAGAATTTCATTTCATGCAATTTTCATGCAGTTCATACAATTTTCATGCAATTCACAAACAATATTGTCCGTTTCACAATTCATGTAAGAATATCAGATGATTTTTAAAGAATAAAAATGTTTGTATTAAAGTCTATTTTTGTATAGAGGCTTATTTTACATATAGTCCTATTATCAGTAATTCTCAGTCCTCTGTCTAAATCTCCTGGTACGACCACCAATCCAAGTTAAGGATGTTATTGGACTAATTGGTTGTTAGGACACTCTTACTCAATTGTGATGCACAGCTGAAAAACATTCTACTAATAAGTGAGTATAAAAGTGAACAACATTCTAGGTTAGTTTAGTATCTGAAGATCAGCAGTTGATGGCTTGCTGACCGACTCAAAATAACCAGAAAGAAACAACTTTCTTTAGAGACCCGTCAGTCCATTGTTGTGTTAAGGAAGAAGATACTCCATTAAAACAAGAACATTTCACTGTGATCCCAAACTTTTGAGTGTAGTGTATGTGTCATTTTCAGCCTGATTCGTACAGTTTCACAACCATCGCTGGGCTAAACGAGGCAACATATGTGCACATGGACGCAGACACGAGCGCCCGCTGATACACATGCTTGTTTACTGAGCCTCTAGTGAAGCGCTTGGATATTATTTTCAGGAGACGCTAGTCCGTCCAAGCAGCTGTGTTCTCATGCCTGGCATTGCTCGAAGTTGAAGGCTGAGCTGCTCGTCATAACAGAAGTGTCAGATAGCCTCCTCTCCTGTCCCCTCCTGGGCGGGTCTGAAACTGCGACCAGCGGATACGTTAGTAGGGAGTGTGTGTGTGTGTATATATATATATATATATATATATATATATATATGATTTAAAAATCTGGCTTAAAAACTTCTGATCAGATCCATCTGAGAACTGTGTGGGTGTGGCTAATGAGCCGCTTGATTGACAGCTCTCTATCCAAGTGTCCTAGTCTGCTCTGCCCTTCATACAGACCTAACACCATTTACCTGTTTTTTATGTGACTCAAATTGGACAAAAGAAATCACACATAAACAGAAAGACAAATAATAAACGAATAAAGAAGAGGATGAAGAAAAAAATTTCATATTTGAATAAAGGAATAAAGGGATGAAGGAACAGTGTTGGTGATGATAAAGGAATGAAGGAACAGTGTTGGTGATGATAAAGGAATGAAGGGATGAAGGAACAGTGGTGATGAAGGGATAAAGGAACAGTGTTGGAGATGATAAAGGAATAAAGGGATGAAGGAACAGTGTTGGTGATGATAAAGGAATAAAGGGATGAAGGAACAGTGTTGGTGATGATAAAGGGATGAAGGAACAGTGTTGGTGATGATAACAGAAATGAAGGAACAGTGTTGATAAAGATAAAGGATTGAAGCGATGAAGGAACAGTGTTAGTGATGATAAAGGAATGAAGGGATGAAGGAACAGTGTTGGTGATGATAAAGGAATGAAGGAACAGTGTTGGTGATGATAAAGGAATGAAGGAACAGTGTTGGTGATGATAAAGGAATGAAGGGATGAAGGAACAGTGTTGGTGATGATAAAGGAATGAAGGGATGAAGGAACAGTGTTGGTGATGATAAAGGAATGAAGGGATGAAGGAACAGTGTTAGTGATGATAAAAGAATGAAGGGATGAAGTAACAGTGTTAGTGATGATAAAGGAATGAAGGGATGAAGGAACAGTGTTAGTGATGGTAAAGGAATGAAGGGATGAAGGAACAGTGTTGGTGATGATGAAGGGATGAAGGAACAGTGTTAGTGATGATAAAGGAATGAAGGAACAGTGTTGGTGATGATGAAGGGATGAAGGGATGAAGGAACAGTGTTAGTGATGATGAAGGGATGAAGGGATGAAGGAACAGTGTTGGTGATGATGAAGGAATGAAGGAACAGTGTTGGTGGTGATAAAGGATTGAAGGGATGAAGGAACAGTGTTAGTGATGATAAAGGAATGAAGGAACAGTGTTGGTGATGATGAAGGGATGAAGGGATGAAGGAACAGTGTTAGTGATGATGAAGGGATGAAGGGATGAAGGAACAGTGTTGGTGATGATGAAGGGATGAAGGAACAAAGCCCCAGTTTGTGACTATGAAGATGATGTTCAGGTCTGTAGTTTTAAAGCTGATAGTATTTTTGATTTCTGTGTTTTGAGCTCTTATAATATCTGACCTGCAGTTTCTGTAGGGAGCTGTTATAAATACACACTACACTGAGTTTATTTTAAAAATTAATAAAGTTGTGGATTATGAGAATTATCATCTCAACTAATTAGAGCGGTCTCTGCTGAACTACTACTCTCGATCAGGAGAAGTATCTGAGCAGCAGGAGGCATCAGCCAGAAGTCTTTCTATGTGGTTTAATTGTTGTTCAGTAGAAACCTCAGAGATATGAATCAGATCCCAGCCACCTGGACGGTAGTATTGTGCCTGTGTGTGTGTTTGGTCAGGGTCTGCTGGATTAGGGGCAGTGTGTGTTTAGTGAGAGACTCTTTCGGTTGAGTACAGTGCCAGAGAAAGACAGGACTAGCCATGGCCATCCCCATAAGCTCCTTAAGACCGGCAAAGCATGTGAGGAAGCAACCTGGTTCGCTGCGTGCCAGGAGTCGCGGAAGAGATTAAGCATTAGTGCTCACAGACGACAAAGACATGGAGAATATGGTCTTCCTGTAAGAGACTGTGGCCTGTGAACCCTGCTGTCCTGTACTGTAACACTGACCACTTCCACTCAACCACTCTATTGTTGATTAAAGTGGTGGTCATCATGTTTTTGAGCGAGAGAGTTTTTTGGCCTCTGCTGTTTTTATTTTGGAGATGCTTGTTTTACTTTGGATAGCAGTAGCAGTGATATGTATTATGATACGGGGGTTATGATTTGATATATTGTGAGACTGTAAGCATAGTGATATATCACAATATTCAAAGTATCATTTTAGGAAAACTGTTGTAGTATAAAAACACATTAATGTATGCTTACATTAGTAGCGTGCCTTTACACTACTTGTTTGTGTTGGAGAAGAAGAGTATAACGGCAGAAGAACACTGCTATCTAGTGCTCTGGGGTTTAAACGCAACACATAAAGAATCACTGCCTGCCACAAATCTTTAAATAAAAACTAACAATAAAAAAATTAATGCTGAGTTTTTTAACATCAATACAAGTTGGAAAAATATTGTGATGTTTGATATTTTTCATATTTTCTTACAGCCTCATATTTGTTTCAGCCCTACATACCAATGTTCACAGGTCTTTGCTCTAGATTTATAATAAGAATAATGAATTATTTTTATTAGAACTACGTAGATATACTTAGTATATATACTCAGTTCTAATTAGGGCTGAAATTAGTTTTTCTTTTGTTTAATATTAATGCAAATTAATTTTTTAATACTGACATTAATTTTGATGCATATTTTTTTGAGGTTATTGTTTACTGATTGCAGTGGATTACATATTAATTAAGAAGCCCTGGCTGTTAGTGACGTGTACAGAATCCAGTTTAGACAGTCAATGTGGAACAAACATGTATACTGACTCATTGATGCTAAAAAAAAAGACTGACCACTCGTGGATTGAATGGCACTCGATACTCAGTAGTATTTGCTCATAATGTGATTGCCACCATAAAGGGATTAGATTTTGATACCAAATGTTAGATATAGTATTCAATTTTTTGACCAAGTATATATGCCTCCTTGTCCAGATCCGTTAAAAGTTGCATAGGGTTACTGGCAGAAAATAAAAGTATATAAAAAAAATCAGGAAAAAAGAAAAAAAACATGGTTAACTTGTTTTTATATTTATATTTATATTGGCCCATTCATTGTGCAGGTGTTTGGAAGATGTTCACTGATACGTAAATAAAATAAAATGACTAAAATGGGGGAAAACATGGTTTCATCCTGATATTCTGGGGTAGAAAGGTTTTATTGCTTCATTGAAATATATCTCAAAATGGTCTTTCCGTACATAGAGTTCCATTAAAAGAACAAAAAAACACCCTGCATGCTGTCACAAGTCTCTATCCTAGAAATTTCTTTAATTATTCATTAGGTATGCACCGATACCACTTTTTCCTTATCGATACCAATACCTATACCAGCTTTTCAGGTATCTGCTGAAACCGAGTACCAATACTGAAACCAACTCTGACTTAAATGCTCGATATATGGATATAAATCCTGATATTTATAGTGTTCCACTGTTATATGTTGTATTTTGTGCTTGCTTGGATGAAGTTACTGTGTTTTTTGCATCAATAATAGCTTCATAGCTTCAATACTGTGTGCCTACTGTGTGCCAGTATCAGCGCCAATACTGATACGGTATCGATATCGGTGCAACACTATTATTCATTATTAACACCTTAATTCTGCACATAGAATTCACCTTTAGATGCAAGTCCATAAATACAGATCATAGAATCTTGTTTACAAACATCACTGCCTCCTTCATGATGTGATCGAGACTGCCAAATACATCCAGTGTCCAGTGTTAGGCTTTTTTAATAAAGTGAGTGGACGAGATATCCAAACATGAACCTCCTCTTTCATTGACTGTGGAGTTTCTTGGTTGCTTTCAAGTTTTCACCATGTGTGAACAGCTGCCTCCATGCATTAGCTCAGCCTATCCAGCCTATACTTTTTAAAGGAGGATGCACATAACAGAACGAAGAGCCACCAGAACTGAATTAGTGTCTGAGGGTCATTTATAAACTGTGTCCACTCTGCCCCCTGTAGGAACAGTCTGAAAGATTGATTTACACCATCTCCCAGCATTAGGCTGATGCAGCATCCTCTAGACTGAGTGTTCCTACCTGTACATCTGTCTTTATCTCCAGGTTAGCAAAAGTCCAGTGAAATATTCTACTGTTGAAAGTAGAAGTATGCAGACGTGTGGACTAGAGTCCAAGTCACGAGCCACTAAACTGAGGACTTGTGACTTGACTTGATAACATCGTTGCATCTGATGACTTGACTAAGTCTTGGAACTTAAGACTTCTTTGTATTGACTTGAGACTTGATTGTCAAGACTTGAGACTTACTTGTTACTTGCAACTTAGTGACTTGGTCCTATGTCTGGAAATATGTTTCACTAGTAGAACCAACCACTCAGCAGCTCTTCAGCATAGCATCGTTCATTCATACCGGTTAGTTTGGTTATTACCAACATGTTTCAAATCTGTTTTCTTACTGCTGTCTACATGGGATGTGGAAACGTCTTCCCCAGAAGAGGGGTGTGAGATGATGAGAGCCTACTCTGGATGATGCATTGCTGGTCTGATATGTGGAGGCCGGGGGCGTGGGCGTCCCCTGTGACTGTGACTTGTGTTGTAGGCTTGAGATGCGTTCAACAGACAACTTGGTTTCATGCACAGTTGTTTAGAGCGGAGTAAAATCGGCTGCATGCACTTTTCCTGACCTACATTTCCAAGGCCTGAGCTGGAACATCGTCCTGTCCCAGCTTTTTAGCTCGGACACAGGGCTTCGTTTCGTTCTGGCCCACACCTGCCGATATTGCGTTAACAGCTGCTGGAATGTGTGGAGAATTTTTCCAGACATTCCAATAATTCATGCCAGTACTGCGACGACTCCAAATGGAGCCATGAATTAATTATATCAATCTGTGCCAGCAGATTTGTTGGGATTATTATTATTATTATTATAATTGTTAGTCCATATATTATATTAGGCTGCTCCAATTAAGTGCAGCACGCGAATGCAATGCCACATATAGCAAATGCTATGTATGGTGTACTGTGTATTCTGAAAACAGTGGGTGATCAACCTGCCACTATCTCTTTATTATTTATAGCACGCTGGCTGGTAATGAGGGCACTGGGGAGGATGTATGACCTGGGGTTGTACAGTGTATGTGGCTATGAGTCATCACACATAGGTCTGCACAGATTTGTGCTGTATAGCTTGCCCTGCTTGGAGTTAGTTAAACAGTGTAAACGTCACCCCGGCAGACGTGTGATGTGCCGCCGCTGTTGCTTTTTAACTTGCTTTCGTTCCGCTTTGCCATATTGAGCTTTGGCTGTAGGGGCCAGGCCAGAGTTCTCCAGTCATTGTTGACTTTTTGCACTACAGAAGCAGCGCTGACCACCGGGGGGAGGGTGTGGGGGGGCCAGAGAAAGTGTTTTCTCTTGCCGGACTATGTGTGCGCGTGTTTGTTTACCGAATAGACGTCCAAATGTTCGCATCAGCATGTTCTTAGCGCGTCCTCCGGTGAGTGTGGCGAGCAGGATATCTATTACTCATTCATTTTGTCCTTGTAGCGTCATTTGAGTACAATGCACTTAGAGCTGATGAGCCTGTAGATTAACTTTTCTTGGCTTTCTCGCTTGACGGAAGCCACAGGATGTGTGTTTATTAAGGAAGTGCAGTGGTTTCTCGTAGCGGCACTCCTGCGCCGTGCAGCGCTCTCTTGTCTGCAGAACGTCTGCTTAAATATTTAACAGAAGCGAGGCATAATAAATGGATTACAAAAATGAATAAATGGTTAATACATTACACGGGCCTTTCTGCAGGTGCAGCAGTTTGTTGAGGTTTGCTGAGTTTTTTTTTTTTTTTTGCACTGCCGGAGTGAAGCTTTTAAAGG